>VDFB02271358.1:571836319-571900040 GCA_007258455.2 Sequoia sempervirens
AAAGATGGGATATGATAATGGTCCTCTTGGAAAGAGAAAAGAAGGCGTAGTTGCGCCTATCCATCTTCCAGGACTTGCGGCATATGATAAAACTGGAATAGGCTATGAAGCTACCCAATCTAAACAATCCCAAGGTAATGTTTGTACACTGCAAAAAGGTTCCGATAAGAATGAAACATGTTTGGTATCAGTCCTGAATTACATTGAAAATAACTCTGACACAGATTCTGCTGAATATGAATGGGATACCATCCATGATAACAAATTTTGGAGAGACAAAGAGGTAGATGTCATACAAAAATATACACCCGCTTTGATCAAAGGAGAAGGTTCAGGATCCCAACCACAAGAATCTGAACCACAAAGTAACTATGAGTCTAGTGATACTGAGTCAGATTTTAACGAACAAGATTATCAGGAGAATAGTCCCATCATTGACCTATCTCATACCACAGATCCTATCGATAACTCTGTCTTGACCCTAACCATCGCCAATTTTACACAACCAGACGACGTCCTACCATTAATTCATCCTGATCTCATTGACTGGGATCTTACCGAACCTATGGATATACCTATTTTTCCAAACGATGAAGCTATCATAAACTTCCTTTCCGCTGAAGATGTAAATAATTGTTCCACTAGCAATTTTCGGTATGAATTCTGTAATCAGGAGAGTGTCAAGTCTCCTAGCTGCAAAAATGAAAATAAGGATAAACGGTCTAGTGGTGAAAACCAGAATCTGGCAGTACTAGATCAAGCAAAAGACAAAATAAAGAGCGTATCAGAGGGTGAAAACCTTTTTGAGGCACCATCTGATGGGAATCTTGACACTCTCCCAGAGCATTATCATGAGCGATCATCCATCTTGACTGAGCCTACAAAGGAAATCAACATTGCAACTGCAGATAATCCAAGGATCCTACAGATAGCTAAATCTATGACAGCTAAAGAAATCCTAGAGTTCATGAATTTTCTCAAGAAAAATCAAGTCAATTTTGCATGGTCATATGCAGATATGCCCGGCCTTGATCCTGATCTTATTATGCATCATTTATCTATCAAATCAGGAGCCAAACCAGTAAAACAAAAACTCAGAAAGATGAATCCTCATATTGCACTATTGGTTAAAGAAGAACTCAAGAAGCTCCTCGATGCAAGTTTTATAAGATCAATTGACTATGCTGAATGGATTTCCAATATTGTACCAGTAGCAAAGCCAGACAAACGTGTAAGAGTATGCACTGACTTTAGAGATCTTAACAAAGCTTGTCCAAAGGATGACTTTCCGCTTCCAAGTATCGACACTATAGTTGATCTAACAGCAGGCCATGCCATGTACTCATTAATGGATGGTTTCTCGGGTTATAACCAAATCAAGATTGCACCAGAAGACCAAGAGAAAACAGCTTTCACTTGTCCGTGGGGGACATATTGTTGGAATGTCATGCCTTTCGGCTTGAAAAATGCTGGAGCTACTTATCAAAGAGCTATGACTACGATCTTTCACGACATGATGCACACATTCATGGAAGATTATGTAGATGACATATTGGAAAAATCACACACCAGAGAAGGACACTTGGAGATACTATCTAAAATATTCACTAGATTGGAGAAATTCAAAGTTCGCTTAAACCCTAAGAAATGTGTTTTTGGGGTCACATCTGGAAAACTGTTAGGATATATTGTTTCAGAAAAGGGAATTAAAGTAGATCCTGCTAAAGTTCGTGCAATCATGGAGATGCCTCCCCCAAAGAACATTAGTCAGTTGAGATCCTTACAAGGGCGACTCCAGTCTATCCGCAGATTCATTGCACAATTGGCTGACAAAAGTCTACCATTCACATATCTCCTACATAAGAATGTTCCTTTTAGATGGGATGATAAATGTGAAATGGCATTTCAACAAATCAAGCAATACCTGATGAATCCACCAGTTCTTGTACCACCGACTCCAGACAAACCATTGATTCTGTATATTGCTGCAACCGAGACATCTTTGGGAGCATTATTAGCACAAGAAGACCATGAAGGGAAAGAACGGGAAATTTACTACATCAGCAGAACATTGACAAGACATGAGCTTAGTTACACTTTCATTGAGAAGGCTTGTTTGGCAGTCATCTTCGCTTCCCAGAAATTCTGACATTACATGCTAGCTCATACAATTAAGCTTGTTTCCAAAATTGATCCACTCAAGTATCTGCTAAGTAAAGCATCACTAACAGGAAGGTTAGAAAAATGGATCATGATTTTGAGTGAGTTCGACATCCACTATGTTGATTGCAAAGCAATCAAAGGACAAGTTATCGCGGATCAACTAGCAGACACTCCTCTCCAAACAGAGCACCCTTTACACATTGAATTTCCAGATGCCGATGTCTTCACAGCAGACTTTAAGCAGCCAATGGTCCTTATACTTTGATGGTTCTTTTACCCAACATGGCTCGGGGGCAGGCATCCTTTTCGTTACCCCTCAAGGGCATACCATTCCTAGGTCCTATAGGCTAATGTTTCCATGCACCAATAACATAGCCGAATATGAAGCACTGATCACTGGACTGAAAACAGCATTGGAATGGAGGATTACCGAGCTACAAGTCTATGGTGACTCACAATTAGTCATTAATCAAATCAATGATGATTATTAGACTAAAGATGACAAGTTGTTACCATATAAGAAGATGATTGATGACTTCAAGAAGTATTTTGTGGACATTCAGTTCACACAAATTCTGAGGATTGACAACAAAGCAACCGATGCTATGGCTACGATCGCCTCATTGATACAACTCCCAGACAAACAGACTCGCTATGAATTTCTGGTGGAACAATTATTTACGCCTGCCTATGACACACCTGAAAGCCAAATTATCTGCCACCTAGTAGGATCCGATTCACCCTGGTATGGAAAGATTTATGCATACCTAAAAGACGATATATTACCACCTGACTTATCCCGCAACCAAAAATGTAACTTTATCCGACAATCCTCTCGATATACCCTTATCGCTGATACCCTTTATCGCCGTGGTCTTGATGGTACTTTACTTCGATGTCTTGAACGTGACGAATCCGACAAATCTTTACAGGAAGTTCATAGGGGCATTTGTGGTACTCATTCGAGTGGACTAACCTTATCCAAAAAATTGATTAGAATGGGTTACTACTGGCCTACTATGGAAAAGGAATCATTTACCTTTGCTAAAACATGCTCACAATGTCAGATTCATGGGAATCTTATTCATGCTCCTGCACAAGAACTTCATTCGTTTACACCCACCTGGCCATTCTCTCAATGGGGGTTAGATCTAGTGGGCAAAATTCATCCTTCTTCTTCAAATGGGCATAAGTTCATCATCACAGCAACGGAATATTTCACTAAGTGGATTGAGGCAGTACCTCTTTCTAAAGTCACTAGAAAACAGATCTCATCCTTCATTCTCAATTACATTATTTATCGATATGGTATTCCTAATGCCATTATTACAGATAATGGTCGACCATTCAAAAATCAGGATGTTGATGAACTTTGTGAAAGATTCCATATTCAGCACAGATATTCCACGCCTTACTATCCTTAAGGTAATGGCCAAGCAGAGGCCTCAAACAAAACCATACTAAAGATTTTGAAGAAGATTGTCAATGATTCAGGGAAGGATTGGCATGTTCAACTCAATCCCGCCTTGTGGGCTTACAGAACTAGTATCCGAACGCCAACAGGAGCAACACCTTTTGCCCTCGTCTATGGAGCAAAAGCCATACTACCTTTAGAGGTGGAAATACCTTCCTTAAGAGTATCACTGAAAGGTCTCATAACAGATGAGGATTACAGAGTTTCCCGACTCCAAGAGTTAGAACTTTTAGATAAAAAGAGACAGAGAGCAGTAGACCACTTAAAAGCATATCAACAGATGATGGCTCGCAGTTATAATCACAAAGTCAAGCCACGTACCTTTCAGGTGGGTGATCTAGTTCTGAAAGAGAACCCACGCAATCAACAAGACAGAGAAAAGAAAGGAAAGTTTGAACCAAATTGGTTAGGCCCTTATGTGGTTATTGCAGTCTACGGATCGGGAGCATACAAGTTATCAACGCCAGAAGGAGACCTATTGGATGAACCCATCAACAGTATACATCTTAAGAAGTATTATGTTTAAGTCAGCAAAAGTCCTGAAGAAATACAAAAATAGCAGAAAAAGTCCTGAAGAAATACAAAAGCTTGAGAAAAGTCACGAAAAAAAATCCATCAAAACATCACAAAATACAAAAAAATAAAAAATCAAAGAGAATGTCATAGGGTGAAAACACGGCAAGCTTGATGAGTCTATTGGCGGAAAAATCAAAAATAAAAATAAAATAAAATAAAAAAATGCAATAATCTGAGATAGTGAAAATCTGGAAAACAGACGCTATCTGTACCTCTCCATCTATTAGTTCTTGTTTTGCACTTTACCTTTTCAAAAGCTTTCCTTTTTTCTGCATCTCTTTTTCCGCATCTTGAGGTCATTAATCGCACCACCCTGCCGTCATTTTCCTAGAGAGTTAAAACGTCTTACCATGGCTTGATCATTTGTACATATTCCTTTCCGCAAGTTGTGTCAATCAACAAGGCAAAAACCCAACTGGGGGCACTTAACTTTCAGAGCATACTAAAACAGCTAGACCATGACATAGCAATATGAGCATGCCAACAAAACAACAAACTCCTTTGTCAATGTTATCCGCTCATGACACATTTTTCAGCAAGCTATCATGTCACTTGTCTATTGGATGATCCAAATAATCTGAATAATGTAGGCATTAACAGTATTACATGTTTGATTAAAAGTTGTTTGATTTTCGATATCATTACTCGGGAGCATACTCAATGATGTACTGCACTAGAGTAGCAAGGAACGAGAATGATTTTTCTTTGTCTGTTGTCTTGAGGTTAACAGCCCAATCTGATGCAAATATGTCAAAGGACATGATGCTCAAAGCAAATATCATCGATGACAGTTCCACATTTGCATCAGAACGGTGGTTAATCTTTGTCTATTTATGCAAGAAATGCTCAGGTCATCTCGGTTCAATTATACCTCGATGCTTGTGTTTGCTTGCTCTATCAAAATCCATGAAAGTTGTACTCTGGTCATCATTGGCGCTAATTTCCCCTCTGATGCTTGTACATACTTCCAACATTTTAAATGTTCTATGATGATTCAAGAAGGCTTATAACAGGCTCAACAAACTGGTTAGTTTCATATAGTTGCATGTTCATTAGCTCATTGTATATATCTGCATATTGGATTCATATTCGTATTTTGAAGGGCTGAATGAGGGTTTTCAAATGGTTGTTATTAAGTTTTGACCTTTTCGTGGAGGACATTTGGACATTTAATTCATTTCATTTCATATCATTTCATCATTCCATTTATCATTTATCCTTTCATTATCATTTGTCATTCATTATTCATTTTTACCATTTCATATCTAAACCATTAATGTTTCATTATCCATTATCATTCATTTATCATTCATCTTTTCATTCATTATCATTCATTTATCATTTCATCATCTTATCATTTATCATTTCATCATTCATCTATTATTTATCATTCATTTATTATCATCTACCGTTGCATTTCCATACACATTCAATAATTTTATATCATGTTATCATTTTACCATATTACCATTCATACCACATTCATCTTCTGCAAAATCACGATGCATTTCATACATGGAAAATTCAAAAAGAAATTACCATCTCACATATATACATCATCACAAAATCATTGCATACACATCATAATCGATAGATCATCTTGCATCATAGGGATTAGTCCGCACATGTAATAAAAGCATATCAAAATCCATCTCATAACATACATGCATAAATGTCATATCCATATCATATCATAAATGCATGAACATAAACATCATCAGAAATACTGCCACTGCATATCATCACTCATCAAAATAATACAAATGTCCAAATATCCAATGAAACTCATAAAAGGTCAATACATCATACATGATCAAAACTCAGTATACATAATGAATCAAGCCCCAAAAATGGCTAACTAGTCGATGCCCCTGACGGAGCTGGTCTAGAAGGAGGTGGTCTACCGCTGGTCCCTGCATCAAGATCCTGTCGAGGCCCGGTAACCTCTCTGCCGTGTGTCGATGTCCGAGATCGGGTCCTCGTCCGGCTGTGTGACCTGGGATAGGGCTCTCGTCGCTCAGGAGGGCATAGCTCCTCATATCGAACTCTGTAGTACTCTGCCTCTCTAGCTGCCTCAAATCCCTCTACAATAGCCTCCTCCCCTCCACCCATAGCCTGCTCTCCACCTGCCACACCTCCCGATATCCCTGCTCCTGGCTGTGGGACTGCTCTGATGGCTCGTGCCTCATCTGGCACTGTAAATCATGGAAAAGGATGCGTATGAAAGTACTGAGCATAGTCATCTGTCATCCCTGCATCTAGTATGTCTGGCCTGTCCGCCCATACCTCGGGCTGTAAAGAAGTGTACTCTATGTAGGCTGCCTGGTAGGGAATGCATGGTCCCCATCCTGTGTCCCCCTTGCGCCGCCCATAATGAGCAACGCCCTGGGGCATCCCCTGCGTGAAACCAAACTGTCTCAGCACCCGTAGTGCCAAAAACCTCTCAATGATAAAGGGCGTCTGCCCTATCAGGTACCGCGGTCTGCACACAAACGACATCTCTAACTGATCCGTTGCCCATGCCTCGCAGTCTGTGTATGGCCTCCAGATCACTGCATCTACATCATCGAGCACTCACCACCAGTACTCTACCTTGCCCAACCTCTGCTGGACAACTACACCAGAATATGCATATACGTACGGCCTTCCTGCTAGTCTCGCCTGGGTACACAATGGTCTGGTGACAGCAATGTGCTCCCACACCCAGATCTGTAATAGTGTCACTCCACTCGCCAGGCTGGTGGATCCTCTGTATACAATCCGATGCAGGTCATGATACATATCTGCTAAGACGCAGCTCCCCCAGGAAAATCTCTGTGGCTGAGTGATCATCCACTCTAACATTCTCCCCCATCCCACGGAAAATCCCTTGGACCAATGGTCCGGTCCAAGGAAACCTCCAACAAAAGCTGCCAATACTGCTACTAGAGCTGGATACCTGCTGAAGTCATCCCAGTCTATCCAGTACCCATAGATACCAGGATCGCCACATATCCGCTGTAAGGCCTCTGTCCCACCGACCTCCTTGTGGTCATAAACCACAAGGGCTCCAACCACCGGGATCCCCAAAATCTGGTACACGTCCTCCGGTGTCACACTCATCTCACCCGTCGGCAGGTGGAAGGTGTTATGCTCGGAATGCCATCTCTCGGCCAAGGCCGTCAACAGCCCCCTGTTGGCCCGAATGCCTCGCGGCATGGTCAACAGTGACCCCAATCCACAATCTGAAATCACCTGTAACTCGGCCGGTGTCAGCTCGCCTATCCGCTCCCAGCACAAGGGAAACCGCTCTCTGATCTGGAGGCTTTTGAAAGCCTCCTATTTGGTCCAAACAACATCACAAACATCAACATATCAATAATCTATATCAAATGCTACATCAATCTATCAACAGGTCTAATCAATCTACTCTACCATCATTTACTATTTGTTTTTCTTTTCAGGAACGCAAATTAATCAGCACATATTCTTTTCTGTTTGTATTTCAATCATGAATGCAAATTTAAATCTCTATTTTGCCATTTGTTTTCTATCGCAGAAAGAAAAAATCTACTCTTTGTTTTTCAATCGCGAGAAGCAAAGTTATCAAATCAGTCAATCTCTCATCTACTATTTGTTTTCTATCGCAGAAAGCAAAAATCTACTCTTTGTTTTTCAATCGCGAGAAGCAAAGTTATCAAATCAGTCAATCTCTCATCTACTATTTGTTTTCTATCGCAGAAAGCAAAAATCTACTCTTTGTTTTTCAATCGCGAGAAGCAAAGTTATCAAAATTCAAATCAGTCAATCTCACATCTACTATTTGTTTTCTATCGCAGAAAGCAAAATCTACTCTTTGATTTTCAATCACGGAAATCAAAGTTATCAGTTCTCTATTCGATTTTCTATCCTATCAACATGATGATCCGACAATTTATCTATCTATTGACTAAAGAAGCAATTTTCATCATTCTTTTTCAGCAAATGGCCATTCTGGGAAAAATTTCCTAAATGCGCAACTCTGTTGCTCATATGCGCTAAAAACCCATATGCGCCATAGTTTTTGTCAAAAGCGCAACACTGTTTCCTAAATGCGCTAAAACTTCAAATGCGCAACTCTGTACCTCGTATGCGCTATTCTATCTATCAAATGCGCAACTCTAGCATTTTTTGACCAAATCCTAAAAGCGTCGTTCTGTGCCCTAGATGTGCTAAATCTCCGACCTAGCCTGCTTTGACCTATATGCGCAACTTTATCTGTCGGGTGCGCTAAAAGATCAGTTTTTGACATGTGCCTAAATGCGCTACGGAAAACCCTAGATGCGCTAAACTATTTGTCGAATGCGCTAAAACTCTACCTATATGCGCTAAAACGTTCCAAAAAAATTGCATTCCGACTGGAAATCAATCCATAATCGATCACAAATGTGAAATTTAACAACTTAGAGGTTTCGAATCACTCACCGGTGGTCCATACGCTGCTGGTCTCTGATACCGTCGCGCTCGCTCGAACCTATGTCTGTGCAAAGGGATCACCATTTCCCCAAGTCACTGTCAGAGCTCAAAATTCACTGTAGCTGCAAGGTGAAAATGACACCTCATTTTACCCCTTTTACCTTATAAGGGTCTTTTCAGGATGGGTAGTGGTGGCATTTTTTCCATTTTTCATCCTCTTTTTCACTGGTGCATCAACCACATTATCTATCAGGAGCTAAATCACTGTTCCTCATCAATTTCTTTTTCCGTGATTTATCTCTCGAGGGGGCATCATCGACATCAAAAATCGGAAACATATCATGGGCAAAATTTTTTATTTTTTTTGAAGTAATATGTTTCACACATCACTTCAAAGAGGGGCAAAATGTATACGCATAAAAATGGTCATGTCTATAATCCTGGCAATTAATTAAATATTTATTATTTAATTAATTTAATTATATTGTTCATTCATCTTATTCTTCTTCCCTAATTAAATAAATTTATTTTATTTAATTATTTTCATACGTCCACTTAATTAATTAAATAAATACATTCTATTTATTTAAATTAATTATCACTGTTTGAATTTAAATTAAATCTTTTGATTTAATTTAAGTTTAAATATTTCCCCTTTCTTCTATTTTAATTCTTCTTCTAATTAATTAAATGTTTCATTTAATTAATTTCATAAAAGTGATTTAATTAAATAAATCTTATTTAATTAAAAATATCTTATGATTTCTTTCTAAAAATCAAAATTAGGTATTTTAACCTAATTGTGCAATCTTCTCATATCATAATTAAATATTTTATTTAATTATGAGATATTCTGCTTTTTTCAATAAAACTGATTAAAGCTCTTTTCTCACCACAAGTTTTCTTCTGCTTTTAAAAGCTTAATTAAATATTTTATTTAATTGAGAAAAGCTGAATGTGCTCCACAAATAAATAATTGATTTTTTAATTAATTATTTATCAGCTTTTAATCTTTCTTTTATTCTTATCTTCTCTTCTTTTTCCTCTTTCATAATAAAATAGAAAAATCTGTTTCTAGGGTTCTTCTATCTTATCCTTCAGTTTCATCTTTCTTCAACCGTTTGATCTGTCAGGAATTATCACAATCGTCAATCGAGACAGCCAATCAGAATCAGTCAGAAAGCCCTATAAATACTTGTGTGAATCCAAACATTGATAATAGGCAAATAGGCAATTAAGTAGAGTTTATGCATTTAATTCATTTAGTATTCATTTATCATAGCATCTTGCTTATTTCAAGTTTCTTAGCTAAAATCATTATCATAGCTTAATCATGCATTCATATCATAGCAAAATCTCGTTCTTTAGGAAGACAGTTTGTTGAGCCTAGCCCTTAATCTGAGAACACAAGGCTGGAATCTACAAAAACACTAAAGATAGAGGACGATAGGACGACAACAGGAACAAGATACTGAGTTTGCACATTTCTACTCCTTTTATAGTTTTGTTTTTGTTATAATGTTCTATTGATGTGTTTGAACTGATTTTAATTCTTACACTTGACTTTCACACACACAGGTGAATGTCATTAAAGTCAACAAGAAGGTGGAATGTAGAGAAGTCAACTCAACAACAAGAGCGCAAGCTAAAATTGTCTTAAAGGGAACCTCTTCAAAATCCACTGAACCTCCACCTCAACACCAATATGATTTGGTCAATCAACTTTGGAAAACTCTCGCTCAAATTTATATTCTAGAACTATTGAAGATTCCCCTAGCCCATAAGGAAATTCTCAAAAAATCCCTCGCTGAAACCAATGCATCTACTGATTTGGATGTGAACCAATTTCAAGCTGTAATCAGGGGATTTCTTCAGGTTTGGAGTGTTAGCAATAAACAATAAATGATAAATGAAACCCAAAGATCTTACGAAACACAAAGGAAGTAAATAAAAGAACAATTATACCTGATTGTCGATACCTCCATGATTCCCTTTCGTAATACCTTCTTGCTTGCTGGAGAATGTTGCCCTCGGATTCGTCTTTTGAGCAATCTAAAATGTCTAAGCCCTACAACAAGATTTGAAGGATTTGATATGCCTAAATGACTATGTCTACAAATCAATGCCTATGTCTAAAATAATGCCAAAATTAAAATACTAAGATTTCCTATGACCATGAACATGTGAGAGTAAATAAATAAATGCCTATAGTAATTACGCCAAATGTCTGTCCTCAAAAATGAGAAGAAAATGACATTTTATAGAAAAGGCCATTTCGAACGGACGGACGAGATAAAACAATGACATGAACGATCTAGATTACACCTAAGAATCCCTAATTAGGGTTAGGGAAAAATCTTTAATCGAACGGTCAAAATAAAATCGGATCGACGGTGGAGAATAAATGAGGAAATTAATTAGAAAATAAAGATTTTTGAAAAATCAAGAAGATAAGACTGCCTGATTTGCAAGATTCGAAAATCAAAGGGATAAGATGTAGACTGAAGATAAGATTTGAAAAATCAAGAACTGACCGATTGCTTGATTTTTAGAAGATTAATTACTAATTTGAATTAAAATAATTCAAATTATGGATTTTGAGAGATAATAAATAATCTTTTTCAGATTATTTATCAAAAAGGACTGACAGTTAAGATTGCCATGACATTTTAAATAATTTAATTTATCTAAAATGAGAAGAATATTAATTGGCAATTAAATAATTAAATTTAATTATTTAATTTAGCAGATAAGACCAATTAATTAAATAAATTAATAAATTTATTTAATTAAGACAGTTAGTGACGTATTTAATAAATAAATTTATTTATTTATTTAATAATCAAGAAGAATTAAATGACAAGGGGGAATTAAATAAATTAAGAAATTTACTTAATTAAAGAAAGACTTAGGCAGTTAGTGACGTATTTAATAAATAAATGAAATTTATTTATTTAATAATCATGAATAATAAATGACATGAATTAATTAAATAATTATGAATTATTTAACCAATAGTCGAATGTGGACCAACGACATAATTAAATGACATAATTATGCTAGGACGAAAGTGGTAAAAATGAAGCTTGCAGGCCTAGGTCATTTTTAGGTGTCTACATTTTGCCCCTCTTTGTCATAATGTCGCTTGTCGCGTTGTGACAGAAAATAAGCCAAGAATATGCCCCTCCGAGGGTACGGAGTATGATTGCCCCCTCGGGAAATTTTCAAATTTTGAGTCGGCGCCAGAAAAATTTGCAAAGGGTCCCGATAAATTAATTTGATGACCAGAAAAACAACGACACAGTCGGTTTCGGATTCTGACATGTTTAAAGCAACTTACGAGGAAGTCAAAGGTGTTCAAATGAGCCTCTATGATTGACTTTGTTTGAAAAATGCCATTTTGACCTTATAACTAGGTTGACAAAGGGGTAAAAGTCAATTTACTTTTACTATTTACCTTGCGAAACTTGAGAGCTCAGAGCGAAAGGAATAGCAGTGAGGATGGTTATTCCAGTGTCAGAGCACCGCAGAGAGATCGTGAGGACCTTCAGACGGCCAGAGGGCTCAGAGCCAGCAGTATGTACCATAAACTCACTTTGTCATTTTATCATTTTACGTGCTATTTGATGCTTTCTAGGGTAGTCAAAGCATGCACTGCGACGCATATGCATTCGCGTAAGCTACAATTGCCTTCGCGCTCGATGCATTTGATGCATCGCGATGCAAGTGCACAGACAAAATCGGTTGCACTGGTGGTTCGCACCACATTTGATAATTCGTGCGACGCAAGTGACTTATCGAGTCGCATTTGACCGCTGGAAAGACGCAATCGATATTTTGCGACGCAATTGCTATGTTGGAAGTCACAATTGTAAAATCATGTCACAATCACCATGTTGCGACGCATTCACAAAATTTCGTGACGCAAGTGTCTTATTGGAAAGCAATTGTCATGTCGATTCGCAATTGTTGTTTTGAACGACGCAGTTGTGTTTTCGCAATGCAACTGCCTGTTTGCGACATAACTACTTATTTACGATGCAACTACTTGTTTGCAACGCAACTGCCTATTTCATTAATAAAACTTTCTTTTGTGTTTACATGGCCTTAGTTGCCTTTCATAATGTTGACATTTGTCCTAGAAGTGCTGATGTAGTGTTCGTCTTTTTGCAGAGGCAGCTTGCCCCTATCTACACGAGAGAGAGCAGACCGACCACCTTTCGATTTGCTGATCAGCTGGGCCCACGAGAGCGGCGGTGATTGATGCGACTCGGTCTATTTTATGATACATTCATGCCCACCATTCGGGTGAACAGGGGACTATTGACTGCCTTGTGCGAGTAGTGGCACTCCGAGACCTGTTCTTTCCACCTACCGACAGGTGAGGCCACCATTACCCTGGAGGATGTCTACCATATTCTCCGGATTCCTATTCGAGGGGAGCGGATTGTGTATGATCCACGTCATAGCGAGCAAAGCTTTCATGTGTATTATCAAGATCAGGGTGCCAGACTTGGCATTCAGGGTTATGAGATCCATTGGGAGTTCCTAGCAGAGCATTATGGGCACTTCGATGCATTTCTGGCGACGATGATCGTGGGTATCCTGATTCCTGACCGGTGAGGTCATGGATTTCCGATTGGTTGGGGGGACATCCTGGTCGGCATGAGACAGGATAGGATAGTTTATGTGTGGGGTCCTTGCCTACTAGGGATGCTTTACCATCAGCTTCACGACGTCGTGTATAGGAGAGGAGAGAGTATCTCCTATGGGACTACTCTTATGATGATCTGGGCATGGGAGCACATTGCCATATTTTTCCCTCCTATTGATAGACCACAGCTAGCCGAGGGGATTCCTTACTCCCACTACTATGCCGGCGCATTATAGCAGACCCATATGGGCGAGACTGGGTGGTGGCGACATCAGATCGATACCATGGTGACGTTCATCTAGAGGCCGTATAGGGATTGTGAGGCATGGGATGATGAGGACGAGCATCTCAACTTCTGTAGACAGTACAAATATCTTATTGGCAGGACAATGCAGATGTCCTTGATCATTGAGATGTACCTACCGCAGCGTGTATTGAGACAGTTTGGCAAGCAGCAGGATGTGCCCGTGGGGACAACAGAGTATGTCAGGTCATCCAAAGAGTCTGCATGGGGCCCGACCATTCCAATGGCCTTTGCGACACAGCAGATAGACGAGTTAGTAGCCCAGGCCTGGGGTTGTAGAGGAGGAGCAGTAGATCCTGGTACGATGCCAGCATATGATCTATGGTGGCAGGCACGCCGACCAGTGCCCTTGATAGATCTGAACGTGCCAGCCCTAGTTGATAGGCGGTCAACCATTCCGTGAGTGCCACGGGTCAGACGAGGTGGCAGAGGCAGAGATGGAGGCAGAGGCAGAGGTAGAGGCCAAGGTAGGGATGGAGATGGAGGGAGGGGTGGGGATGATGGAGGCAGGGGCGGAGATGGAGGCCGAGGTGGGGATGGAGGCCGAGGGGGAGACAGTGACAGGGGTGGAGCCAGAGGTGGAGATGACGGAGGAGACAGCTAGAGGCAGAGGCGAGACGGCTAGGTACTAGGCCGTAGGGTGTGACAGCACGTGGCGAGGGTAGCGTTAGATGCTATCCCCGAGGCCGGTGAGGAGGGAGAGGGTGAGGAGTAGCCCAGACAGGAGGGAGAGGGTGAGGGGAGATAGGAGGAGGAGCCAGAGGTGAGGGGAGAGGAGGAGGAGGCGGAGGTGAGGGGAGAGGAGACAAAGGTGAGGGGAGAGGAGGAGGAGGTGGAGGTGAGGGGAGAGGAGGAGGAGGCAGAGGTGAGGGGAGAGGAGGAGGAGGCGGAGGCAGAGAGGCATGAGGATATGCCAGAGATGGAGGTGGAGGTGGGTGGGCAGGAGGAGGAGGTGGCAGGGCAGGATGACGATGATGACAAGGAGGATGATGCCATAGGTGAGGCCGAGAGACTTCTCAGATGGCAGATGGTGGAGGGGGAGGAGGAGATACCATCCACTTTAGGGTTGCCACCAAATGCCACAGTAGATCAGAGGGTGCTAGACCTTCAGCAGAGATTGGATGCCAGCTTGGCATAGGTCAGGTCTCTACAGTCAACTTTGGAGGTAGCTTGAGTAGAGCGGGATCAGGCGGTGATCCACCAACAGGATGCAACCCAGTGGTGTACCGAGTTTTCCGCTTTATGCACAGGACATATGGGATACATGGCTCAGGAGTTAGCCAGAGTTAGCATGAGATTGGGGCAGTACCGGACTCTCTATGAGTAGGCAGTGCCGCCAGAGCGGCGAGATCCTACCTTGTCCCGATCATAGACGAGGACAGGTAGTGGTCACAGGTCAGGCAGTGGCAGTGGTACCAGGAGTCACACCAGCATCGGAGGGTCTACCTTGACAGGTCACACGTCTGAGCACAGGTCACATCATTCGCAAAGACATACTCCTGGTCACAGCCATGGGTTGACTGGGTCAGCACAGAGGTCAGTACCGGGCCAGCCACTAGTGACAGATCCATCTATCTCCCAGAGTCCAGCCGCAGTGACCTCACAGTTATTTACTACTGTCAGGATGATACCGTCACTTGTGGTTCCATCAATTTCTTGGACAGAGGTTGCTACAGGACCCCCCATTGCTTCAGAGCCAGTGACAGGGCCTCAGCCACCACCACATTCTTCACCCTGAGGGGATGATGAGAACTTGCCCTAGGGGCATATTTGTATTTTGACACACTATGTATATTATTGAGCCTACGAGCTCCATTTTTTGGGATATCCATTGACTTTATCTTGTGACATTGTACCCTTTTTGAGATGACATTATATGATGATGTAGTTTTGATGCGGCCTACATGTGTTATGTGATGTTTTTGCTTTATGTATTATGACCTGTATGATGTACGACCTATGATGCCATGTATGTCCTATGATGCCTATTTGTGATTTTGATGCCATGATGATGCAATGTATATTTATATGATTATGTTAATGATGTGTATGATGTATTTATGTAAAAGATGCAATGTTGATGATTATGTTAATGCAATGTTTGTGCTTATGTATATGATTTAATGCCATGGATGATGTATGTATGGACCTAATGCAATGTATATGAGCATGTATGCACTTATGTTTTTGGATGTCACAAGATATCATCGTGGGATGGACGAGAGAAGATGACGAGACTGATGAGAGAAGATGACCAGATCGAAGAAGAGAAGACATGAGCCCTATGAAAATGCATGTTAATTCCTAGACCAAATCCTTCAAAACTTTACTGTAGGACTTTTAATATTTATTGCTCTTAATCGTCATTGGGAAAACTATTGTAATGGCCAACAAACACCATGATATGACATAGATCAAGGTGTGCAAGGTCATACCATTACCTAAGACAAACAGTCATAGACAAGGATGATCATGACTCCTACTATGAGTGTGATTTCCCCAGTCTTGTTGTCATAATCAATCACAAGCAAAAAAAGACAAGGACAGATCATGAAACGTCGCTGCTTCTCTAAATCCTATTTACAGGACATCCTTGAGAAACTAGTGACATGATTGCCAAAATACAAAAATAAAGTCCCTATCATGATATGTCGTTGCTTTTCTAAATCCCAGAATCAGGACCTCGCTGAGAAGCTAATAGTCATGCGCGTCAATTGTCATGCTACGTCGCTGCTTCTCTAAATCCTGCTTATTGGGATCTCGCTGAAAAACTAATAACATGATAAAAGATCAAAAAGACAATTTGTCAAGTGTTTGCCAAGTGCATCTGGATATTCACTGTTCTGATGCCAAGAGGCCATGTTTGATAATGTTGAGATGTCGAAATGTTTAAAGTTTTGATTGATCTTGGAAAATGCCGAGACTTGGTGAATTCAGGAAGGACACATCCTGAATGATGCCGATGACGAGAGGATTTGATCCCTAATGGTCGTAAGGGGTCCCTCAAAAATAATGATGATGCCTAGGAAGGACACATCCTAAGGCCTAAATGACAGAGTTGGTTCTTTAGAAGGACACATCTGAAGAATACTGATGTCACAAAAAGCGATCTTTAGGTGTCAGGAGGATCACTCAAAATATCGAATGACAATGACGACGCCTAGGAAGGACACATCCTAAGGCACAAATGATAGAGGTTATCATTTAGGACTCATCTGAAGACTAACCGAATTTTGAAAGTTTGACTTGTTTATGATGATTTGACTTGTTTCGCCTGAGTTTGACCTGTGTTTGACCATATGCTGATGAGATTGCCATGTTGAATAAATGATTGTTTTACTTTGGTTTAGGAGTCTTCCCATGTGGAAATTGATTGAAGACTTTTGACATGTGTGCCAGTGTAGTGCCATGAACCCTAATGGACAGACCTAGTGCGGCCTCGGGGGCTCATCAATAGATGGCCTTACCTACGTCATACACTTAGAGACCTCGTATTTCGACATGACCAATGACTTTTCCTTGATGAATCAAGGTTGCGTCATGATTTTATTTTGACAAACCTAAAAGGACTGACCTAATGTCTCGGGGACTCAAATATGAGTCTTGCCTACGTAGCAAATGCGTAGATACAATGTAGTTCAGACAGATGACGAAGACTGATTTGACATGATTGACTTTGACCAGAAATGACAATGTGTTCGTGTTCTTCGAGTGGTCTAATGATTTTGTTCGATGTTTTCTTCAGGACGTTTTATGATTTTTTTTTATTCTTTGTTCAAGACATTTTGCGAATGTTTTTGGCTCTTTTTCAGGACTTTTTGTGATGTTTTTGTCTTTTTTTAGGACTTTTTGTGATGTTTTTTGTTTTTTTTTAGGACTTTTTGTGATGTTTTTGTCTTTTTTCAGGACTTTTTGTGATGTTTTTGTCTTTTTTTAGGACTTTTTGTGATGTTTTTGTGATCATACATGACATCCACTACAGTTGCATGGTAAACATTTTTCCCCCAGTTAGGTCTAAGACTTAGCCATTTGCAAGGAATATGGACGGGATACTGTTGACTTGCTAGATGGGCAGTCGTTAGGACTTGATGTCAATCATTTATCTACTATGACAGGTAGGGTAGGATGTGGTGGTGATTTACAGAATAATGGCGAACATATCTTTCATCCTAGGCCAAGTTAGAAAAAGTGACAATAGATGGCAGAGCAATGATTGATTATGCATGGCGCCTGTTTGCCAGGTTTTCACCATGGTACTTGTCCAAAGTGCCTATTTTCCAGGTTTTCACTATTGAACGAATCATTTTTCTCTTTACTATTTTCTTGACTTTTTGCTTTTTTTGGTGTCACCAAGATGCCTGTTTGCCAGGTTTTCATCAAGGTGATGATTTTTTATCCTTTTTTCAATTTTTTTTTGTATTTTATGGCTTTCAGCTCCATCCTCTGATGCTATGCGTAGAACTTTCAGAGATGTAAACTGTTGATGGGTTCTGTCAACTGTTCCCCATCTGGAGTTGCCAATTGATAAGCTCCAGAACCAAAAGAAGATATGATAATATAGGGACCTAGCCAGTTTGGTTCAAATTTTCCTGGCTTTTCTTTGTCTGCTTGGTTCTTGGGATTCTGCATTAGAACTAGGTCACCAATGTCAAACTTTCTGACCATAACCTTTTTATTGTAGCTGCGACAAAGGTGATTCTGATATGCTTGGAGATGATTCAGTGAGTTTTGTTGTCTTTCTTCTAGCATTTCCAGCTCATGCAGGCGTGATTGTCGGTACTCTTCTTCATTAGTAAGACCCTTCAAGGAGACTCGTAGCGAAGGAATTTCAACCTCAATGGGTAAGATGGCTTCCACGCCAAAGACTAGGGCGAACGGGGTGGCCCCTGTAGGAGTATGAATGCTAGTTCGATAAGCCCATAGAGTAGGGTTAAGTTGTATGTGCCAGTCATGGCCAGCGTCATTGACAGTCTTTTTGAGAATCTTGACAATGGTTTTGTTAGACGCCTCAGCTTGGCCATTTCCTTGTGGGTAGTATGGAGATGAAAAGTGGTGTTGGATATGGAATCGTTCACATAACTCACGTACATCTTGGTTTTTGAACGGATGTCCATTGTCAGTGATGATGGACTGTGGAAGGCCATATCGGCAAATGATGTAATTAAGGATAAACTTTGATATTTTTTTGCCGGTGATATATGTCAATGGAATGGCTTCAATCCACTTTGTGAAATACTCAGTGGTGGTAATAATGAATTTATGGCCGTTGGA
Source organism: Sequoia sempervirens (assembly GCA_007258455.2). NCBI lineage: Eukaryota > Viridiplantae > Streptophyta > Pinopsida > Cupressales > Cupressaceae > Sequoia > Sequoia sempervirens. The sequence continues at coordinate 571,855,196 of VDFB02271358.1, forward strand.
TGAGGTTGGATGAATTTTACCCACGAGGTCGAGTCCCCATTGAGCGAAGGGCCAAGGAGAAGTGATGGGCTGGAGTTCTTGTGCTGGAGCATGGACCAAGTCACTATGTATTTGACATTTGTGACAAGTCTTGACATATTCAATTGCATCTTTTTCCATTGTTAGCCAATAATACCCAAGTCTCGTCAGTTTCTTAGCTAGCGTAGGACCACTCGAATGAGATCTGCATATACCATCGTGTACTTCTCGTAAGGTCGTACATGCTTCATCGGTGTCAAGACATCTAAGGAGGGTATCATCGAAACTACAGCGGTAGAGGGTGTCACTGACAATGGCATACCTTGCAGATTTTCTAATGAAGGACTTTCTTTGGTTATTTGACAGGTTCGGTGGAAGGGTGTGAGACTTTAGGTAATCGTAAATTTCTTGATACCAAGGAGAGTTGGGACCAACAAGTTCACAAACCATTTCCGATTTTGGGATATCATATGCCGGTACCAAAAGTTGTTCTACTAAGAACTCAAATTGTGACACATTTTTAGGGATGTCCAAGAGAGAACTAATAGTAGCCATTGCATCAGCTGCCTTATTCTGTACCCTGGGGATTTGTTCAAAAGAAATTGATTGAAAGTATGTCAAGAAACTGTCCACCATCCTCTTGTAGGGAAGCAAATTCTCATCCTTTGTTTCATAGTCATCATTCACCTGGTTGATTACGAGCTGGGAGTCCCCGAATACAAGCAACGTCTGAATTTTCCACTTAATTACCAACTTAAGACCTGTGACTAGTGCTTCATATTCGGCAATGTTATTTGTACAAGGGAAAACGATCCTGAATGACTTAGGAATTGAATCCCCCTGCGGTGTGATAAACAAAATTCCAGTGCCTGAGCCATGACTAGTATGAGACCCATCAAAATACAGTTCCATGGTGATGTTGGTTTCGCATGAAAAATGGACTCATCAGGAAAATCAGTTACTAATGGATGAGTGACTTGAATTGGTGCCTCCGCCAATTGATATGCTATTACTTGTCCTTTGATTACCTTGTGTTCAACATATTTTATGTCATACTCACTTAGGATCATGACCCATTTTGCCAACCGGCCTGTTAATGCTGTTAATGTTGCCTGACTTAGTAGATATTTCAATGGATCAATCTTGGCAACCAGTTGTGTCTGATGACTGAGCATATAGTGTCTTAGTTTTTGGGATGCAAAGACAACAACAAGGCACACACATTCAATGTATGTGTAGTTTAACTCATAGCCTATCAGTGTGCGGCTAATGTAATAAATTGCTCTTTCTTTTCCTTCGTGATCATTTTGGGCCAGCAATGCCCCCAATGCTGAACTAGTAGTGGAGATGTATAGAATCAACGACTTTCCCTGAATGGGCAACATGAGTACTGGTGTTGACAATAGGTAATCTTTGATTTGCTGGAAGGCCTCTTGACACTTATCCATCCATACAAAGGGGACACTTTTGTGCAACAGGTACTGGAACGGGTGGCACTTGTCTTCCAATTGGGCTATGAAACAGCGAATAGATTGTACTCTGCCCTGCAGAGTTCTGAGTTCACTGATCCCTCTAGGCAGAGGCATGTCTATGATTGCTTTGACCTTTGCCGGATCAACCTCTATGCCTCTTCAGGAAACTATGTATCCCAATAGTTTTCCTGATGTGACCCCAAAGACACACTTTTTAGGGTTTAGCCGAACTTTGTACTCTTCAAGTCTCTTGAAAATTATGTCGAGTACCCTCAAATGATCTTTCCTAGTTGCTGATTTGGCCAACAGGTCATCTACATAATCTTCCATTATATTGTGCATCATGTCATGGAAGATCATGGTCATAGCCCTTTGATATGTGGCACCTGCGTTTTTCAGACCGAAGGGCATGACGTTCCAACAGTATGTACCCCATGGGCAAGTAAATGTTGTTTTGTGTTGATCCTCAAGAGAAATGTGGATTTGATTATAACCAGAGAAACCATCCATGAGGGATAGCATCTCATGTCCTGCAGTTAGGTCGACTATGATGTCAATGTTGGGCAAAGGAAAGTCATCCTTTGGACATGCTTTATTTAGGTCTCAGAAATTTGTACATACCCGAATCAACCCATTTGGCTTTGTCACCAGTACTAGATTGGAAATCCATTCAACATAATCGATAGACCTTATGAATCCGGCATCCAGTAATTTCTTTAACTCGACCTTGACCAATAGGGCCACTTGAGGGTGCATTTTGCGCAACTTCTGCTTGACTGGTTTAGCATTGGGTAATAGTGACAGATGATGCAGAACCAGTTTTGGGTCCAATCCTAGCATGTTTGCATATAACCATGCAAAGTTGATTTTCTGTTCTGCAAAGAATTTATGAAACTCTGGTTTCTCTTCATTAGTCAATGATGCCGCAAATAGGACCATCTTGGGGTCTTCGACAGTTGAAATGTTATCCTCTATTGTGTCCTCAATAAGCATGGCCAATTTCTCCTGTTGCACGGGAAGAAAGTCTAGTCCTCCATCTTTGGGTGCCTCAGAAAGGTTTTCACCCGTAGATTCGTCCTTTATTTTTACTATTTTATCGTCAAGAGGTGCCTTTCGGTTTTCACCTAGAGACGCTTCATTTTTTACTTTATTTTTAGTTTTGTGACTAGAGAACTGGACAGTCTCACCGAAGTATGCGGTGCAGTCTAAATCAATAGAAAATCCTGATTTGTGGTCCCCACTGGGTATGCCTTCTCGTAATCCCATGAATTCAGCAATGGCTTCATTATTTTGGAATGTGTCCAGAACTGGCGGTCCTTGTTGGTCCCAATCGACTAGTTCAGGATAAACTAAAGAGATGCCATCGTCAAGTCTAGTGAATTGGGGTGAGGATGCGGACAGCATGCAGATGGATTCGTTGATGTTGTAGATGAGGTTATCATCATCCATCTCTACATCAGACTCTATCCAATATTCTCCTTCACTAGTATCATATTCATTATCGTAATAAGGAGTGAAGGTTTTAGAGTCTTGGTTATCAATATCGTCTGACACTTCAAATAGATTGGACTGAGGGGGGTCAGATGATGGTTGTTGTGTGTTATGGGAAGTGGTAGTAGGGATTTGACTATGTGGTGCCTATTCAATTTTGAATGTTTTCCAAAATTGTTGTTCAGAGGTCAATTCCCCTAGTTCAACAAACAAATCATCAAGACAACAGTCACTTAGGGATCGTTCTGAGCCAAATTCCCACTCGTGGGAGTCAGTTTCGGTGAGGGGTTCCCTAGTAGTCTCAACACTGTCAGAAGCATGTACTTGCTCATTTAAAAGTCCAGAGGTACGTTGATCGCCATTGGCAAGTGATCCAAACCCTAATCCAAGATACTTCAGAATTTGAAAAGTTTCTATGGGCTCCTTCGGCCTGTTTTGTCTTTTCCTAGGCCACTAGTACCAGCGTAGCCTTTAGCCTTCATGAATTCATAACCTTTGCCATATATTTGAACTGGTAATGGGGGTAATGTGACCGTATCCTTATAGATCCATCCTATGATGTCAGCAAGGTCTTCCTCACTCATGTCTCCCCACTTGATAAAAACTGTAGTTGGTGGGACTATGAAGGTTTCCTGAGGTTCCATTCTGAAACATGGCTGACCATAGTCCTTGGGAGATCTAGGCATTGTTGTTATGATGTATGCTGTGTTCAGTTTGAATTCTCCACAGCCAAGGTCCTAGATTTTGACAATTGATTCAGTCTTAGGGTTGGTGGAAGGTGGTGGTACGGCAGAAGACATGGATGGAGCGGATGTGGAAGATGACGTGAGTGTGGAAGGGTCGATGTACTTGGATGAGGAGGAGCCAGGTGCTTCTCGGTTAATAGGTACTCGGTTTTTAGAGATACCCCTTAAATTGGTACAATATTGGAAAGGGTCAGGGTCTCCGTATATGGTGACTTCTGTACCGTCAAAAGGAAACTTGAGGCATTGGTGGTATGTTGATGGAATGACTTTTAAAGCGTGGATCCATGGACGACCAAGTAAAATGTTATATGGTAGTTCCAAATCCAGGACCTGGCAGGTTGTGTCTACAATGACCGGTCCCACTTTGATAGGGAGAGAGATAACACCCCTTGAAGAGTGTTCCTTGTCATCGTATGCTTTGATCACTATGCTTTTCATTGGGTCTACACACGCATCAGAGAACCCAAGAGCCTTAACCAATTTGAGAGAGCATATGTTTAACCCTGCTCCACCATCTACTAAAACCCGTCTAACTTTGTGCTTGTGGACAAAAGTTTCTATGTGTAATGCGTCATTGTGGTTGGTTTTATGTGATGAGTAGTCTTGATCTGAGAAGGTGACATGGTACGGCATGGTGAGATATCCCACCATAGTTTCAAACTGATTGACATCAATGTCCTTAGGGACCGACGACTCTAGGAGAGTTTTGTCTAGGATTTCTTTATGTGTGGGAGAGATACGAAGCAACTCAAGGATAGATATTTGCGTGGGAGTCTTTCCTAGCTGGTCAATGAGGTTGAACTGACTTTTGGGTTTCCACTGTTGTGGGGTTGAGACAGGTTTTGGCTGTTTAGCCGATGCAGCAGGTTGTGATTGTTTAGCCAATGGGTCTGGTATTGTGATTTTGGCTTGTCTAGGAGGAGGCGGACCAGCTATAGTGACCTTGCCACTGCGAGTAGTAGCATTACACTGGGGTGTTCTCTTGACCGTAATGGTATTGATGTACCCATCTTTAGTTCAGACATTGTTTATAATTGATCCACTAGAATAATCGTACTTGACTTGGGCGAAGTTAGCTTGGTTCTGTGAACTTGACGTGGACGCATTATGAGAACCATGATCCTGCAATGGGTTCTTGTGAATAGTATGATCTACATTGGAGGTGAATTGTGATCCACCTACTTTGACTGTGCGATTTTCAATAAGATCTTGAATTAGGTTTTTCAGTTGCCGACAGTTAGAGGTTGTATGTCCTTTGGCTCGATGGTATTCACAAAGTGCATTGTCATTCCACCATGATGGTTTGAACTATCCTGGGTCATATGGTTTGATTTCCGGAAGTGTGATGACCCCGTGCTGGATGCATTTCTTAAGGACTTCTTCAATGGGTTCACCCAAATGGGTGTATGTGCGACCCCTAGGAAATTGTCTCATTTGACGATATTGCCCTTGACTATTTTGACCACTTTGGGTGTTTGAAAAAGTATTGGGAGGAGGTGTCAATGTCGTTGTTGGTCTGTTTTGTTGTTGAACCCCTTTCAGGGCTAATACAGGACCTACAATATTTGCAGTCTTGGCATCAACAACACCGTCATTTGTAACATGCTTATTCTTAACCCAATATTTGTTTTTGTCAGCTGGTGGATTGATGTTTGTATTTTTGGAACCATATCTCAGTTCTCCCTTTGCGATAAGGGCTTTCTCAATTTGGACTCCCTTTTCAACCAATTCTATGAAGTTTGTGCAACAATGTATTTGCAATGCGAATTTTAGGGGTCCTAGAAGTGTTTGGACGAACATGTTCACTTTTTCCCTTTCAGGAATGTCAATGTGACATCGACTAGCAAGGCTTCTCCATTTTTGAAAGAATGGAATAAATGTCTCACCAGAGTCTTCTTGCGTGAGATTGCACAAGCTAGTGATAGAGGTATCCATGTCAATGTTGTACGCATAATTTCTTATGAATTTTCATTTGAGCTCATCCCATGTTTGGATATCTTTTTGCGTTGAAAACCATTCAAGGGCTTGGCCTGCCAAACTTTTGGAAAAAAGTCTCATCAAGTATGTTGGTTCGTAGGTGATATCCATACAGTTGGTTGCGAATTCGTGAACATGTTCAATGGGATTTGTCTTGCCTCTATATTTTGTAAAGTTGGGTGACATGTATCCTAGTGGAAATGTAGGCATACGTAAGTTTGTGTCGAAAGGGTATACATCCAGGTCATATGATATTTCTGATTTCCTGCCTGAAATGTACATGTTTTGCATATTTTTCTCCATATTTCTCATTCTTGCTTTGATTTCATCTATGGTAGGGTCATTTATGTTTCTGTATGTTGGGTTGCCTGGTACACCATGTGTTCCTATCTGGTGTGCATGAATTTTGGTATATTGTGGTGTTACGGATTGTTGTGGTACGTATGACGTGTGTTGTTGGTATTGGAAGTTATGATTTGGTGTCTGTTGATGAGTATGAATGTTGGATATGTATGTTGGAATGTGTCCCCTAGCCATGTGTGTCATTATTTGGGGGATGTTGTGACCATGACTGTTATGGTATGTCAATGATGTCATGGGTTGTGTTATTTGGCCACCTTGTGTAAATTGTTGGTTTTGTACAAGGGGGACGTTTGTGTTTGTACCTTGGGAGGTAATGACATTTGACTGTGTTGTCGTGTTAACGTTTTGTTGTTGTCCTTTAATAAAGATACATCTTGTGGCTCCTCCCAAAGGATTTTGTGAATTACTACTAAATGGATTTGTCGAAGTTGTGTTCATGGTAGTAGATGTAGTTGTCAAAGGGGGATTGTGGTGACTTGATGATGCCCCCGTGGTATTTACTGTCACAGTAAAAAGAGGATTGGAATAATTTTCCCACATTGTTGAGGAGCCAAGAGTGGTTCCATCGGATTGGGGTAGTGTTGTGGATGTTGTGGATGATTGTGATCCCCCAATAGATGTAGCATTTATTGTGTTGGAGATGTTTGGGATGTTGGGCGTGGTATGTACTATCGTTGTGGTCCCAAAGGAAGTATTGTTCGTAGTATTTAGAAGTTGACCACTATGTGACATGTTATGTGCGTTATTGGCACTAGGGTCATGAAGTGTCAAATTTAGCGTGTTGGCATCAAATCCTGGTGGTAACTTAGCTCCTTCACTCAAGAGCATGGCTACGAATCTGTCTCTATCCTGAGGAGCTATTGTTTCAGCAAGCTGATAGACCTCTGGGTCTTGTGTCAATGCCTCTATGTTTTCCTGAAGTAGTTGACCATTTTCATCTCTTTGCAAGTAGAGTTTGAATGTACTGTTTGACGAGGATTGCATTGTTGTTGGAGGTTGATTGTCTAGATTGGTAAATGGATCGTACAAGGTCCAGTTTGAGTCATATGGAGGATTGTTGACAGTAAATGGGGGGTCTTGTCTAAAGTTTTCCATTTGTCTCTTTTGTTTTTGAAGTCTGGTTTCAACCATAAATGAGATTGCTCAAATAGGAACGACAACCTAAATGCAAGTATGACACTATGTGAAATCTAAGGTTCAAGATGAAAACTAGAACAACTAATGTTTTTGGATTTTTTTTTTGTGAATAGGATATGCAATTTGTATGCAATGTAAGACAAGGTTATCTAAGCACTTCTAAGCTCGAACTTTGTTTTCGATTTTGACTGCTAAAGGACTTTGTTGGAAATGACAAGTTGACAAGGTCTAAATGACTAGTGAGTTTTCCTAACTAGACTTTTGAGTTGGAAGAAATCTCACAAAAGAGGACAATGACTAAAAGGGTGATTTGATAACTTGGTCCAAGAGGGTCTAATTTTGAAAACAATGACTTTGCAAAGTGTGCTTAAGACTTTCCTAATCCTAAGTATGCAAGTATGGACCTAGGGACAACGTAATGTTGAATGTATGCAACTAGAAGGAATGATGTATGACACCTATGGTGACTAATGTAAGCTAATAGACAAGACTTTGAGAAATTTCAAGTTAGGTTTCTGACATACAGAGTTTGAAAAATGGTTGACAGTTTGAAGACCTCTGGTTTTGACTGTGAAGTTTTAAAATCTTGACAGGCAAATGCGTCTCAGTTTGGCAATTGCATCACAGTTTAGCAAATGCGGTTTTGTTTTGCAATTGCGGCTTTTAAGTTGACAGATGCATCGTGATGCCTACAAATGTGGCATTTTGAGTCTCAAATGTGGTTTATCAGAGTAGTTGTGTTGCAGTATATCAGTTGCAGTTTGACAAATGCTATCTAGTTTGGTTTCAAAGTGATTTTCATGTTGTTTTGATGGAAGTTTTGATCTATTTGATGACCGTTTTGTTTTGAACTGTGGTAAATACTAGAAAAAACTTGGCAAACACAACATTTTATAAAGTAACCAAACACACATCAGAAAAGCACGATCCTAGGTTAGGCCATGACAATATTCGCTAGATTCCACGTAACCGCATATCTGTAGCATGTGAATTCAGAAGCTTGGCTGCACGGGCTCCCCCTTATAGTGCACTCTCTTCTCAGGCCAACCAAGCTTCCAATCCCCATGAAACTCCCATGGCGAGTTGATCACCTCTACTACAAACTGCGAAGGTGTGGATGCCTTCACACCGACCGGTGCTGCGCTAGCAAATAGAAGGATTTTGGCTTACTACACAAGAGTTTTTAGTTCAGGACCCACGTTCGAGTGGCCATACATGGGGCAAGAGATTAATCACCATTAAGGTGGCACTCCAGCCTGAAGAGGTTAAGCTCAACAGGGTTTAAGGGAGTACAACTCCGTCCGTATGACACATCCACACTCGTAACCTTAGGTGTTCCCTTAAGGTTTACATTTATATACCGGTTGGGGGTAGCTTGGCTTTAGCTCCGTTTCTGGTTTGAGTCATGTTGGGGTGATGAAATCCCCAGGCAGGCCCTTCTAGAGTTGGTAACCGTTTCTCTTACACCCAAGATTGCCCGAAAGTGCGAGGGGAGAGGATACTCTGATGTACCAAGTCAGGGTAAATAACAGAAAAGAATGGGTCTGGTTTTCTGATCACAAGGTTTTCACCAAGTGAGAGCATACTCACCTACCATTCCACAATCACAATCAAGCATAAAAGACATGATTTCATCTTATATGCACCAAACTCAAATATTCGCTAGTCTAATAAAACAAACACAAAGTTTATTTATTCCTTCTTTGAGAAGTGAATCTGCAAACAATGAATATTAGTAGTCTTTTATGTAATGGTCTTCAACAAACGAATGAGGATTGCCACACGCTACAAGAAAAGATTAGTAATACAAGAAAAATCTAATCTAGTTAACATGTAGGAATAAAAAACACAGAAAAAATAAAAAACTAGAAAACCAGTAACCAGAAAAACCCAAAAATCTGAAAATCAAAATGGAAAAACTGAAAGAAAATTTTACCAGACAGATGTGGCTCGACAGGGCAGATGCGTCGTTCGGGTCTTCAAGTGCGGCTCGGGAGATCAAATGCGTTGTTCGGGATGTCAGTTGTGGCTTGTCAGGTCGATTGCGTCACTTCTGTCAGCAGATGCATCGCGATGCATCAAATGCGTTGCGATGTTTTTAAAAAAATAGTTGCGTCGATCCATACCTGTACCTACAAAACAACAGAAAACAACAAAAAACCGTACGGAAACAAGCAAAACAGAGTCGGGTTCACCAATGTAATCAGGGGATTTCTTCAGATTTGGAGTTAGTTATAAACAATAAATAATAAACGAAATCCAAAGATTTTATGAAACACAAAGGAAATAAATAAAAGAACAATTATACCTGATTGTTGATACCTCCATGATTCCCTTTCGTAATACCTTCTTGCTTGCTGGAGAATGTTTCCCTCAGATTCATCTTTTGAGCAATCTAAAATGTCTAAGCCCTACAACAAGATTCAAAGGATTTGATATGCCTAAATGACTATGTCTACAAATCAATGCCTATGTCTAAAATAATGCCAAAATTAAAATACTAAGATTGCCTATGACCATGAACATGTGAGAGTAAATAAATAAATGCTTATAGTAATTACGCTAAATGTCTGTCCTAAAAAATGAGAAGAAGATGGCATTTTATAGAAAAGGCCATTTCGAACAGACGGACGAGATAAAACAATGACATGAATGATCCAGATTACACCTAAGAATCCCTAATTAGGGTTAGGGAAAAATCTTTAATCGAACGGTCAAAATAAAATCGGATCGATAGTGGAGAATAAATGAGGAAATTAATTAGAAAATAAAGATTTTTGAAAAATCAAGAAGATAAGACTACCTGATTTGCAAGATTCAAAAAATCAAAGGGATAAGATGTAGACTGAAGATAAGATTTGAAAAATCAAGAATCTGCCCGATTGCTTGATTTTTAGAAGATTAATTACTAATTTGAATTAAAATAATTCAAATTATGGATTTTGAGAGATAATAAATAATCTTTTTCAAATTATTTATCAAAAAGGACTGACAGTTAAGATTGCCATGACATTTTAAATAATTTAATTTATCTAAAATGAGAAGAATATTAATTAGCAATTAAATAATTAAATTTAATTATTTAATTTAGCAGATAAGACCAATTAATTAAATAAATTAATCAATTTATTTAATTAAGATAGTTAGTGACGTATTTAATAAATAAATGAAATTTATTTATTTAATAATCAAGAAGAATTAAATGACAAGGGGGAATTAAATAAATTAAGAAATTTACTTAATTAAAGAAAGACTTAGGCAGTTAGTGACGTATTTAATAAACAAATGAAATTTATTTATTTAATAATCATGAAGAATAAATGACATGAATTAATTAAATAATTATGAATTATTTAACCAATAGTCGAATGTGGACCAAGGACATAATTAAATGACATAATTATGGTAGGACAAAAGTGGTAAAAATGAAGCTTGCAGGCCTAGGTCATTTTTAGGTGTCTACAATGGCTATGGTAGGACACTTGTCCTCACCCACTTGCCATTCATTCTCTAAAAAAGATGGTGTTTCCATAAATCATCCCCATAATTCATCATTGTACTTAGAAGTCATGGTTCACAAGTTTCGTATCAAACAAAATAGATGGCGGTGCTGGTTTGAACATCTGTACCATGAAGTTGGTTAAGGCTTTAGGATTTTCTAAGGACTCCATTGATTTCAAATGAAATATTACCATAAAAGCTTATGATGATGAAGAAAGAGCATCCAAGGGTCTGATCATGCTGCCAATCAGAGTGGTCCCTATTATAAAGAATACTTTCTGTCAAGTACTGGACCATGATATTGCATATAACATCTTGTTGGGTCGTCCTTGGATCCACGAAATGCAAGCTATCCCATCAACCTATCATTAATGTCTTAAGTTTCCTTATGATGGACAAGAAATCACGATACCTGCTGATAATTCCAATATTCAAACTTGTGCCAACATAATAGCTAGCCAGGATACTTTGGTTCCTAATAATTGAGAAGCTCATGCTAGTACCTCTCTAAAGATTGACACACAAATCAGTCAATTGACCAATACTTTTGACAAAAAAATGAAATTCAAGGATCATGGAGTTGGAGAATACTCTCTCTATCTTGCCAATTTACCTACATCACCTCGATCACACAGATAACCGTCTATCAGGGAACATCAAATATCAGTAGCATCAACATCAAAGCAACCACCAATAGAGCCAATCACAAAATTTAATGGACAATTCATCAAATAAAAATTCCCCATGGAAAATCTTGAGGATACAGAAATTCTAAACTGGCTCTATAAAGATGAAGAAGAAGCGGTCTTTAATTTCAAATTACCCATGGACATATATGGAAAAGGGTATTCAATCATGGAGAAGATGGGCTATGATGAAGGTCCTGTTGTGCAGTTTTTGCACACACGCCCCACTTGGAGTGGGGACCCCCTTTCTTTTTTGTGTCTTTGACCTTTGATTTTATTGGATTTATCATTTTGGGGTCTTGACATGTTGGTTTTGCTGGCTTTGCCCTTGCCTTGGGGTTGCGGTTGATTGAAATTGAGTTTTTGGCTAAGTCCGGGTTTTCACCTAGATCCAGGATTTTCCGCCTCTGGCGGATTTTTCTGGCCCTGGTTCCTTGTCCGTCTCTTGCCGGATTCTCCGATGCCGGGTTTTTGCCTAACTTCGGGATTTTCCGGTCCAGTCGGATTTTCTCGGATCCCGTCAAAGTCCCAATCTTCCTGTTTTCCCCGGTTTCTGCATTTCCGCGGAATCCGTGTCTCCGCGCATTCTGGGATTCTCCGAAATTCCACTTGGGGCTCGGGTTCCCAGACTTGTCAGAAATGTCTTTTCGCGCATTAATGGCCGAGGTACCTTGGTTCAGACAGGTATAAGGGCGAATTTAGGGCATTTTCTGATTCATTCCAACTTCGATTGCTTCCTCGTTTTCTGCTCTGGCGATTCAGAACTTGCGTTTGAGCTTTGAGGATTGATCTTGGTTTGCTTGCGCGTGAATTGCTTGAGTGTTGCTGCCAGTATCTCATGGCTTGGACGTGTTGTCACGTGGATTAATTTTCTGAGCTCGATTTCTGCCCGTCTTGGTCCATGGTATGTATTCGTTGCCCTTCCGTTTGCTTGCATGGTAATTTGAGGTTTTCTCGTACTGGGCATTGTTGAATTTTGGGTCGGCCCGTGTTTTGGTTTTGGGTTTCATATTTATCTAGTCGGGTTGATCCGTTTTTTTTTTATTGAGGCCCATCTCTCGTGCCCTATAAGTTCTGTTTGTTCATTTAATTGCATATTTACATTTTCGACGGAATTCTGGGTCGTGTTGCATGTTTGTTTTGGGTGCGGAATGTGTTACCATGCGAATTTAGGGTTTCCTTGGTGTTTCGGTTAACGCGATGATTTGATCTTGTGTTTGAATGACTTTCGCCTCGTTTCGTGTCGGCTTCCCCGTCCTGTGAGGATTAGAGGGCTTTTAGGTAAATCCCGAACTGATATTTTAACCCTAAAAGCTTGCTCTAGTTTTAATGGCGGATATGTGGTTGTTCGATTTGGGGCATCGTCGTTTTAGTATGGGATCCTTCCTTTGAGTGCTTCTGAGAGTTGGAACCCTTTGCATATTCGAGTCTGGTGATTGTCGTCGGTTTTGGGTTCGTTCGAACTTAGGTATTGGAAATCTTGTGATTGTTCAGGTTTTGCTACACGTTTTGCCATTTTTCGGGTTTCCGAGGCTGTCGCGGAATTTCCGGTCTCCCGAATTTTCCCGGTTTCCTTTTATTCTGCAGACAGGGTTAATTTCTGGTGCATTTGATGCACCGGAAATCTTGAGAGTTGGAACCCTTTGCATATTCGAGTCTGGTGATTGTCGTCGGTTTTGGGTTCGTTCGAACTTAGGTATTGGAAATCTTGTGATTGTTCAGGTTTTGCTACACGTTTTTCCATTTTTCGGGTTTCCGAGGCTGTCGCGGAATTTTCGGTCTCCCGGATTTTCCCGGTTTCCTTTTATTCTGCGGACAGGGTTAATTTCCGGTGCATTTGATGCTGTCCGTGAAAGTCCATCCCATTCGGATTTTTCTGGATTTCCTGTTTGGTCGCGTTCTTTTGCATATTTCGGTGATAGGATCGATGGAATGACTGTTAGTGCTTATTTCTTGATTGCCAATGAGCAAAATTAATGATTTTCCTTTGATTTCCGAACATATTAATGATTTACATGGCTAATAGTGCTTTGGCAGCAGAAATCCGTCTGGGTCGGATTTCTCCGAAATTCCGCCCCGACGGTATTTTCCCGGTTTACCGAATTTTCCCGGATTATTTGATTTCTCCGGATCTCGGAAGATTGGCAATTGGCATTTGGTTTTAATGGATTTGTATGATGTGTGCTAACATTTGGGATTGATATGAGCTTAATAATTGAATTCTAATAATGATTCTTGGATGTGCAGGCCGAATCAAGCAAGGCTGCTGCTGGGAAGTCCAAAGGCGGTGCAGGGGCATCTGCAGTTTCCGAGACAGAAAGATTGAGATTAGACATGAAGAGTCAGGTTCCAGAGAGTAAGATATCCTCCGTGTGGGCAGATGTGTCCGATACAAACGTTGGTGCCTGGCGTTACGAAGAATTCAAACAGAGAACAGCTGAGAGGGACCAATCGGCATTGAGGCAGGGGATGATGAATTCGGGGTTGGTACACGTGGCAGGGTTCCCTCCAGCAGTCCAGTGCTACGAGCTAATTTTGGAGTGTGCTAGGAAGTACGCTTTTGACACATAGATGGTAGTTAGCACTGAGGGACGAGTGTTGGAAAACTTCAGTCCAGCCTCCATTGCCCGAGCTTTCAGCATGCCGGATCTCCCCTCGGTCTGCGCCCTAAACATTGACACTGCTCGGACATATTATGAGAATGATCCAGTTAAGGCTCAACAGCTTATCAACTCATGGCTTGAGAAGCCCAAGTCTCACCACTCCAAATTGCCCAAACAGTTGCACAGGGTGAAGTTTAGGCCGGATATCTATGACGCCATCACATTGTTGAGCAGGGTGGCCGGACTTAAAACTGCCGAGGTATTGGAAAATTGGATGGTCCATGTGATCACCAAGATAGGCCAAGGAACGAATTACCACTGGGCAGGACTTATCAGTGCAGAAATAGATAGGCAACTGAGGAATGTTTTGGAAGGAAAGAAGTTTACCATGTCCTCCTATGTTATATATATACTGGCCATCTCCTACCCCTACAAGGGACTGACTCCTGCGGGAACCGTTGGAAAAGACGTTATCTATGAGGTCTATCCGGAATTGCACCTCGGACACGGAGATTATAGGAGGGCCAATGATGCCTTCACTATGCACATTACCCGGACCCTTCAGAATGCGGAGCACATTAGATTGTCCGATGGGGCTAAGGGGTTGATTAAGAATTACGGGGCCTGGTTCATCCAGTTCCCCACTTTCACTTATCTCCGGATTGATGGATGCCCCGTTGCTCCCTACAGACTGCCCCGGTATCCCACTGATCACATAGTGCTACTGGAGGTCGTAAGACAAATTTGTGAGTTCGATACGGTGGTGAAGAGGGAGAAACATAAAACTGGTTTTGGAGGTGACTTCCCTCTTGGGATTGGCGTGGATGTGATGTGCCCTTCCATTCAATCAGCTCACACTGCAGGTGAGGAATTGGCCGCCTATGGATTCTCTTTCCATTCAAAGAGAATGAATTTTGACATCACCGGAGGGGCACAGAAAAGGGCTACCCGGGAATACAGGCACAAAGAGGACTTGGAGGACTACTGGGTCAACATCAAGGATGACCTTGATGCACGAAGGAAAAGGTATTCCCGGCTGCCAGTAGAGGCAATTAGGCAATACAATGTGAAGCTGATTCCGGATCAGCTGGAAGATGATGGAAAACTAGTCCAGGACCACGTATATGAGCCCATTAAGGATAAGTCAGTAGCAGATATTGATTGGAATGAGCCTGAGGTGACAGAGTTGGAGGACTTAATGGCTCCAGTGCTAAAATATACCTTTGCTTGGATCAAACATGAGGTCTGGGTGTTGGAAAATGCCAATGTACCCTTCACTTTCGACCTGATGGGGAATCTCAACCCCATGTCCACTTCTGAGGAATCCGGGGAAGAGGACCCCAAAGGGAAAACAGCCAAGGCCTCTCCTTTCAAAATCAAGGTCAGAAGTCCTAAGGGGACTCAACCTGCAGCAAAAAGGAAACCTATCGGCAAACGCAGGTGGAAGACCCTGACTATCAGCAAGTCCTCGGACGAGGAGGAGGCGGAGAAAGCTGAAGAAGAAGATGTTCCTCCACCGCCCAAGAAAGCCAGAACTGCAAGGGTGGCGAAAAAGAAAGGCCAGACGACTTCAGAGGATGAACCCCCAATTGTGGATGTGGAAAGCTCCGGAGGGGAGAAGACCAAAGTATACACTAGAAGATCCAGAACTCCTTCCCCAAAGGATGCTGCACAGCCAAAGGATTCTTCTCCAATATTGCCAGCCACTGAACAGGACAAGCCTGTCTCTCCTCCACAGAGTGTAACAGAACCGGAGAATCCGGATGAGCAGGAAATCAGCGGAGAGGCAGAACCGTTTAAAGAAGGAGCATTATTCAGTGAGGCTGCTGAGCTCGAGGTAGAGACAGAAGAAAGGCACACTTCTCCCTTGGTGCAGTACGAGGACTCTCCGGAGAGTGAGAAGGGCCGCGGATCGCCAGAACCGGAGAAAAGCATCCCCGCTAGAACTCCATCGCCGGTGCTTCCTGAGTTGGGATTTGAGGAGACTGACCAGGGTGAACAACCTCCGGAGAAAGAAGATAAACAGGAAGAAGAAGAGTTGAGGTGATGTAGCAGAAAGAGGGAGAAAGCCACAGAAGGACCCGGGGAAAACTGACACAGAAGGAAAAGGAATCAGACGGACCCTGTAGCCCCGGACTGGTTAGAAATAAATAGCAAGGAAGAAACAGGTGATAGTGGAGGACACTCCTCTTGACTGGGATGCAATGTTATCCCAGATTGGTAAGGGGAGGAAGAAGAAGGCTGCCAGGATAATTTCCGGGTAGAAAGGGATGAGGTGCACAACCGTGTGGTCCACATCGCTACCCCTGTTGCAGATAAAACAAGAGATGAGGTAGCAGGCCAGGATTACAGTGTCCAAACCATTAACCTTGGGCCGGCCTCCCTAGAGCAAGACATTGAGGAATTCGAGGGGTCAAGTGCTGTAATTGTAGACAGATTGAAGAGGGAGACTCAGACAAAGCGAGAATTGAAAAGGGAAAATGAAAGGTTGAGGAAAAGCTTAGAAGAGGTCATGAAACCTCTACAGTCCCTCCATCCGTCCTCCTCTTCTACTCCCGGATTTCTGCCGAAGGAAACAATTTCTGGCATAGAGAAGATGAAGGCTTCCACACAAGCTGCCACAGACTGGTTGATGAGTGTTCGGACACAAGGGGATGAAGCTATTAAGGAGATCTTGTCTGTTGGCAAGGATGTAGTCCGAGGAAAAGAACTGATGGAAAGCATCCTTTCTCAGGATAAGAATGATGTCGATTCCCTGCTGCAGAAGACAAAGATTATTCTAGGGCATGGCAAGGAACAATTGGGCAAGGATGGAATTCTCCCCTCCACCAGATTGGATGAACCGTGGGAATGGTTTGAGGCATTGCAGATCAGGCAGGGAGCCCTGAAAAAGATACAGAAACGAAGAAAGTCCATTGATGCTGACCTCACTGCAATTTATGATGGTTGCATTGCATTTTTTGAAGTGATGACAGGGAGGAATAAGATGGCTCCTAAGTACCTAAGTTTAGATCAATTAAAGGAATGGTGGCATGAGGTTTATGCCCCGGATTCTGATGAGGTTGTCACTGGCCATATGCTTGACGATGCAGCCACATATCTGGCAGTGATAGATAGATACCTGACCAGCAGAAAGGATTGGAAGAAAACCATTGAGCGGTCCAATGAAGGGATTGATTCGATTAAATGCCGGCTCAAAGTTTTGCCATTGCCACCCATTGCTGAGCTGGAGGGAGTTTTCTTGAAGGTCCAAGGGTCACCAGCGCGGAGAAAAGACAAAGGAAGCAGCGGTTAATGTTTATCTCGAGATTTGTGCTTCCCTATTATCATAGGGCATGCATTGGACCGGACTTCCTTGGGGACTGTGCCTTGGCCGACTTGGATGATGGCATTAAATGTGTGCCTTAGTTTGTTTCCTTGGCCGACCTGTTTTGGCGGTTTTTATTATTTTGTAAAATGTTTGGCTGGGCCGACATGTTTTGGGGAAAAAATTCGATAAATAGGCATTCTTGCCTTATTGTAAGGGGGGCAATTCAGAAGATTTTGATAGTAGAGATTAGCAAGAGCAATAGTTAGAGTTTTAGAATTTCTTGAAGTAGATGTCATATTTAGAACAGTTGAATTGTTGCAGCATTTGATGATTAATACAATTGAAGGCATTGTGGTTTTCCTGGTGAAATCCTTTGTGTTATCTCATCTTGCATGGTTCTTTTGTTCTATCTTTTACATTGCTTGAAGATCTTGGGTTAATATTCAGAAATAAATTAGTTTAGTTGGATAAATGGTGTATGTGATTTCATATTTGGAATGTCGGTAGCTATCTTTGGTCTATACTCCCAGTAACTATCTGATTGTAGTAGGCTGGTGAAGTCAACCTGGACCATATATTCAAATGTGCTTAAGTTCGGTTGTAGATGCAAGTCTATGATTTGAAAATCTATATTCCTCAGAAGATTGCACTGTTTCTGTAAGATTGCTTTGTGGGTCGAACAGGAATTGGTTATTTGAGATAGGTCCATTCCAGATATATGTCATTTACATTGCTTGTCCTTTCAGTAATTTAGATTTTATTACCTTCCCTGCATCCCTATCTTTTGCAATTTCTTTATTATTCGGTTAGATTTAGGATTCAAGATCATCATATTGTCAGATCTGATAAATTGAAAGGGTTCAGCTTGCTTGTAGTAAGGTCCGATTGTGATTACTAGCAATTTCACATTTCATCTGAGTTGTTTTATGCATTGTTATGACCTAACACCCGAGAGACCTTGGGGTGATTTTCAGTAATTCATTATTGGAGATTACCTTTCAAGAGAGATAGGATTTTGTATTCTGTCTGAGTTGTTGCTGTGCAGAAAACACCATCAACAGGTCCTATCAGAAAAAGGAAGGAAGGAGTAGTTGAACCTATTCACCTCCGCGAACTTGCTGCAAAAGAGAAAACTAGATTGGGTTATGATACTCACTCCAAAGAAAGCACATCCAAACAACTACATGGCTCTGTTTTCACATTGCAAGAAGGCTCAGATTCACGAGAAGCATGTTTGTCAACAGTTCTAAACTTTGTGGATAACAATTCTGACACAGACTCTGCTGAATATGAATGGGACACCATTTATAATGATGAGTTCTGGAGGGACAAAGAGGTTGATGTAATACACTAGTATGCCCCAACTCTAATTGAAGGTCAAGGGTCAGGGTCCCAACCACAAGAATTTGAACCACAAATCAACTATGATTCTAGTGATACTGAGTTAGATCTAAACGAACAAGATTATCATGACGACAGTATCATCATTGACCCACCTCACACCTCGAATCCTACAGACCACTCTGTTATGACCATAACCATAGCTGATTTCACGCAACCTGATGACCCAATACCTTTGATTTATCCTGATCCCATTGATTGGGATTCAACCAAACCTATCAATATACCTATGTTTCCAAGTGATGAAGCTATAGTAAACTTCCTTTCTGCAGATGATACGAATGATTGTTCCACCAGTGATTTTTGACATAGAGTTTTTGATCAGGAGAGTGTCAAGTCTCCTAGTTGCAAAAGTAAAAATGAAAAAAATAGATCTAATGGTGAAAACCAGAATCTGGCAGTATTAGATCAAACAAAAGATAAAATAAAGAGCGTATCAGATGGTGAAAACATCTTTGAGGCACCAGACGATGGGAATCTTGACACTCTCCCGGAGCACTACCATGAGCGATCACCTATTTTGATTGAGCCTACAAATGTTGTCAATCTTGAAACTTTCGACAAACCAAGGATCCTACAGTTAGCTACATCAATGACAGAGAAAGAAATACCATAGTTCATGGAATTCCTGAAAGAAAATCAAGTAAATTTTGTGTGGTCTTACGCTGACATGCCTGGTCTTGGTCCTGATCTTATCATGCATCACTTGTCTATCAAACCAGGGGCCAAACCAGTGAAACAAAAAATCAGAAAGATGCACCCTCATGTTGCATTATTGGTCAAGGAAGAACTAAAAAAACTTCTTGATGTGGGCTTCATAAGACCAATCGACTATGCAGAATGGATATCCAACATTGTTCCTGTATCTAAACCAGATAAAACTATGAGAATATGCACAGATTTCAGAGATCTTAATAAAGCATGTCCTAAGGATGACTTCCCACTCCCAAGCATCGACACTATAGTTGATCTAACAGT
The DNA here is from genome assembly GCA_007258455.2 of Sequoia sempervirens. NCBI lineage: Eukaryota > Viridiplantae > Streptophyta > Pinopsida > Cupressales > Cupressaceae > Sequoia > Sequoia sempervirens. The sequence continues at coordinate 571,874,879 of VDFB02271358.1, forward strand.
TGGTCATGCCATATATTCATTAATGGATGGTTTTTCTGGCTACAACCAAATCAAGATTGCACCTGAAGACCAGGAGAAAACAACTTTCACATGCCCATGGGGAACCTACTGTTGGAACATCATGCCTTTTGGTTTGAAGAATGCTAGGGCTACTTATCAAAGAGCCATGACTACAATATTTCATGACATGATGCATATCTTCATGGAAGATTATGTAGATGACATATTGGAAAAATCATACACCAGAGAAGGACATCTTGAAATATTGTCCAAAATATTTGCAAGATTGGAGAAATTCAAAGTTCACCTCAACCCCAAGAAATTTTTTTTTGGGGTTAAATCTGGAAAAATCCTGGGGTACATTGTTTTAGAAAAAGGAATTGAAGTAGATCCCATGAAAGTACAAGCAATCATGGAAATTCCTCCACCAAAGAACATCAGTCAATTGAGATCACTACGGGGATGACTGCAGTCTATACAGAGGTTCATTGCACAATTGGCCAACAAAAGTTTACCTTTCACACATCTACTACATAAGAATGTTCCTTTCAAGTGGGATGAAAAAATTGAATTGGCATTTCAACAAATCAAACAATACTTAATGACTCCACCAGTTCTCATACCACCAAATTTAGACAAACCACTCATCTTATACATTGTCGCAACAGAGAAATCTCTGGGGGCACTGCTAGCGCAAGAAGACTCTACAGGAAAGGAATGTACAATTTATTACATCAATAGAATACTGAAAAATCATGAGCTCAACTAAACTTATATTGAGAAGGCTTGTATGGCAGTAGTTTTTACTTCACAGAAGTTTCGGCATTACATGCTAACCCATACAATCAATCTAGTTTCAAAGATTGATCCACTCAAGTATTTATTAAGCAAAGCATCATTGACAAGAAGGTTAGCAAAGTGGGTAATGATTCTGAGTGAGTTTGACATCCATTATGTTGATTGCAAGGCAATCAAAGGATAAGTTATCGCTGATCAATTGGCTGAAGCACCACTACAAGCAGATCATCCCCTGCACATTGAATTTCCAGATGCTGATGTCTTTACTGCAGAATCTAAACAACCATGGTCCTTATATTTTGATGGTTCTTTTACTCAACATGGATCGGGGGTAGGCATACCTTTCATCACCCCTCAAGGACACACCATTCCTCGATCATATAGGCTGAAGTTTCCATGCACCAACAACATAGCCGAATATGAAGCATTAATCACCAGACTCAAAATAGCACTAGAATGGAGAATTGCAGAATTACAGGTGTATGGTGATTCATAGCTAGTCATCTATCAGATCAATGATGATTATCAAACCAAAGATGACAAATTAATACCCTATAAAAAGATGGTGGATGACTTCAAGAAATACTTTGTGGACATCAAATTCACACAAATTTCAAGGCTTGATAATAAAACAGCTGACACCATGGCAATGATAGCATCATTGTTACAACTCCCAAAAACTCTGAATCATTATGAATTTCTAGTGGAACAATCATTTACACCTACTTATGATACCCCTAAAAGCCAAATCATTTGCCACTTGGTAGGATCCAATTCACCTTGGTATGAAAAAATTTATGCCTACCTCAAAGACGATATCTTGCCACCCGATTTATCCCATAACCAAAAAAACAATTTTATCCACCAATCCGCTCGCTACACTCTTATCACTGACACTCTTTATCGCCGTGGTCTTGATGGTACTCTACTTTGATGTCTTAAACGTGAGGAATCTGACAAAGCTTTACAAGAAGTTCATGGTGGAATCTGTGGTACTCATTTGAGTGGACTGACCTTATCCAAGAAATTGGTTTGAATGGGTTACTACTAGCCTACAATGGGGAGGGAATCATTCACTTTTGTGAAAACATGCTCAAAATGTTAGATTCATGGGAATCTCATTCATGCTCCCGCATAGGAACTTCAACCATTCACACCAACTTGGCCATTTTCTCAATGGGGGTTAGATCTAGTGGGAAAGATTCATCCTTCTTCATCGAACGGGCATAAGTTCATCATCACAGCTTCAAAGTATTTTACCAAGTGGATTGAGGCAGTCCCTCTTACTAAGGTTACTGGAAAATAAATATCAGCATTCATACTCAACTATATTATTTGTCGGTATGGCATTCCCAACTCCATTATTATAGATAATGGACGTCCATTCAAAAATCAGGATGTTGATGAACTTTGTGAGAGATTTCACATTCAACATAGATATTCAACACCTTACTATCCACAAGGGAATGGCCAAGCAGAGGCCTCAAATAAAAAAATATTGAAAATCCTGAAAAAGACTGTGAATGATTTAGGGAAGGATTGGCACGTTCAAATCAATCCTGCCTTGTGGGCCTACAGAACCAGTGTCCGCATGCCAACAGGAGCAATGCCATTTTCTCTTGTCTATGGAGCAGAAGCCATACTACCGTTAGAAGTTGAGATTCCCTCACTCAGAGTATTATTGAAAGGCCTTACAACAGATGATGAATACAGAGTTTCCCAACTCCAAGAGCTTGAACTCCTAGATGAAAAGAGACAAAGAGCAGCTGATCATTTGAAAGCATATCAATAGATGATGTCTCACAGCTATAATCACAAAGTAAAGCCACGTACCTTTCAGGTGGTTGATCTTGTTCTAAAAGAAAACCCACACAATTAGCAAGATAGAGAGAAGAAAGGAAAGTTTGAACCAAATTGGCTAGGTCCTTATGTGGTTATCGCAGTCTACGGTTCAGGAGCCTACAAGCTATCAACGCCAGAAGGGGACCTGTTTGACAAACCTATCAACATCATGCACTTGAAAAAGTACTATGTCTAAGGTGGTTATCATCATCAGAAAAAGTCCTAAAAAAATCCAACAAATCAGAAAAATTCCTAAAAAAATCAAAAACATCAGAAAAAGTCCTGAAAAAATCCAAAAAATCAGAAAAAGTCCTAAAAAAATCTTTAAAAAATCAGAAAAAGTCCCGGAAAAATCAAAAATTAGAAAAAGTCCTAAAAAAATGGTGGTTACCTGGTGAAACAGCAAACGAGGCATCTTGGTAGCACCAAAAAAAAAAAAAAACATCATAGGGTGAAAACCTTGCAACAGGCAGTCTATTGACAAGAAAAATGCAATAAAAACAAATAGTGAAAATCTGGCAAACAGACGCTATTTGTAGCTCTCCATCTATTAGTTCATGTTCTGCACTTAACTTTGTAGCCTTCACTTTCATGCATCTTTTTCATCATCTTAGGGCCACACCAGCACCATGCTATCATCATTTTCCTTGAGCGATAATGTCTTACCATGGCTTGATTATTGTATATATTCATTTTAGCAAGTTGTGTCAATACCGAGGGCAAAAAAAAAATACTGGGGGCAACCAACTTTCAGGTTTTTACCAAAACAATGAGACAACGACATCAAAACCAATCACGCAAACAAAACAAACAAATCAAACTAAAACATCCAGTCATTGATCCATACCACAGTAGATTTCAGTTGCGTACCTTATCATGACTCATATCTGGATGATCTATAATTTGAATAATGGTTGTTTAATTTTCGATATCATTTCTCTGGAGCACACTCGATGATGTATTGCACTAGAGTGGCAAGGAAAGAAAATGATTTTTCTTTGTCTGTTGTCTGGAGATTAATCATTTATCTGTTGCAAATATGTCATGAGACGTGATGATTGAAAGCTTATCATTGATGATAGTTCCAAATTTGCATCAGATGGTGGTTAGTCTTTGTCTGTTTATGCAAGAAATGCTCAGGTCATCTCGGTTCAATTATACCTAGATGCTTGTGTTCACTTGCTATATCAAAAATCATGAAAGTTGTACTCAGGTCATCATTGGTGCTAATTTCCCCTTTGATGCTTGTACATACTTCCAACATTTTCAAACACTCTATGATGATTTAATTAGGATAAATAAAAGGCTCAACAAAATGGTTGGTTTCATTTAATTGCATTTCATTTTAGGTCATTGTACATAACTGCATATGGGATTTGCATCAAGAGTTTTGAAAGGCCAATGGTTGTCATGCTTCTTTGGACTATTTGTGGAGGACAATGCAAACATTTGTTATCATCTTATCATTGCATTTTCATTATCATTTCATCATCATTTCATTAGCATTATCATCTTATCACTACATTTTCATTATCATTTCATCATCATTTCATTAGCATTATCATCTTATCATTGCATTTTCATTATCATTTCATCATCATTTCATTAGCATTATCATCTTATCATTGCATTTTCATTATCATTTCATCATCACTCCATTAGCATTATCATCTTATCATTGCATTTTCATTATCATTTCATCATCATTTCATTAGCATTATCATCTTATCATTGCATTTTCATTATCATTTCATCATCATTCCATTAGCATTATCATCTTATCATTGCATTTTCATTATCATTTCATCATCATTTCATTAGCATTATCATCTTATCATTGCATTCTCATTATCATTTCATTACCATTACATTTTCATTATCATTTCATCATCATTTCATTAGCATCATTTCATTTTCATTATCATTTCATTATCATTATCATTATCATCTCATTATCATTTCATTATCATTATCATTCATTACATTTATCATTCATTCCCATTATCATTTCATTCATTATCATTACATTGTCATCATTTCATTATTTCATTATCATTATCATTTATTGCACCATCATTCATTTCATTTATATCATGTATTTTATCATTTCATTCATGACATTTCCATCTCAGTATCGTTATTATTATCATCATATTATTTATCACATCATTATCATTTCATTATCAAGACATATCATTTCACTATCATTATCATTCATTTCATCCTTATTATCTCATTTTATTACCATTATCATCATGTATTTCATCTCAGTATCATCATTTCATTATATCATATCATTATCCTTTCATTATCATCATTATACATCCATTATTTTTCATTTCATTTGTCCGTTCATTCTAATTACAAATCATTATATTTTCATCACATATCATTTCATCATACATCTCATCACTATTTACTCATCTCAACTTCATATCAGTATTCAAATTATTTATATCATATCATATCATATCATTTCATCATACAAATTCATAATGCATCCCATAAAAACAACATTCATTTTTATTATCCTCCTACATTTGAAAACATGCGTAACATCACATATCACATTTTTCCATGGTATATATTCATAATCATTCCATACATACATCCACCTGTATGACATCATTTGTACACATTATCAAATCATCATCATAATAAAAACATCATAACAAATCACCCTGCATATCATGTTAGTCATCAAATTATTACAATGCATACCAAAATCCATAACACAGAAATAAATGCATATCACATCATCATATCATAAGTACACAAAACATAATCCAAAATAATCATCGCCGCTGCATATCATCACTCATAAAAAATGATACAACTGTCCAAATGTCCAATGAAACTAAAATTTCCAAAGCAAAATACATCAGATATGATCAAAGATCAGCATACATGCTCCAAAAATCGTACACATATGTACACTATATCTGCTAACTGGTCGATGCCCCTGATGGAGCTGGTCCGGAAGGAGGTGGCCTACCACTGGTGCCTACGTCTGGGTCCTGCCGAGGTCCAGTCACTCCCCTGCTCTTTGTATGTGTCTATGATCTACTCCTGGTCCTGCTATGGGACCACGGGTATGGTTCTTTGCGCTCTAGAGGACACAGCTCCTCGTATCTAACCCTGTAATACTCAGCCTCCCATGCCATCTTCATGCCCTCTGCAATGGCATCCCTGCATCTGGGTCCTACCGAGGTCCAGTCACTCCCCTGCTCTATGTATGTGTCTGTGATCTACTCCTGGTCCTACTATGGGACCACGGGTATGGTTCTCTGCGCTCCAGAGGACACAGCTCCTCGTATCTGACCCTATAATACTCGACCTCCCGTGCCATCTCCATGACCTCTGCAATGGCATCCCACAATGATGCACTCTCTATGGTGCCCATTAGCCTCTGAGCCACGCCCTCAGCCTCTACTACCCATTGTCTGAATGCATCTCTCTCTATGATCACCTAGGCTAACTGTGGGTCTGGGGCAGGTTCCTGTGCCTATGCCTATGCTAGCTGTGCCTGAAGCTATACATTGAATCCCTATGCCTCTCCCAGCTGACTCTGCAACTGTCCTTGCTATCCCTATAATGTCTGCACCTGGGCCTGAAGCGTGGCTATCTGCCCTTGCTGAGATGAGGATGCCATCCAGATCACTGTCCGTCACCCAATCCCTGTCCTCGACTGTCGCATGATCTGGACACCCCTCAAAATATCTAGCCTCAACCTCCCCAGCACCTGGCCCTCATCTCCACCATCATCTTTGTCATCCCCATCTAAACTATCCTCCTCATCTCTGCTCTCCACCTCCTCTCCTCCAACTGCTCCCTGCTCACCGCCGGCCACATCCTCCTATCTCACTGCCCCTGGCTATGGTGCTACTAGAATGGGTGTTGCCTCATCGGGACTGGTAAACCATGGAAAGGGATGTGTGTGAAAATATGTAGAGTACTCATCAGACATACCAGCATCCACAACGTCTCACCTGTCAGCCCATGCCTCAGGTGCTAATGATTAGAACTCTGTATACACTATCTGATAAGAAATACATGGCCCCCATCTGGCCTCATCTCTACTCTAGGCATAATGTGCAACCCCCTGTGGCATCCCTTGCATGAATCTAAACTCCCTCTGCACCCGCAATGCTAGAAACCTCTCCAGAATGAAAGGATTCCTCCCCATCAGGAACTGAGGAATGCATACATATGACATCTTTATATCATCTGTAGCCCATGGCTCACAATCAAGATATGGTCTCCATACCACTGTATCCATATCATCCAAAAGTCACCTCCAGTAATCCACCTTGCCCAACTTGGGCTGGGTAAGGAACATAGCATACGTATATATAAGGCCTACCTGGTGGCCTAACTCTGGGGCACGCCGGTCTTGTCACAGTAAGATGCTCCCATGCCCAGATCTGCAACAACTTCACACCATAGGACAAACTGGAAGAACCCCTGTACACCACCTGATGCAAATCGTGATATAGATGTGCTAGCATGCAACTCCCCCATGCATATCTCCATGACTGTAGCAACATCTGTTCCAAAATACTACCCCATCCTACTGATAATCCCTTTGCCCGGCGATCCAAACAAAGGAGGCCTCCAATGAATGCACCCAAAACTGTCGGCAAGGCTGGATATCCTCAAAAGTCTTCCCATGGTACCCAGTACCCAGCTATCTGTGCATCTCCGTACACCCTCCTCAAAGCATCTATACCCCCGAGCTCCTTGTGATTGTAATACACAAGGGCACCAACCACTGGGATACCTAATATCCTATACACATCCTCAGGAGTCACCGTCACCTCACCAGTCGGCATATGAAAGGTGTTGTGCTCTGAATGCCATCGCTCTGCCAATGCCGTCAACAAACCTCTATTGACTTGAATCGGCGGCATCGCCAACAAGGATCTCAAACTACATGTCTCTATCAAAGCTATGTCAGTAGGTGTCAACTCGAGGATCCTATCCCATCCTGCTGAGTGCCGCTCTCTAATATGGAGGTTTTTGAAAACCTCTTATTTTCATCACAAGGGTAATTCATCAGAATCATACCAATCATTCAATCTCAATCAATCAAAATCAATTAGACTCATATCTATTAGTGACCTATATCAGTGATCTATATTAGTGACATATATCAGTGAACTATATCAGACCCATATCAATGACTCATATCAATGCATCAAATCAATGACCCATATCACAAAATCAAATCCTATCAAGGAAACCAATACATGAATCTATCTATCTGGATATCATATCAATCTATTCTATGATCAATTACTATTTTTTTTCTATTGTAGAAAGAAAATTTACCAGAAGTCATATCAATTAGTTATCAGTTCCATCTACTCTTTATTTTCTACTCTCAAAAGAAAAGTTATCAGAAAATTACTCTTTGTTTTCTACTCTAGGAAGCAAAGTTATCAATCAATCAATCAGATTATTCTATCATTTCTATCCATATCAGCATGATGACATGACAATTTACCTATCTGTTGACTAAGAAAGCAATATTCATCATCATTTTCACAAATCTATCATCAAATCTTCAAATTTTCCTATTTTTACCATATGCGCCACTCTGTGGACTCTATGCGCTCAAAACCATATGCACCGTTATTTTTATGAGATGCGCTAAATACTGTATGCACCATTCTTTTTGCCCGAGGCGCTCAAATAGACCCCCTATGCATGTTTTCCCATATGCGCAACTTTAATCATCCTAAGCGCGACTTAAATCACTGGATGCACGTTTTTACTCTATGCGATGTTGTTTTCCCTATATGTGCTCTACCCCTAAATTTTCCTATCATGCCCTATATGCGCATTTGTTTTCATCATAAGTGCTAAACTGGTTTTTCCTAAATCATTCAACATCTATCCTATATGCGCGTGTATTTTTACTCTAAGCGCCACTGTTCTTATCGAAAGCACGCAAACTCGTCTAAAAGTGCTCAAACATCATTTTCAAAATGAAAACCGTGGAAAAAAACAAAAAATTACGATTCAAACAAAAAAATTCTAAAGCATAGGGGGCTAGATCGACTCACGGGTGGTTCGTACGCTGTTGGCCTCTGGTATCGGCGTGATCTCTCAAATTAGTGGTGATGATAAGGGATCTCCATGTCACGATGTCACTCTCAGAGCTACAGTATTCACCAAAGTCAAAAGTTAAAATGACTTGTCTTTTTTACCTTTTTACCTTTTAAAGGTCAAACAAGGGTAAGTTTGTGGCCTTTTTGCCTTTATCTTTTTAAAATGGGACATTTCTTTTTCGCGAGCTAAACCACTCTCTCTCTCATCTGTGATTTACCTCCTGAGGGGGCGTCATCAGCAGAGACATCAAAAGCATATCAGGGGATAAATCTTATTTTTCTTTGAAGCAATGTGTTTTACACATCACTTCAAAGAGGGGCAAAATGTATACGTCTAAAAATGGTCATGATTAAGCTTGTTAATTAATTAAATATGATTTATTTAAATAATTCCCTTAAATTCATCTACATATAAATAAATTTAATTATTTATTTATATCGTTCATTTTCTAATTCTTCTACCTTAATTAAATAAATAATTTTATTTAATTATTGACATTTCCACCTTCCACCTTTCGCTTAATTAAATTAAATAGATTCTCATAATTTATTTATATTTGATTATCATATTCTAAAGTTTGAATATTTTGAATATTCAAATAATGGAATATTCTTTTCATCCTCAAATTAAAATATTAAATATTTAATTTAATATTTTCCATCTCACCCTAATTCATTTCTAAAACATAATTAAATATGATTTATTTAATTATGCGAGTTTCCATTTTCGTCTTCACTTACAAATTAAACAAATTTAATTTTATTATTTCTAACTCATGCTAATCTCATCCTTCGAAATGGAAATTTCCCTTTGAAACTCAATGACATAAATTGAAGGAAAAGGGAAACCTTCCATCTCCCTCTTCACTTTCAAAAATCTCCCACCGTCCATTCGAACAAGCTTAATTCGGGTCGTCGATCGAAACAGCCAATCAAATCCATTCGAAAACTCTATAAATTCCAACGCAAATCCAAGATTTGGTTAGACTACGCATACACCTACGCATTCATACGCATTTACACAACCATACTTTCATTTTAGCATAGCTTTGCATTTAGCATAATATGCATTTTTATTTTTATCTCGTTCGTCATGTTGTCCTTTTATTGAGCTTGATCTGCTGATCTGAGAGCCATTTGGAAACCAACAAAACACTGGAGTTAGAGAGAGATAAGATGGTTTCGGGAAAGCTGCGATAACAGTTTGCTTATTCTGTTTTATTTTTCAGTTTTCCTGATTTAATGTCTTTTTTATATGTGTTTGATTTTCATTTAAATTGACACATTTTTCACTCACACAGGACTCATTCGCCATCTTGGGTGAATGAGTCCCATGTGGCCCAAAATTAAAATTAATTCAAATTTCTGGCAATATTTTATTCTCCTAGATCTTATGTCAATTTTTAGTGTTGTAATTTCGGGAATTCTTGCATAATTGAGTATAAATACAAGTTTTTTCACTCATATTTTCACCTAGCAATATAACAAGAAATCAATTGTTCACAAGAGTATTCAAGAGCATTGAAGAGTCCTAAAGAGTAGATTATCAAGCATCAATCATCATGTCAAAGATGTAATGCATCATGTTATTTTAGAGGTAACAATTGTGATGTAGGATTTTGTGATTCAAGCTATTGTTTCATTCAAGATCATCATTCAAGCATGAATCAAGGTCTACATCCATTGGAGCCATTGCATACATGTTGGTAGCACCTTATTGCTAGGGTTTGGTTAGTTGCAACATTGTTATTTGTTCATTCATCATTCTCCATTCTTATTTGATTTCATTTCAAGGATCGATTTCCAAAACAGGGTTTGACTAAGGAAAAACCCTATCCACTAACCCCACAACATTTTTCCCTCTCCTTTGTGTGTGATTTGTAGGTCTAGGTTGTAGATTTCCTAAGGAAAAAGATTGGAGAAAAGTTACAAATCATTCAAAGTTGTCAAAGTTGTCATTAAGCCTTGATGAACATTGGAGAAGACCTACAAGTTGCAAATCAGGGTTTCAAATCCGAAAACCAATAAGGAATGATAAAGTAGATAGAGAAGAGTAGGATTAGCCTTTGAAGTTTCATGTTTTTGTAGATTTGGATACCCTTTTGCTAAATTCTTGTTCTTGCATAGTTTCTAGAAACTAGAATGATTCATCTAGCTTGGCGAATGAGTCCCAGTTAGCATTAAAAGTAGAATTTCTAGTGACTCAGACCTCCATTTAGCCATCTGTAGTTTCTGTTGGTGTGAATAAGTCTTGTACCTAGTTTATTCCTTTACTAGGGACTTAGGGGACTTAATTCACATGTTAAGTTTACTTAGGATATTAGTTGCCATATCTAGATAAGTATTAGTTGTCTTATCTAGAATTTCCACTTTCCTAGGTAGTTATGAGTTAGTTGTCTCATGTGATAGGATTAAGACACTTGTCATGATCTTGTCTTATCCTATCTCTCATCCTTGCCTTTATAAGCAAGGAATCTCTAGCATATTTGTTAATAGATAGCATATAGCATTGTATTGTATTGCATTGATCATATTGTATCATATTGCAATCCTTGTTTGGTGGAATAGCATCTTCCATTGTTGCTTCTCTCTATCTCTTGTGGAGGTTCTTTTGCAATGCAGATTGAAGATCTTGGGTTGTTAACTCCAACATGGTATTAGAGCTTTGAATCTGGCAAGCCCCTTCCATTTCTTTATTAGAGAGTTTCCATCAATTTCTATTGTCATTTTTTTTTGAGTTCTTGTATCCTATATTGCATGCTTGCATTTTGGTGAGATCTGGTGATTGCAACGCTTTTGGCTATAGTGGCAGTATTTTAGGCTGTCCCATTGCATCCAGGAGGCTCGAAAAAGTCAGATCTGACTTTTGTTTCACTCAATTTCGTCACCATTTGTAACTTTGGCAAAGAAGGGTTTCGAGCTCAGATCTGGTGAACAACTTTTTACAGGAGCACTTTGAGCCAAAAATAAGTCTTCCATTGCGTCCGGGTGGCCGTTTTTGTTTTTTTTGATATATAATTTTCCTATATTCGGCAAAAGTTGTCTTCGGAGAAAAAATTTTTTGGCCAAGGAGCCATACGGCCCCCCGCGCAGGTACGACGTCGTCAAAATTTTTTTTCAAAAAATTAAAATTTCGGTTTTTTCTTCCCTGTCGGCATTTTTATTTTTAAAAAAAAATTCAAAAAAAATAAAAATTTGCAAAGCGCTTTAAGCGCTGTCGGTGTTTAAAAAAACATCCACAGACTTTATTTAAGTCTGCGGACTATTTTTTTGTGTGTTCGCGGGTTTATTCAACCCGCCAGCGGTTTAAAAGCCACCAGCAGTCTCCGCCAACAGCCGTCCGCCGACAATTAAGCGACCGCCACCGTCAGAGGAGACACCGCCGACTGCCGACCGCCGACCGCCACCGGTAAACCGCCAGGAGGGTGGTGAATCCGCCAGACCGCCAGCGGTCCATAAACCACTGTGCAAGCTGAAACCGCTAGTGGTTAAACCAGCGGATTTTTTTTGCAATAGCTCAGTGCCTGGTCACGTGGGTGGCCAACCGCCAACCCCCAAGGGCTTAAATTTTGCTCCTGTGTAGTGTTCAGAGTGCCTAAAATAGGCCTTTTTTCATTTTTGCATAACTTTTCGCCACAAAGTCGGTTTTTTGAAAACGAGATATCGTCAGAAAGCTGGTTTGACGAACTTCGCAGTGGTGTAGGTGAATTTTCCAGATTTTTCCATTTTTTGCTGTATTTTTCAGCTTGAAGGTACAAGTGCATTTATTGCTTGTTCTTGATGTAACTTTTGCCAACGAAGTTGAAATTTGGAAAACTTTTTTTTTGAAATTGATCAGAAAATTGCAAGGAATCTATTTGTAACCTCTATTTTCAGCTTGGACAAGCTCTTTTTTCTGAAAATTGTAAAAATCACCATGTGTTATAAACGGTTGATTTGAGCTTGTCACTTGTAAAAATTGCAAGATTTGTTCATTGTAATTTTCTAGGGGGGTTGCAAAATTAGTTTTAATACATTCTGGGGGGGTGAAAGGAATAATTTAAGTGCCACATTGTCCTTTTATTTTGGTGTTCATGGCAGATCTAAGGTAAATTGAACCACTCACTCCACACAATTATCATACATGGAAGCTAAAAATGACTCAGTTGTTACAATCTAAGGGTCTATGGCCAATGTTAGATGCAGAACAACCTGAATTTACAAGGGATTATGAAAATTTTGTCCATAGACATAAAATGGATGAAGCAAAAGGGCTCATTGGCTTACATGTATCTGATAATCTGTTGTTTCATATTTCAGAGTGCAAAACACCTAAGAATGTTTGGGACAAACTTGAAGAATTGTATGGTAAAATAAATCATTTCAGAACCTTGCAACTTCAAGCAGAACTACAATCCCTCTCTCCAGATGCATTTCCTTCAATGCAGGATTTTCTTGCACAATTCAAGATGATTTTGTCACAGTTGAAAGGATGTGGACATGATGTATCTAGTGATGAATGTATCTTCTTGATTCTATCTAAGTTAAAGGGCCCTTATCAAGTGTTTTCTTCTACCTTCTATTGAACTATGGATGCAATGGGGAAAGATTACAAAATGCCTACATTTGAGTTGTTTTGTGAGCGTCTTACTAGGGAGGAGGCCAAGTTAATTCAGTTGGATGCCTTACCTAATTCTAAGAATCATTCTCTAATGGCTCAATCATCCAAGGGTAAAGGAAAGAACAAGAAGTAGCCCAAAGCAGAATCATCTTCTGGTAGTGAGAATCCCTCCAAACCAAAGCCGAAGAACAATCAAAAGTCCACTCAATCTCCTTCTTCTTCTACCTCTGGAGATTCTTCTTCCAAGTCCAAGAACAAGAAAGGAGATCCTTATTCATTTTGTGACAAAACTGGGCATGATGCATCTCATTGCTTTAAGAGATTAGAGGCCTTGGAGGAAGCTATGAAGAAGCACAATATTTCAGTGGCTAAGCCTTCTTCCATGGGCAAAGGGAAAGCTCTTTCAGCACGAGCTATGCATTCACCTTCAGATAGTTGGATTCTTGATTCAGGTGCTTCACATCACATGAAAAATTCACGTGATCTTCTTGATTCCATAGTTCATACTTCTACTTCTCAGATTGCAGTTGGGAACTCTTCACAGATTCCAGTTTTGGGGACGGGCTCCGTTCAGATGCTAGATGGGTGCATTGAGGATGTTCTTCTTGTTCCTGATATTTCAGTGAATCTTCTTTCCATATATCAGATTTGTCATTCTGGAGATGGGAATTTGGTTGAGTTTACTCCACAAAATGTGACTATTAGACAGTTGCAAGATCCTAAGAAGGTTGTCGCAACAGGGGTAGTTGATCATGAGAGTCATTTGTATCGATTTGATGGATTTGAGTCTTCATCAGGGTCATGTTTTGTTGCTCATGCTAATTCAATGAGCAAGCTTTGGCATGAGAGATTTGGGCACTTGAATTATAGATATCTTCAGCAAATGAAAGCACATAACTTAGTGGTTGGTCTTCCAAAGATCACTTGCACAGATGGTGTTTGTCAAGGATGTGTTCTTGGCAAGCAACATCAAGACTCTTTTCCTAAGGGTCACCCTACACGTGCAACCACACCCCTTGAGTTGGTCCATAGTGATCTCATGTCATTCCCAACTCCTTCTTTTTCAGGGGCTAAGTATGTGCTAACATTCATTGATGATTTTTCCCGCCGTACATGGGTCTATTTTTTGAAGCTCAAGAGTGAAGTCCTCACCAACTTCAAGACCTTCAAAACATTTGTGGAGAAGCAGTCAGGTTTTTCTCTTCAACAGATATGCACAAATAATGGGGGGGAGTATGTCAATTAGGCATTTCAAGATTTTTGCATTGCGCATGGTATTCTTCATCAGCACATAGTTCCTTACGCTCCTCAGCAGAATGGTGTGGCAGAGAGAAAGAACAGGACTCTCAGGGAAATGGCCAATTGTATGATTCAGTCGAGGTCCATGGCTCCTGCTTTTTGGGCCAAAGCTATCAATTGTGCCAACTATATTCAAAATCATATGCCCCACAAGGCAGTGCGAAATATGACCCCTGAGGAGGCTTGGTCTCATCGCAAGCCTAATGTATCCTTCTTCAGAGTATTCGGTAGTGAGGCTTGGGCATTCATTCTGAATGGTCGGCGTAAATCCATGGAGAAGAAGAGTCAGCGTTACATCTTTGTTGGCTATTGTGAGGATGTGAAGGCATACAGATTGTTTGATCTTGACACACGAGAGGTTCATTTCCGACGCGATGTTCTATTTTCTGAGACCTTCACCCAGCCAGATCCTCCTTCGACTTCTTCTTCATCACAACCTACTCAATCTTCTTCAATTCATGATACTTTGATACTTGAGGAAGAATTTGATGATGGTCTTGATGAACCTCCTCCTCACTCACCCACTAGGCCATGATGGGCTCGAGTTACTCTTCAGGAGGCTGGTCCTCTTGTTGGTGATCCCACAAACACTCGCCGCACTCATTCTCAAACTTTTGGAATTAGTCTTTTGAGTCATGCAGTTTCAGATGATCCTCAGAAGTTTTCAGATGCTTCAGGTATTCCAGAGTGGGATAGTGCTATGGATGATGATTATTCTTCTTTGCTGAAGAATCATACTTGGGATCTTGTGCCTCTTCCTAAGGGAAGAAAGTTGGTTCGATGCAAGTGGGTGTATTGTACCAAGTATGCAGCAGATGGTTCCATTGACAAGTACAAGGCTCATCTTGTTGCAAAGGGGTTTTCTCAGGTTGAAGGGATTGACTATTCTGAGACCTTTGCTCCTATTGCCAAGATGGATTCTATTCGCCTTGTCCTTTCTATAGCTGCATCTCAGGGATGGTTAGTATATCAGATGGATGTGAAGAGTGCTTTCTTGCATGGGGATCTTCATGAGGAGATCTATATGGAGCAGCCACTAGGTTTTGTGCAGGACTCTTCACTTGTTTGCAGGCTTCAACGTTCATTGTATGGTCTCAAACAAGCCCCTCGGGCTTGGTATGAGAAGATGGATAGTTTCTTGCTTGCTTCCGGCTACACTCGTTGCCATTTTGATCCCACAGTTTATACACAGAGATGTGGAGAGGATCTACTTATACTTTTGCTCTATGTGGATGATTTGATTCTCACAGGAAGTTCTACTTCCATGATTCAGAGTACACAGTGAGCATTGATGGAGCGATTTGATATGACCGACCTTGGTCTTTTGCATTACTTCCTTGGTCTTCAGATTCATCAGACTTCTGAGGGGATCTTCATTTTCCAGTAGAAGTATGCTCTTGATTTGCTTCAGAGATTTGGCATGGATGATTGCAAGCCTACCCCTACTCCATTCCAGTCAGGTGTTGTACTGTCTACCAGTTGCACTATGCCTACAGTTGATCCTACCTTGTATCGGCAGTTGGTTGGCAGTCTTTTGTACTTGACACATAGTCGTCCTGATATTTCCTTTGCGGTTGGACTTGTCTCTCACTTCTCACAGGAGCCTCATGAGAGTCATTGGAAAGCCGCCAAGCGTATCTTGAGATACATTCAGGGCACTACTCATTTTGGCATTCACTACACTTTAGGTGCATCTCAGATTGTGGGCTTCACTGACTGAGATTGGGCTGGTGATGTCAATGATCGGAAGTCTACTTCTGGCTTTGTCTTTTGCCTTGGTTCTGATCTGATTGCATGGTCATGCAAGAAGCAAACTACTATTGCATTATCATTGACAGAGGCTGAGTATCGAGGTGCTATGTTGGCTAGTCAAGAGGTTTTGTGGCTTTGTCAGTTGATGACTGAGTTTGGATTCCCTTCCACTCAACCCACTAATCTTTGGTGTGACAATCAGAGTGCCATTCATATTTCACGCAACCCAATGGAGCATCAACGGACTAAGCATATTGAGATCCACATGCACTTCATCAGGTAGCTCATCTAGGATGGTGTTCTTAGCTTGGAGTATTTGCCTACAGATCAGCAGGTTGTAGACATCTTCACTAAACCTTTGGCATTGCCTCATTATCTTCAGTTGTGATCGATGCTTGGGGTGAAGGAAGTTGTCCTTGGGGGGTCTTGAGGAGTCCTCCTTCCTTCATTAGTGTTCTTTGTTTCTTTCTCTCTTTTGGAGAGGAGTTTTCTCCCACAGGGTTTTTCTCCTTTTCTCCACTTGTGAGAGTTTTTTGTTTTGTACATGGGTACCTCATCAGGCCTAGTTGTCGGGACCCATCTTTTGCATTATGCATTGGTTTATACCTCCCTAAGTTGCACTTAAGGGGGGGTGTTGGTGTGAATAAGTATTGTACCTAGTTTATTCCTTTACTAGGGACTTAGGGGACTTAATTCACATGTTAAGTTTACTTAGGATATTAGTTGTCATATCTAGATAAGTATTAGTTGTCTTATCTAGAATTTCCACTTTCCTAGGTAGTTATGAGTTAGTTGTCTCATGTGATAGGATTAAGACACTTGTCATGATCTTGTCTTATCCTATCTCTCATCCTTGCCTTTATAAGCAAGGCATCTCTAGCATATTTGTTAATAGATAGCATATAGCATTGTATTGTATTGCATTGATCATATTGTATCATATTGCAATCCTTGTTTGGTGGAATAGCATCTTCCATTGTTGCTTCTCTCTATCTCTTGTGGAGGTTCTTTGGTGTTGCAGATTGAAGATCTTGGGTTGTTAACTCCAACAGTTTCCCAGGTGCACACCTTCCTATTTTCAGTTTTTTGTTTCATTTCATTCACTTTTCTAGGTCATTTAGTTTTACTTTGCATTCAATTAGGGTTTAGTGTTGCATCTTGCATTAATTTATTTTTTCCAAGTCTAAACTTGGTGGTGAACTCCTTATTAGATCATACTCAACCCCTAGAACAACCCTCTCACAAGATCTCTTTCTCTTTTGTATTGAGATCTCAAGGGTTAGTTCTTGAGTGAAAGCAAAAATTGTCCTTTCTAGGTCTTAAACCCTAAGAGAGGAAGCAAAAAAAATTCCTTCCTTCATTTTGGTGAACCTACATTTAGAACATCATAATTATGATTTGGAGTGAATTATCATCCTAGATTTAGCTTGCATTAACATTGCATTACAAATTGCATTGGTTAACTTGCATTCTAGGGTTTCAAATTTGGCATTAGTGAAAGCTCATATAGCTTGCATTTTTGCATATCATTTTACTAAAAATCTTTCAAAATCTACATTTGCATCTCAAATAAAGGTCATAAAACGTAAAAGGCATAAAATTCAATTAAAAAATTTTGAATTTTTTTTTTAAATCATCACTAGGACTCATTCGCCACCTTGGGTGAATCAGTCCCTTTACATATTATGCACTACATTTTCTGACATTCAAAGTTTAGTTTCTAAGTTTCTAGTTGTTATTTCCTTTCTATTTTAGTTTCTAGAATTTTTTTTATAAGCATTTCATTGTTCTTAGCTTACAATGCATTTGCATTCACCTTGCATTTAGTAGCCCTTGTATGAGTATTTGGTTTCCTATTACTAATACTATAGTGAGACAAATTTTGAGACTCATGTCATCCCGCGATAGCACAATTGCTATGGATATTGGGTTTTCTTGCTCTTTCACTCCTAGTATTGACACTAGTGTACTAGGTATGGACAACACCTTTAGAAAATATTTTCCTTCAAGAAGTATGCAAGTTGAAACAAGGAATGATAGTGTGCCACAAGAAAAAATAATTCAAATTCATGAGGACCTAGCAAACTTATAAAATAAAGTAAAAAATGACAACATTTCAACTACTACCATCCTTACTATAGAAAACATTCACTGCATGCTTGAAAGTGAAGATGGACTTGACCTTGTGAAAAAAATAGTTCAAATCTTTGGAAAAAACCTTACCTCAACCACTAGTTGTCCTTTACCTACAAGTAATGTCACAAGCCAAGGAGGAACTCAAATTCCTCCTTCCACAACAATTTCCTCAATACCTACCTATACCAATCTCCATGTCACAACAACAATGCAACAAACTAGTAATGTGATTCCTTCCTTGGGTATTCCTGATAGCATCTCTAGTTCCTATGTGGCATCACATGTTACATATCCTACTACCTTACCACTTATAAGCATTCCATTCACTTGTCCCTCAAACACATACACCCCTTCACCATTTTCACTTCCATCTCATAACACACGTAATGACCCCCTCATTAATCAACTCTTCCAAACCGTTTCATCCCTTCAAAAAAAAATCTCCACAATCAATCAAAATCAAAATGGCCCACCTACATATTATATCAAAAGTAGTCCATTATCCTTGGAGATATTGCGAACACTGATGCCACAAGGTGTAGAGGTTCCTATATTTGAGAAATATGAAGGAAAGGGAGATTCTTCTAACCATGTTAATTCCTACACCGCTTTATGTAGTGACTTTTTCCTTGATTATAAACTTTTGGCTAAGCTTTTTCCTAGGTCATTGAAAGATACTTCCTTGGAATGGTTCTCTTCTTTACCAAAAAAATCAATTCATTCATTCAATGAACTTGTTGAGGAATTTGTTAACCACTTCCAAGTGCATATGACTCCTAAGATGACCTTGGCTGATTTGATGAGATGCAAGCAAAAAGAAGAAGAACAAATAACTGACTTTATCTCACGCTATCAATCATTTTATTCCCAAATTGATGTCAAGGTCCCCGACCCACACCTTCAAAAGATGTTCATAGAAAAATTTCAAAGCAATATTCAAGAAAAGCTCACTATGATGAAATCCCCATCCTTTATGTGTGTACTTCCCTTCGTGATTAACAAAATTTGGTTAGTAGTTGGGATATAAAGTCCATTTCTAGCCGAACTGAGAAATCTGAGCCCGTAAACCAAAAAAATTTCCCAACCATTTAGAAAAAAGAACAAAGGGTTCCTTCAATTCAATCCCCCTCAACAATTAACTCAAAATTCCAATAACCAATTGGCCACTATTAAAGCCACGATATGCTTTAGCTATGGGGACCCAAAAAGACAATTCACTCACTTATCTGATACCCTTCATAACATAATGTCGCAACTTTTAGAACAACAAATGATTACCTTTCCTCCCGTCAAAACACCCAATCCCAATAAGCCTTTACCCTTGAGATTTAGATCAAATGATTATTGCCACTATCACCGACAAAATGGACATAACACAAAACATTGAAATTTTCTTAAACATCTTGTGCAAGACCTCATTTATTTTGGTTGTCTTTCCATTGGAGGTGTTAGTGATCAAGTAAATAAGTCTATTTCCCCTCCTAACCAAAACATGCAAATTTTCACCAACCTCCTGCCAAAACATAGTATTTCATTTATCAAATCCAAAGAAATTAAAAAGAATGATGTGATGAATTTTGATATAGATGATGATAACAATGATTGTATTCAACATGATCCTATGGATTACATGGTAGGAGTGATAGACACCATTCCTCATAAGGGCCGAACTAAAAATCCTCTTGACATTGCTTTCTCCTCTAAGAATATACTTAAACATGCACCTAAGGGTCCTCTTTACGTAGCTAGATGTATCTATGACAAGCCCACTAATGAGATACTAATAGATCCTACCTGTGGAGAGAATGTGATCACTGAGGAATTCTTACTTTTACATGAACTCTATCAAGACATATACAATAAACCGAAAGCATGGATCAAGACAAACAATGGTTTTTCTTTCCCTAAAATGGGATCAATCACTCTTCCCTTCCAAATAGGACCCAAAAACATTAGATATTGCATTCTCCATCATCCCACAATTAGACCAATTTCATGTGAAGCAAGGCTATCCATGGCTTCACTCCATGAAATTTGTCCCTTCGGTTGTGCATAAATGCTTAAAGTTTCCCTTTGAAAATGAAGTATTCACTGTCCACCATAGTGGCTTTAACCCATTGTCCACTAAAGGTAAATTTTCCTTAGATTTCTTTTGGCCCGAGCCCATGGAACCAATAAAACCATGAGAAGAATTTTTTTCCTTGTCCTATCAAAAGTTCAAGGTGCAAAGAAGATAACAGAACTATCCCTCTGAAACATGTCCCCATCCACCACTGAGCTTATCATCCTAGATGAAACAATGATTGAGAATAAATAAATTCCAAACAACCAAGACCAACCTAAGACATAAACTTCACCTACCTCCTACAAATGACCAAGAGACACTGAAAACAACCCCATCACACCACCTAGAATAAAATAGGTTTACAAAATCAAAGAGAAAGTGGTTGAACAACCTCCTATGGTTCCTTCCATTCCTCCCCTTAGGGAAGAAAATAAACCTTTGGTTGATCAACCCGCTTCTACAAAAATGCAACTTGAAAAAAAAACTAAAAGAAATAGAGGTGCTAGAGAGCATAAGTGTAGACGTCATGTCCTTGCTCATAGGTTACAAGAAGAATTAAACAAAGAAAATCAAGATCCAAACTTGAATGAAGCAATGCATGATGTGCCTCCCCCTTCACCAAAACAAACAAAACAATAGTTGAACTCTTCCATGGACATTATCATTCAACCTCCTATTGTGATTAACATAGACAATGATGACAAGGTTGCTAAAATTGATGAAGAGGTGCATAATGAATTGAATACATTGTTTTCCTCTTCCATGAGCTTAGATGACAAACCTCCTACAAAGAGTGTGGAGCCTGGTACTTCTCCTAGTTCAACACTTTCTCTTGTCCTTTTGGCTATTTGTCCACCTTTGATACACAAGGAACATGATTGGGATGCAAAAAACCTACTCATAGGATGACTTACATATTCCTTACTAGTCTTTTGCATTATTTAAATTTTCATTTTATTTTGTATGATTGCATGTCTATTGTGTAGTTTTCGCACACATGCCCCACTGAAGGCGGGGACCCTCTTTTCTTGCTTTGCTTTCCTGTTGCTTTTCTTAGGGTCCTGAGTCTGTTCCCCTTAAGGGATGAGTCACTCAGTCTTGGTATTGATTCACCCAAGTGCTTAGTGATGAACCTGCATTTGAGATGTCATCTTGCAACTCCAAGTGATGGTCTAGCTCTTAGGAATCAACCCCTTGTCAAAAACTTGAAATTTAGGAAAAAATGACTAAGTTAGAGGAAAGTTCAAAAAATCCAAGCTAGCTCAGATTACCTAAGCCTTAATCCAGTCAGATAATCTAAGGTACCTCAGATTATCTGAAATCCATGCCCAGATCACATTTTTGAAGTCTCTACCATCCCATCATGCATTAATTGAGGTCATTTATTGCATCTAAACAGTGATAAATTCAAGTTTCACTCTCATTTTGGTCACTTGTATTCAATCAAGCTTGAAAACAATAGAGTGTTCTCCTTTGGACGATTGAATTGAGCTTTGTTCAGAGAATCCATTTGCATGAACGTGATCATCTGTGGATTTAGCATTTTCCTCATCGAGTCTTGGGGTGTGTTCCCTTGTTTTGTGCACTTTGAAGGTATGCTTTATTTATTCTTCACCTATGAAATTGATTTGACTGTTGATCTTTTGTTGAATACCTTCTTGATATTGAGCGGCTGTGTGATTTTGAGTTTTCCTGCGTATCTTAGGGTTTGTCATTGCAAATCAAATTCTCTAGGTCACGTTTAGTTGGGCAAACGAGGGTTTTGTTTGAGTTATTTGATCTAATGAATTTATTTTAGGGCATCTTCCTTTAATTTTTGAGTGTAGAATCTAAGAATCAAGGGGTCTTGCCTTGATTTCTAATTCAATTTAAACCCTAGTTTGAAAATTCCCAGTTTGTGAGTCATGAATTCAGTGGTTTGGATCCTATTGATGATGTTTTCTGCATAGCAACAACTCAAATATAATATAATATCATATCTCTCTTGAAAGGTAAATCTCTATCAACAAGCCTCAAGAGATAACCCCAAGGTCTCTAATGTCAGGTCTTGACAATGCATAAACAACTCAGTGATAAATGTGAAAATGTTGGTAATCACAAAGGGACCTTACTACAAGCAAATACCGAATCTTTAACTTATTAGATCTAGCAATTTGATGATACTTCAATCCCGAGTCTAACCCAAATGATAAAGAAATAAAAAAGATTAGGGTTTCAGAGAGATTCCTAAATTAAAACTACTCTAAAGATTAACAATGCAAATGATGAAATACTTGAAATGGACCAATCCCTCATAAACTAATTCCTGTTTAACCTAGATGAACCTGCAATCTCACAGAAACAGTGCAATCTTCTAAGGTATTAAAGGTTTTCAGATCATGAACATTCATCCAAGACAACCCAATTGCAATTGAAATGGATAAAATTCATAATTGAACTAAGCACAATGAATATAAAGGTCCAGGATAACTTTGCAAAGCAACTAACAATCAACCATTTGCAAAAAGTATGGACCATGGATTGCTGCAAACACTTCAAGCATCAAATCATAAACCCCATTGAATCAGATCTAAATCTAAATCTAACATACATCTAAGAACCTTGAGCAATTTAAAAGATAAAATCACAAGAACCATGCAAGATAAGTCAACACAAAAGAGATCACCAAAAAATCACAATGTCTTCAATTGTATTTAATCATCCAATATCAACAACAATTCCAATGTTTTGTGTTATAGAATTTCTCAAAATGAACTAACTTCTAACTCTGCTCTACTACCTAATTCCCTCTTGTATCAAAACTATCTATCTATCTCTATTTGTGTATATCTTACAAATGAGGCAAAATGCCAAATTTATAGGAACCCCCAAAGCATGTCGGCCTAGCTAGGGTTTACAATAATAAAATAGCCACAAACAAGTCAGCCCAAGGAGAATTAAAAATGAGATAAAATTGCATTAAATGCATGAACTCCCTCTAGGTCAGCCTGGGATCTCCAATATAATTCAAACCAATGCATGTGAAGGAGAAGGAAAATAATAAGGAAGCACAAATTTCGATGCAACATTGTATTAACTGCTTCCCTCTTTATCCTTAGCGCGCCTCTCCTTATCCCGTACTATAAAAAATTCCTTCTCCAAGTCGGCCCAGGGTGGAGTAACCAACACTTTAAATTTCTCCTTTAATCGAATTAATCTCCTCTAGAGCCTCCTAGATGACCCTGTTAAATTCAGCCTGCACTCAACAAAAACCACCATCAATAATATCCATTATAACATGAGGATCAGAATTAGCCCATCACCAATAATATATTCATCATTCAAAGATCAAAATCAACCCAAAAATATCGTTAAATCATTTTCTACACAATTCAGTATTTTCACCCCTCCATGGAATCCCGGCCAAAATGGAATTTCGGCGAAATCCAAGCTAGGCAGATTCTAGAAAAATAAGCATGAAATCACCTATTAGTTACATAATCTGATCATTATCAACCAAGAAGCAGCATGAGAGATCCCAAAATAGGTCAAATTAATCATAAAATGCATAGTCATTCATTAACAAGTCATGTCATCTCATAATCCTTCGTTTTCCACCAAGTTCCAAAGAAATCCGTGCAGGACATATTTCCGCGAACGAAGCAATAGTCTACAGAATTTGGAAAAAAAAAGGAACAAAGGAATTTTAGGAAAATCCGGAGGGAGTGGAAATCCATGGGGAAGATGAAACTCTAGAAAACTGTGAATTTCGAGAAAATCAGAAGAAAACAGAAAGTCAGGGAATTCCGGCCGAAGAGGAATCCCGCGAAGATCTTGAAATGTTGAATACCATCATTTTCTCGCGACCTCATTCACTCAAATTGATCGAATGATCACAAATTTGAGGACTTTGGGTATGGAACCAGCTTAACTTGAACCTCCTATAAATCTTCCTTGAATTCTAGGCCCACTTGAAAGAAAATTAAGATGAAATGGTGATGCCCTAGGCATGAAACCCTAAATTTTTACCATTATCGCCCAAAGCAAGCTTGGACCCAAATAACTCAATTGTTTGGTCATTGCTAGGGGTTATTTATGGCCCAAAAGCAAGCTACCTCTAGATGCAAATGAACGAATAAGCTCAGAACTTACTTGGGAAACCATAAATAAAGCAATATCAAGCAACCCAAGCCATGAAATGCCCAAACATCCAAGAATTCGAACTCCAAGAAAATCTATAATGCCAAAGAACTACTTACATTCATCAATAAAAAGAAAGGAAACATGTACATACCATATGATGAAGTGAAAATTTATCTTAAAAATAACAAATTTCAGTTTATTGGTGCTTATCAAAGAACAACAACGATAATGCCCAGGAAATCACCACCAGACCCAACAATTTGCAAACCCAGCGCTCCAAATCAAGTCCAACATTCAAAGAACAAACAATTGAACTCAATTGAACACATATGATAAAGAATAATGGCATGAGGATCCCCAAATATTGACTAAATACATCCCTCACAAATCGTACAAGGAGAAATCATAAATGTAGTCGACCAGACAAGTTGAAGG
>VDFB02271358.1:571900140-572155745 GCA_007258455.2 Sequoia sempervirens
CCATCAAGATAGAAATTAAACTAAATAAAGGTATCATGAAAATTTTCTATAATAGACCATAAAAGAGAAAATATGATGTAAAATCAACTAATTTTTCGCATACCTCTCTCAATGGATCGAAAATGTCTATTTCTGCAACAACTCCATGGTCCATCATGCCACTAACATCACCAGGGCTATCTAATCTCAACCAATACAAATGAAACAACATATCTAACAGTAATATAGAGAATTTTAGGTAGTCCCTTTATAACTGTCTTAAATGAAAGAGTAAATGGTTGACCTTAGTTGATACTACAGTATAGTGCTTATAGATCACAAAATGGTGAAAGTACTGAGTCCACTGGGATAGTCCAAAATCTTGTAAATGTCAAAGTTTAGTGCTCATTGAGATTCAAATTGCATATGCTAATGAACTAATGTTAATGAGGGCATGTTGTCAACATAGTGATAATGACACAATGAAATTCACATGAATGAAGTGAGGATTAATATGTTACTAGCAGCTTTCAAAGGGATAATGGAACATACAATGAATTAGGACGTGTCTAGGGTTTTACTATAGCACATGAAGTTGGTTGTTGAAGTGTGCAATAGTAATGGAGAAGAAAAATTTGGTCAAGTAGAAGGAAATATTTCTTCTAACGGTGTATAGGATAAAATCTAGATGGAGGTGCTATAGCATATAAGGGATAAAGAGACACGATAAACATGGGATAATGGAATATATGGTGAAATAATAGAGGGTACAATGGGATGGGAGTTGAATGCAATAATGGAACATGGGATGGACTAGAATAAATTAATGGAATGGACTAGGATCATGGGATAACAAAAAATAACATGAACTATTAGAGATTAATGGGATGGGATTAGGAGGGAATAAAGGAACATAGGGTGAATTAGGGAAAGATAGTGGGGCAAGACCAAGAGGGGATAATGGAACATAAGGTGAAATAGGATAGGGTAATGGGATGAGAATAGAAGGGGTTAATGGAACATAGGATGGACTAGTATAGATTGGTGGGATGGGCTAGGATTGGATAACAAAATATAGGGTGGAAAATTAGAAGTCCATGGGATGTGACTAGTAGGGAATAATGCAACATAGGGTGAATTAGGAGGTGTCTAGGGTTTGACTATAGTACACAAAGTGTGAAATTGACCTGTGTGTAGTAATAATAGAGAAGATTTATCTAGGATGAAACGTGGATAAAGATGGTATAACATAGAATGGATAAAGGAACATAGGGGATCATGGAACATCTAGGGTAAAATAATAATGGGTACAATAAGATGGGAGTAGAAGGGAATAATGACACATAGGATGGACTAGGAGATATTAGTGGGATGGGCTAGGAGGGGATCATGGAAAATAGGGTGAACTATTAAATGTTAATGGGATGGGATTATGAAGGAATAAATGAAAAAAAAGTGAATTATGAGAAGATAATGTGACATGATCAAGAGGGGATGATGGAACATAGAATGGACTATTAGAGATTAATTAGATGAGCTAGGATGGAATAATAAAATATTTTTAAGGTGAAATATACTAGAGGTTAATGGGAAGTAATTAGGAGGGAATATTAGACCATAAAGTGAATTAGGCAGTGTCTAAGGTTTGAATATAGGATATGAAGTGGGAGCTTGAGGCGTGTAGTAATAATGTATTAGATATTTCATCAATAATGAGCAGAAGGAAAGGTTTCTTGTAACAATATGTGAATAAGATGAAATATGGAGGGCGGTGGTATAATGTATAAGGTGTTAAAGATTGGGATATGTGATATAAAATGGTTAAAAAATAAGTGATGAAAGGAATGGAAGAATGAGATGGATATTGAATGGTAAATATAATTAGGATCTCACAAGATCAACCAATTTTTGTGTTTCTCATCCTTTTTTTAGATTTATAAATGCAAAATTAACAAAACTAGCTAACATTGTTTTACAAGACCATTAATGAATAAAAGCTACCTAAGTGAAAGTTGTTTGAGGACATGAATTGCGAGGTGTGGAGGTCAAAGGAATACTAGGAAACTGTTTGACATCCAAAGAATGTTATGAAACAAATATTCAAATATAACATTCAACTATTCAAATGCATTAATACTATCTTTAATACTAGTTGCATACCTCTAGACTCAACGTCGAGAACAAATAAAGGTCTGTAGGAATGGAGCACGTTTCATGAACACTCTGATGTTGAAATTTCATCATATTAACTACTAATTTAGTTATTCTTAAATTTCAAAATATAATTTAATAAACAATATTAAATGAATTTGTTGAATTTTACCTGAGTATCAATGCCAAATGTATTATTCAATAATTCATTTGTCATAGCCATCACGTCTGCAACTAATGTAGGTTATATAGCTACAT
Source organism: Sequoia sempervirens (assembly GCA_007258455.2). NCBI lineage: Eukaryota > Viridiplantae > Streptophyta > Pinopsida > Cupressales > Cupressaceae > Sequoia > Sequoia sempervirens. Next base: position 571,902,529 of record VDFB02271358.1, read on the forward strand.
CCTGATCACTCTAATAATCATACGTGAAAACAACACCACATGTGCCACAATGGTGGGGTGAAGCTTCAGGCATATGTGTCTTCTCCACATCAGGCTCTACTAGAGGCCTCACACACTGTATAATGGTCTAGGTGAGTGAGCTAATCAACTCCAGCATCTCTAGCTCTACACTTTCCTTAGCAATGGAAGGAGCAAAGAAATTCTCCACTATGGGTTTGGCCAAGGGTCTCGATGCCAACTATGGATTACATCGTACAAAAGGTCTATCATGTGTGGAGCCCCCACCTCTACCCTAAAAGTCTAAGATGTCAAAATAATTTAGCATCTTATTGAGGAAAAACTCACAATAGAGTTTCCTCAAAAATTATTGTGCTACCTCATGTTTATTGCATGGAGGTTGGTCAAATACCATCCACCACCACTCCCAAAATTTATTTTTAATTAATTCATGGTGGCACCAATGGATGGGGAACCTCCTGCATGCATGAGACAAAGGTGTGTTGGTTCTTGGGTCTGTAAATAGGGCACACAAGTTGGCTTTGCTAATTTTTTATTTTTTCACATCTCCATATGACAAACCACTAGCATAAAATTGTCTCATCCCATGCCTCTTATTTGAACAAAAGAAAAATTTCTCCCTCATTTATCCTACATGATATATAATTGACTTCAAATATTTGGCAATCCCTCTCCTATAAGGGTGGGTTTTGGCATGCTCGGTTAATCTTCCAATTAATTATTCAATGTCTCTTTTATTGTTTTCAATTTGAGTTAGGATATTTTCTTATGTTCCTTGAGGATGCCTATGAATTACTGGAGGGGTTTTAGGTTGTTCTTGTATAGGAGGCTCTGTGTGAGGGGGTGATTGTGAATTCTCAATGTTTGGAGGTGGAGATTCATTCCCTGAGAATTAGAAAAAAGTTTTATTAAAAAAACCTATTTCAATATACATTCTAAATCAAATTTGAAATAAAAACAATAAAAATACATACCTCTTCACAATATTTGACCTCTTTGACATTTTGGTGGCATCCTCATGAAGAATTGCAAGCTAAGAGTGCAAAAAAATGGAAGAGATTTGGTGAGCATGAGTTGCAGAGCTGAAAACCTCCAAACCAAGTCGTGGGTGAATAGAAAAATGAAGGTACAAATGCATTTTTTTGTTTTAATAGTGCTTTTCTATTTGGTGCACGCCAAATGACTTATGCGCCAAATTTGGTGTGTGCTAAATGGCCTATTTTGATGTTTTTTTTCTCATTTTCTTCCAATTTGGCATCAAAATTATGTCACAGATTGGTGCACTTACCCTAGAGTTAGGTTGATTTGTGAGTGGGTGGAAAAAATCTCCCCCATAAAAGAAGCTAAAGGGACTCTAGTTGATTTATAGGAAGTAGGGGAGGCCCAAAATGGTATTGTAGATGGAGAAATGGAGGTTGAGATCGGAGCAGCTAGTGGTGAGGAATATATGAAAGAAGCATTGAGTGAATTGAAAATCTCAAAGTAGATTTCCCAAAAAATAGAAGTAGATGAGAGTGAGGTGGAACCGAACTCTTAAGATGAGGAGATGAGAGAAGCAAAGGAAGGGGAGTTTGTCAAAGAAAGAATGATAGAGAAAACACAATCAAAACTAAAAAACCAAACATCAAGAAAAATGGAAAAAGGGGGTCGAAAACAAACAAGGAAAAATTGGAAATAGCAGCTAACATTGTTGGGAAAATGAAAACAAGGTCTGGGAAGGATGTAATCCTTCCCTAGGGGCAATGAGGGCCATAACATGGAATGTTAGGGGCATCAATTCCCCTAACAAATGGAATTTGGTCAAATGCCAAATTGACCAATCTAGGGAAAATATCTTCTTATTACAAGAGACAAAATTGTGCAAGGAGGAAAGCGATAAAAGACTAAGTAGTTGGAGGCAGTGGAAGGGCCATTTTGTGGGTGATGAAGGATCCTTAGGAGGGCTAGGAATCATATGGAATCCACTAACAATAGTAGGGGAGATTGTAGTGGAGAATGGAAATTGGGTAATGATTAGGTGCAAATTATTACAAAGGAATGAGTAGTTCTTTGTCATAAATGTGTATGGGTCGATATCTACAATCGACAAGAGGGACTTGTGGCAGTAGATCTCTAATGAAATTTTCAATTATAGGGGTGAAAAAGGCATCATTGCAGGGGATTTCAATGCAAACCTAAATAACAAAGAAAAGAGAATGGGTATTGGACGGATCACCAATGTCCAAGAAGACTTCTAGGAATTCATTGACAATAACCAACTAATGGAAATGCAAGCCAAGAATGGGGTGTTCAAATGGTCAAATAGGAGGAGAGTATTCACAAACATAGTAGATAGGTTGGACCCATTTTTTCTCTATGGGGGTGTGTGGAGCAAGTAGATTTGCATGAGGTTATTGTAGTGTCAAAAAATGTCGTCGGAGACATTTCACACTTGTTTGGGTCTTCCTTGTGGAATTGAACTTAATGTCACCTTGATTTAGTGTTGTAATGTGGTTGACACATTCAAATTAGGTCTTGGGCCCTTGTGAACAAATGGATTTAAATGGTACCATGCTAAAGTGTTGTCAAGTGTTGTAACACACTTTCACACTTTTCTAAGGTTTTATTCATTGACTGAACATAATAAAACTCTTTTTAATCAAAATAAATATTAACCTTTCCTTATTTTAAGTGTTGTAAAGTGTTGTAACAAAATTTCACACTTGTCTAGGCTTTTCATTAATAATTATGCTTTCTTATGCTTTAATTGGCCCTATTTTGCATCCACAAGCGTCATTTATTTAATCTTTTTGAGGATAATCCTGACACCAATCATACCCAATAATAATTAAGGTGTTTCTAGCTTGTGTGGTCTAGATTTAGTGATCTGGGACTCATACACCACCTTGGGTGAATGAGTCCCACCTAGATTTTTGGGTCCTGAACACGTTTTTACACTTTTCTAAGCACATTTAATTTTTGGTCCCATACATTATGCCAAATGGGACTCATTCGCCATCTTGGGTGAATGAGTCCCATGTGGCCCAAAATTAAAATTAATTCAAATTTCTGGCAATATTTTATTCTCCTAGATCTTATGTCAATTTTTAGTGTTGTAATTTCGGGAATTCTTGCATAATTGAGTATAAATACAAGTTTTTTCACTCATATTTTCACCTAGCAATATAACAAGAAATCAATTGTTCACAAGAGTATTCAAGAGCATTGAAGAGTCCTAAAGAGTAGATTATCAAGCATCAATCATCATGTCAAAGATGTAATGCATCATGTTATTTTAGAGGTAACAATTGTGATGTAGGATTTTGTGATTCAAGCTATTGTTTCATTCAAGATCATCATTCAAGCATGAATCAAGGTCTACATCCATTGGAGCCATTGCATACATGTTGGTAGCACCTTATTGCTAGGGTTTGGTTAGTTGCAACATTGTTATTTGTTCATTCATCATTCTCCATTCTTATTTGATTTCATTTCAAGGATCGATTTCCAAAACAGGGTTTGACTAAGGAAAAACCCTATCCACTAACCCCACAACATTTTTCCCTCTCCTTTGTGTGTGATTTGTAGGTCTAGGTTGTAGATTTCCTAAGGAAAAAGATTGGAGAAAAGTTACAAATCATTCAAAGTTGTCAAAGTTGTCATTAAGCCTTGATGAACATTGGAGAAGACCTACAAGTTGCAAATCAGGGTTTCAAATCCGAAAACCAATAAGGAATGATAAAGTAGATAGAGAAGAGTAGGATTAGCCTTTGAAGTTTCATGTTTTTGTAGATTTGGATACCCTTTTGCTAAATTCTTGTTCTTGCATAGTTTCTAGAAACTAGAATGATTCATCTAGCTTGGCGAATGAGTCCCAGTTAGCATTAAAAGTAGAATTTCTAGTGACTCAGACCTCCATTTAGCCATCTGTAGTTTCCCAGGTGCACACCTTCCTATTTTCAGTTTTTTGTTTCATTTCATTCACTTTTCTAGGTCATTTAGTTTTACTTTGCATTCAATTAGGGTTTAGTGTTGCATCTTGCATTAATTTATTTTTTCCAAGTCTAAACTTGGTGGTGAACTCCTTATTAGATCATACTCAACCCCTAGAACAACCCTCTCACAAGATCTCTTTCTCTTTTGTATTGAGATCTCAAGGGTTAGTTCTTGAGTGAAAGCAAAAATTGTCCTTTCTAGGTCTTAAACCCTAAGAGAGGAAGCAAAAAAAATTCCTTCCTTCATTTTGGTGAACCTACATTTAGAACATCATAATTATGATTTGGAGTGAATTATCATCCTAGATTTAGCTTGCATTAACATTGCATTACAAATTGCATTGGTTAACTTGCATTCTAGGGTTTCAAATTTGGCATTAGTGAAAGCTCATATAGCTTGCATTTTTGCATATCATTTTACTAAAAATCTTTCAAAATCTACATTTGCATCTCAAATAAAGGTCATAAAACGTAAAAGGCATAAAATTCAATTAAAAAATTTTGAATTTTTTTTTTAAATCATCACTAGGACTCATTCGCCACCTTGGGTGAATCAGTCCCTTTACATATTATGCACTACATTTTCTGACATTCAAAGTTTAGTTTCTAAGTTTCTAGTTGTTATTTCCTTTCTATTTTAGTTTCTAGAATTTTTTTTATAAGCATTTCATTGTTCTTAGCTTACAATGCATTTGCATTCACCTTGCATTTAGTAGCCCTTGTATGAGTATTTGGTTTCCTATTACTAATACTATAGTGAGACAAATTTTGAGACTCATGTCATCCCGCGATAGCACAATTGCTATGGATATTGGGTTTTCTTGCTCTTTCACTCCTAGTATTGACACTAGTGTACTAGGTATGGACAACACCTTTAGAAAATATTTTCCTTCAAGAAGTATGCAAGTTGAAACAAGGAATGATAGTGTGCCACAAGAAAAAATAATTCAAATTCATGAGGACCTAGCAAACTTATAAAATAAAGTAAAAAATGACAACATTTCAACTACTACCATCCTTACTATAGAAAACATTCACTGCATGCTTGAAAGTGAAGATGGACTTGACCTTGTGAAAAAAATAGTTCAAATCTTTGGAAAAAACCTTACCTCAACCACTAGTTGTCCTTTACCTACAAGTAATGTCACAAGCCAAGGAGGAACTCAAATTCCTCCTTCCACAACAATTTCCTCAATACCTACCTATACCAATCTCCATGTCACAACAACAATGCAACAAACTAGTAATGTGATTCCTTCCTTGGGTATTCCTGATAGCATCTCTAGTTCCTATGTGGCATCACATGTTACATATCCTACTACCTTACCACTTATAAGCATTCCATTCACTTGTCCCTCAAACACATACACCCCTTCACCATTTTCACTTCCATCTCATAACACACGTAATGACCCCCTCATTAATCAACTCTTCCAAACCGTTTCATCCCTTCAAAAAAAAATCTCCACAATCAATCAAAATCAAAATGGCCCACCTACATATTATATCAAAAGTAGTCCATTATCCTTGGAGATATTGCGAACACTGATGCCACAAGGTGTAGAGGTTCCTATATTTGAGAAATATGAAGGAAAGGGAGATTCTTCTAACCATGTTAATTCCTACACCGCTTTATGTAGTGACTTTTTCCTTGATTATAAACTTTTGGCTAAGCTTTTTCCTAGGTCATTGAAAGATACTTCCTTGGAATGGTTCTCTTCTTTACCAAAAAAATCAATTCATTCATTCAATGAACTTGTTGAGGAATTTGTTAACCACTTCCAAGTGCATATGACTCCTAAGATGACCTTGGCTGATTTGATGAGATGCAAGCAAAAAGAAGAAGAACAAATAACTGACTTTATCTCACGCTATCAATCATTTTATTCCCAAATTGATGTCAAGGTCCCCGACCCACACCTTCAAAAGATGTTCATAGAAAAATTTCAAAGCAATATTCAAGAAAAGCTCACTATGATGAAATCCCCATCCTTTATGTGTGTACTTCCCTTCGTGATTAACAAAATTTGGTTAGTAGTTGGGATATAAAGTCCATTTCTAGCCGAACTGAGAAATCTGAGCCCGTAAACCAAAAAAATTTCCCAACCATTTAGAAAAAAGAACAAAGGGTTCCTTCAATTCAATCCCCCTCAACAATTAACTCAAAATTCCAATAACCAATTGGCCACTATTAAAGCCACGATATGCTTTAGCTATGGGGACCCAAAAAGACAATTCACTCACTTATCTGATACCCTTCATAACATAATGTCGCAACTTTTAGAACAACAAATGATTACCTTTCCTCCCGTCAAAACACCCAATCCCAATAAGCCTTTACCCTTGAGATTTAGATCAAATGATTATTGCCACTATCACCGACAAAATGGACATAACACAAAACATTGAAATTTTCTTAAACATCTTGTGCAAGACCTCATTTATTTTGGTTGTCTTTCCATTGGAGGTGTTAGTGATCAAGTAAATAAGTCTATTTCCCCTCCTAACCAAAACATGCAAATTTTCACCAACCTCCTGCCAAAACATAGTATTTCATTTATCAAATCCAAAGAAATTAAAAAGAATGATGTGATGAATTTTGATATAGATGATGATAACAATGATTGTATTCAACATGATCCTATGGATTACATGGTAGGAGTGATAGACACCATTCCTCATAAGGGCCGAACTAAAAATCCTCTTGACATTGCTTTCTCCTCTAAGAATATACTTAAACATGCACCTAAGGGTCCTCTTTACGTAGCTAGATGTATCTATGACAAGCCCACTAATGAGATACTAATAGATCCTACCTGTGGAGAGAATGTGATCACTGAGGAATTCTTACTTTTACATGAACTCTATCAAGACATATACAATAAACCGAAAGCATGGATCAAGACAAACAATGGTTTTTCTTTCCCTAAAATGGGATCAATCACTCTTCCCTTCCAAATAGGACCCAAAAACATTAGATATTGCATTCTCCATCATCCCACAATTAGACCAATTTCATGTGAAGCAAGGCTATCCATGGCTTCACTCCATGAAATTTGTCCCTTCGGTTGTGCATAAATGCTTAAAGTTTCCCTTTGAAAATGAAGTATTCACTGTCCACCATAGTGGCTTTAACCCATTGTCCACTAAAGGTAAATTTTCCTTAGATTTCTTTTGGCCCGAGCCCATGGAACCAATAAAACCATGAGAAGAATTTTTTTCCTTGTCCTATCAAAAGTTCAAGGTGCAAAGAAGATAACAGAACTATCCCTCTGAAACATGTCCCCATCCACCACTGAGCTTATCATCCTAGATGAAACAATGATTGAGAATAAATAAATTCCAAACAACCAAGACCAACCTAAGACATAAACTTCACCTACCTCCTACAAATGACCAAGAGACACTGAAAACAACCCCATCACACCACCTAGAATAAAATAGGTTTACAAAATCAAAGAGAAAGTGGTTGAACAACCTCCTATGGTTCCTTCCATTCCTCCCCTTAGGGAAGAAAATAAACCTTTGGTTGATCAACCCGCTTCTACAAAAATGCAACTTGAAAAAAAAACTAAAAGAAATAGAGGTGCTAGAGAGCATAAGTGTAGACGTCATGTCCTTGCTCATAGGTTACAAGAAGAATTAAACAAAGAAAATCAAGATCCAAACTTGAATGAAGCAATGCATGATGTGCCTCCCCCTTCACCAAAACAAACAAAACAATAGTTGAACTCTTCCATGGACATTATCATTCAACCTCCTATTGTGATTAACATAGACAATGATGACAAGGTTGCTAAAATTGATGAAGAGGTGCATAATGAATTGAATACATTGTTTTCCTCTTCCATGAGCTTAGATGACAAACCTCCTACAAAGAGTGTGGAGCCTGGTACTTCTCCTAGTTCAACACTTTCTCTTGTCCTTTTGGCTATTTGTCCACCTTTGATACACAAGGAACATGATTGGGATGCAAAAAACCTACTCATAGGATGACTTACATATTCCTTACTAGTCTTTTGCATTATTTAAATTTTCATTTTATTTTGTATGATTGCATGTCTATTGTGTAGTTTTCGCACACATGCCCCACTGAAGGCGGGGACCCTCTTTTCTTGCTTTGCTTTCCTGTTGCTTTTCTTAGGGTCCTGAGTCTGTTCCCCTTAAGGGATGAGTCACTCAGTCTTGGTATTGATTCACCCAAGTGCTTAGTGATGAACCTGCATTTGAGATGTCATCTTGCAACTCCAAGTGATGGTCTAGCTCTTAGGAATCAACCCCTTGTCAAAAACTTGAAATTTAGGAAAAAATGACTAAGTTAGAGGAAAGTTCAAAAAATCCAAGCTAGCTCAGATTACCTAAGCCTTAATCCAGTCAGATAATCTAAGGTACCTCAGATTATCTGAAATCCATGCCCAGATCACATTTTTGAAGTCTCTACCATCCCATCATGCATTAATTGAGGTCATTTATTGCATCTAAACAGTGATAAATTCAAGTTTCACTCTCATTTTGGTCACTTGTATTCAATCAAGCTTGAAAACAATAGAGTGTTCTCCTTTGGACGATTGAATTGAGCTTTGTTCAGAGAATCCATTTGCATGAACGTGATCATCTGTGGATTTAGCATTTTCCTCATCGAGTCTTGGGGTGTGTTCCCTTGTTTTGTGCACTTTGAAGGTATGCTTTATTTATTCTTCACCTATGAAATTGATTTGACTGTTGATCTTTTGTTGAATACCTTCTTGATATTGAGCGGCTGTGTGATTTTGAGTTTTCCTGCGTATCTTAGGGTTTGTCATTGCAAATCAAATTCTCTAGGTCACGTTTAGTTGGGCAAACGAGGGTTTTGTTTGAGTTATTTGATCTAATGAATTTATTTTAGGGCATCTTCCTTTAATTTTTGAGTGTAGAATCTAAGAATCAAGGGGTCTTGCCTTGATTTCTAATTCAATTTAAACCCTAGTTTGAAAATTCCCAGTTTGTGAGTCATGAATTCAGTGGTTTGGATCCTATTGATGATGTTTTCTGCATAGCAACAACTCAAATATAATATAATATCATATCTCTCTTGAAAGGTAAATCTCTATCAACAAGCCTCAAGAGATAACCCCAAGGTCTCTAATGTCAGGTCTTGACAATGCATAAACAACTCAGTGATAAATGTGAAAATGTTGGTAATCACAAAGGGACCTTACTACAAGCAAATACCGAATCTTTAACTTATTAGATCTAGCAATTTGATGATACTTCAATCCCGAGTCTAACCCAAATGATAAAGAAATAAAAAAGATTAGGGTTTCAGAGAGATTCCTAAATTAAAACTACTCTAAAGATTAACAATGCAAATGATGAAATACTTGAAATGGACCAATCCCTCATAAACTAATTCCTGTTTAACCTAGATGAACCTGCAATCTCACAGAAACAGTGCAATCTTCTAAGGTATTAAAGGTTTTCAGATCATGAACATTCATCCAAGACAACCCAATTGCAATTGAAATGGATAAAATTCATAATTGAACTAAGCACAATGAATATAAAGGTCCAGGATAACTTTGCAAAGCAACTAACAATCAACCATTTGCAAAAAGTATGGACCATGGATTGCTGCAAACACTTCAAGCATCAAATCATAAACCCCATTGAATCAGATCTAAATCTAAATCTAACATACATCTAAGAACCTTGAGCAATTTAAAAGATAAAATCACAAGAACCATGCAAGATAAGTCAACACAAAAGAGATCACCAAAAAATCACAATGTCTTCAATTGTATTTAATCATCCAATATCAACAACAATTCCAATGTTTTGTGTTATAGAATTTCTCAAAATGAACTAACTTCTAACTCTGCTCTACTACCTAATTCCCTCTTGTATCAAAACTATCTATCTATCTCTATTTGTGTATATCTTACAAATGAGGCAAAATGCCAAATTTATAGGAACCCCCAAAGCATGTCGGCCTAGCTAGGGTTTACAATAATAAAATAGCCACAAACAAGTCAGCCCAAGGAGAATTAAAAATGAGATAAAATTGCATTAAATGCATGAACTCCCTCTAGGTCAGCCTGGGATCTCCAATATAATTCAAACCAATGCATGTGAAGGAGAAGGAAAATAATAAGGAAGCACAAATTTCGATGCAACATTGTATTAACTGCTTCCCTCTTTATCCTTAGCGCGCCTCTCCTTATCCCGTACTATAAAAAATTCCTTCTCCAAGTCGGCCCAGGGTGGAGTAACCAACACTTTAAATTTCTCCTTTAATCGAATTAATCTCCTCTAGAGCCTCCTAGATGACCCTGTTAAATTCAGCCTGCACTCAACAAAAACCACCATCAATAATATCCATTATAACATGAGGATCAGAATTAGCCCATCACCAATAATATATTCATCATTCAAAGATCAAAATCAACCCAAAAATATCGTTAAATCATTTTCTACACAATTCAGTATTTTCACCCCTCCATGGAATCCCGGCCAAAATGGAATTTCGGCGAAATCCAAGCTAGGCAGATTCTAGAAAAATAAGCATGAAATCACCTATTAGTTACATAATCTGATCATTATCAACCAAGAAGCAGCATGAGAGATCCCAAAATAGGTCAAATTAATCATAAAATGCATAGTCATTCATTAACAAGTCATGTCATCTCATAATCCTTCGTTTTCCACCAAGTTCCAAAGAAATCCGTGCAGGACATATTTCCGCGAACGAAGCAATAGTCTACAGAATTTGGAAAAAAAAAGGAACAAAGGAATTTTAGGAAAATCCGGAGGGAGTGGAAATCCATGGGGAAGATGAAACTCTAGAAAACTGTGAATTTCGAGAAAATCAGAAGAAAACAGAAAGTCAGGGAATTCCGGCCGAAGAGGAATCCCGCGAAGATCTTGAAATGTTGAATACCATCATTTTCTCGCGACCTCATTCACTCAAATTGATCGAATGATCACAAATTTGAGGACTTTGGGTATGGAACCAGCTTAACTTGAACCTCCTATAAATCTTCCTTGAATTCTAGGCCCACTTGAAAGAAAATTAAGATGAAATGGTGATGCCCTAGGCATGAAACCCTAAATTTTTACCATTATCGCCCAAAGCAAGCTTGGACCCAAATAACTCAATTGTTTGGTCATTGCTAGGGGTTATTTATGGCCCAAAAGCAAGCTACCTCTAGATGCAAATGAACGAATAAGCTCAGAACTTACTTGGGAAACCATAAATAAAGCAATATCAAGCAACCCAAGCCATGAAATGCCCAAACATCCAAGAATTCGAACTCCAAGAAAATCTATAATGCCAAAGAACTACTTACATTCATCAATAAAAAGAAAGGAAACATGTACATACCATATGATGAAGTGAAAATTTATCTTAAAAATAACAAATTTCAGTTTATTGGTGCTTATCAAAGAACAACAACGATAATGCCCAGGAAATCACCACCAGACCCAACAATTTGCAAACCCAGCGCTCCAAATCAAGTCCAACATTCAAAGAACAAACAATTGAACTCAATTGAACACATATGATAAAGAATAATGGCATGAGGATCCCCAAATATTGACTAAATACATCCCTCACAAATCGTACAAGGAGAAATCATAAATGTAGTCGACCAGACAAGTTGAAGGAATTCGGAAACCCGACGGCAAGACAAAATTTTAGGAAAATCTGGCCCAAGTGGAATTTCGAGAAGGACCAAATTTCCTGAACTACAGTGTTAATTCACTTTTCCAGACTTTGAATGAAATCCAAGAAAATCCAAGCGGGGCAGAAAATCCTGAAACAGAGCAAAAACCTGAACTTTTGCTTAGAACTTAGATTTTAAAAGAATATCACAAAGGGATCGCCAAAACAAGAAGGATAAACACTTAAGCAAGCAAGATAAAAATTTTAAGCTTATTCCAAGGCAAGGTAAATCCTCAAAATCAAAGGGCCAAAACCACAAGAGAGGAAGCAAAAGAGGGTCCCTGCTTTCAGTGGGGTGTGTGTGCGAAACTGCACAACAAATCCAAATGTTAAGACATTGCACATAATCAATCGAAAACATCTTGAAAATATGTGACTCATCAATATCCATTTATAACTTTGTTGTTCCCATCATTTTGTGCATTGCATTCTCATCACTTAGTCGATTTCAAGTGTTCAGGCGAAAGCTCGGTAAATTCGAGCTAGCTCGGCTTACCCGAGCCTTAATTCGCTCAAATAATCCAAGGTGCCTTTAATTTACCGAGACTTCTCTCATTTCAAACCTTGAAATTTTTTCACTTGGTGAATCATGATCATGACCTTCGGGTAATCCGAGGTATGGTGAAATTTTTGAGCTTTTCACAGACTCTTATTCTTAGTACATCTAGGCAATTTCATGTTGATTTGAATGGTAGATAAAACTTTGTAACTCAATTATTCAATGCCTGGGACCTCAATGATTTTAATTGAAAAGCCAGAGTTGACCTAATTACCATCAAGTGATTGAGTTCATTAATTCTGAACTATCTTGGATTATTTGAACCCTAATCCATTTAGAAAATACGAGCAAGCTCGGATTCTCCAAGTTTCTTCTATTTTAGCTTGAAACTCAATAAAGGTTAATATATGATCACGATGATTAACTTTAATGATTTTATGTGCTTCAATGATGAGAAAAATGATCATTTCAGGGGTATTTATTTAATTGAATGAGTTTCATGTATGATGTAATGACATTGTGAATGGTTTACCTTGTAGTAATAATGAACTCATCATGATTATTATCTCAAATTAATTGCATTGGTTATTAGGATATATTATGTTGGTGCTTTCCTTTTGGTGATTACGGTCTTTTTTCTAACAGATGCAGGCTGAGGAAAGTCCTAAAAAAACTACTAAAACTAAGGCATCTTTAGCACAAGAGGAAGTCAGAAAGAGGAAAGAAAGGATGAAGTATGACATTAAGGGAAATTGGTCGGAGAACAAGATTGCCTCTACATGTTCAAGGATTGCAAATACCAATATGGGCCATGTGGATTATGATGACTTCTAGCAGAGAATGTTTGGGAAGGAACCAACTAAGCTAGCTCAGAAGATCACTCACACTGGATTGCAACAAGAAGCAAGATTCCCACCCACACAACTATGGTCGGAGCTAGTCTTGGAGTGTGCAAAGCATTATGACTCTAGGACAAGAATCATAATTGGGCCTCAAGGAAGAGTTATGGCAACCCTGATTGTTGAGTCTATTGAAGATGTCTTTAACATTTCCTCTCACCACAAGCTTATTGAATAAATAAACATTGGGGAAGTTATCAAGTTCTATTTGAAAGACCCCAGTAGAGCCTTGGAGATAATGGAAAATTATTGGATTATGAAGCCAAAGCCCCACTACTAAAAATTTCCCAAGCAATTGCATAGAAGTGACTTCAAGCAAGAGTATCATGGCATCATAACTCTTCTAGATAGAGTTATTGGATTGGAGGAGGAACATATATTTCAATCTTGGATGTTCCATCCCATTACCTAGATTGTAGCAAACAAACACTGTCACTAGGAAAGGATTATGAGTAACAACCTGGACTCTCAATTAAGGAGTGTGCAATAAATAAACAGGTTTACTATGACCTCATACTTGGTGTACATGTTGGCACATAAGACTGAATACAAGGGTATTAGTTGCAAGGGAATCCTAGGGAAAGATAAGATATGGGAGGTGTATCCACAATTGCATTATAAAACATCCAGTTATAGAAGAGCCAATGATTCTTTCTTCATGTATATTCGCAGATTGATACAATATGTTGTTCATGTTAGGATTTCTTTAGATGCAATGGATTTAATTCAACAATATGGCCAATGGTTCATTCAGTTCCAAAGGTTTACATACATCTAGGTGCAAGGATCTCCAACTGTTCCTCTTAGACTACCTCGATATCCCACCAACAAGCTCCTCATGTTAGAATTAATAAGACAGATGGTTGGCTTTGAAGAAATATTACATCAAGGTAATATCAAGAGGAAAGGATTGGGATAAGAGTTCCCATTGAGAATAGGAGCTTTGGAGGCTTTCCCTTCTATTCAAAGTTCCCAACATTCTGAGAAGGAGATGACTCAATTTTAGTTGTATTCCCACACAGACAAAAGTAATTTTGACCCTTATGGTAAAGCTATGAAGTAGGCTAACATGACATTCAGGCACAAGGACCATAGTGAAGACTATTGGGCCAATTTTTGGGATGAATGGGACATCATTAGGAGAAGGTTTTCAAGGCTAACTTTGAAGTCAATCAAACTATACATAATTGTGGATGTTCCTGATCAAGTGGAGGATGATGATGCAGACCTTCTTAAACACCATGACTATGAACACTAAAGAAGTAGGTCACTGCCTCCAATTAATTGTTCTGAGGAGGAGGTTACTAACTTGAATCAAATTTCTAAGCCTATGAAGAAGTATTCTAGATTGTGGGTTAAGCACAAAGTGTTGGAATTGGAGGCAAAGGGTGTCAAGTTCACCTATGATTTAATGGGGGACTTTGAGTCTCTAGATGAAGAAGCTCTTGAAGAAATAGTATCTATTAATAGAAGAACCAAGAGCCAGGTGCAAGTAAAGCAAGGAGAAAATCTATCTCCAAAAGTTAAGAAGGTTCCCTGGGCCAGTACCAATATTGAATAAGGAGAGACCTCACAACTAGTGAGAAAAAGAAGAATACTCATAGAGAGGTAGAAGGCTACAAAAGCAAGGAAGAATGAAGCTTCCACAAATGCTCCTTCTACTGCAAAAGTGATGGATTTGGAAAGTTTAGGGGAGAAGCCCCAGGTATATGTTAGGAGAAACTTTCCTAAGAAGATGGTTGCTCTAGTGGAGGGAGTGAAATTTATAGAGGAATGGGTGCAAGATGAAGAGGCACCTACGAATGATGTAGAAAAGAGAGAAAATCTAGGAAATAATTCTCCCATTCTTTCTTCACATCAAAATGTGCACATTTATGAAGAGGAACTTCTGGAGGAGAGAAACAAATCCAACAATCCTGAGCAGCTGAATGAAGATGATGACAATATTTCTACTCCTAATAGTGGAGAGTGGAGAAAGTTTGTACAAGAGCTAAGAAAATCAACCTATGGAGCTGAAATTAAGAACATAGAATCCAAGGTTGTCCAAGGTAAAGTATCATGGTCCCCTGAGAAGGTAATAATTGATGAGCCACAAAATAATCCTGAGGAAGGAAATAATAGAGAAGAAGATGTTGTTGATAGTCCTAATCAGGTCAAGGAAGACAAGGGAATCAACTAGAAATTGAGCAAGATGTTGAAATAAATGTGGTTGATAGTCCCAACAAGGAGGTGGCAACTAAACAAACTATAGCCCCAAAATGGCTTTAGTAAGAAGCCCATTATTGTACAAGAGGAGACACCAAGTTGGGATAAATTACTGGAGCAATGGGGACAACCCAAGCAAAGGAAGAAGGCTAGGACAGTTTCTCAAATTGCTAGAGATGAGTTCAACAATAGGGTCATCCATGTGACTGTTCCTCCCATAGATAAGTTCAAGGATGAGGTTAGGTCCTCTGATTACAAGGTTCAAACAATCAACCTAGGGCCTACAACATGGGAAAAAGGAAAGGAAAAGTTCCAAGAATCTTCCCAAGCAATTTTATGGAGATTAGATAAAGAGATAGAGGAAAAAGAGAGGTTGCAAAAGCAATTAAATGATGTGTATAAGTATGTACAACACTTAATGAAGCTCCTGCAGACTATGGGTAGTGAAGGGATTGTGCCAGAAGTATTATAGCCCAAGGAAGTAGTAACATAAATTGAAAGATTAAAATCCTACATGCATTGTACTTATAGTTGGATCTTGGATGTAAGCAGTAGGGGATATGAGGCAATTGAGAAAATCTTGAAGATATACACCAATGCCTCTGATTTTCTTGAGCACACTTCACAATTTTTTATAGATTGTAATAAAATTGATGAGTCAACTACTGATGAATTGAAGATCCTGCAAGTGCCAAAGGAGGAGATGTCTAAGATAGATATCCTTTCTCAAGATGAGATTGATAGGGTGAAGGAATGGGTTGAAGTTTGGAATTACAGGAAATAAGTCCTCACCAAGGCTTTAAAGAAGATAATGAAATTGCAGGGAAAAATGAAAGAAATATACAATAATTGTATAAGTTTCCTAGAAATCATGACTAGAAGGAGGAAATTTGTGTAGAAAAACATGAACATTGGTAGATTGTAGGGTTGGTGGAATGAAATCTATACCCCTTCTGATGGTGCTCCAATCACCAAAGAAAATATGGAAGACACAGCTATATACATTTCAAAGTTAGAAAAATACCAAAAGCTACAAGTGGAATGGAATAAAGTTATGCCACAATATTTGGAGGATTTTAAAAATCATAAAACCATAATTAGATTTATTCTAGTTCTAGACCCAAAAGATATGAAGGAAATATTAGAAAAGGAATTATTTAATAAATTGGGAGCCAATTAGGAGGGAGAGAAGGAGAATAATCAATAACCAAACACCTAGTTTTTTGTGCCAAACATGTGATCCCAACCAGCCAGATGGGTGACCTAAAATTTTGTGCCATCAAAGGAATACTATTGGAAGATCTAGGCTGACCTAGAAGGAGCCTAAAATATTAAATGCAAAATTTTTATTTTAGTAAAAGAACCTTCTAGGCCGATTTGTTTTTTCCAACCTTTTGATGTAACCCTAGACTAGGCTGACCTAGTGGGAAATTTTTGTAAAGTAGGGATCATGCCTCATTTGTAAGGGTTAGAATTTAGAGAAAAGCTAAGTGATAACTACAAGAGCTAGAGCAAAGTTAGGAGTTATAATTTTCTGAAAGCAAGTGCTGCTACATTGGATACTTGAATTGTTGCAATTTTGGGTGATTCAATTTAAGTAAAGACATTGTGCTTTGGTGTTCTTTCTTGTGTTGTCTCATTTTGAATGGTTATTGTTATTCCATATCTTTGAGATTGCTTTGATATTTATGGTTATATGTTAGATTAAGATTTAAATGTGATGCAATGGTGTTTATGGTTTGATATTTGAAGTGTCTGAGCAATCCTTGGTCCATACTTTTAGCAGCTTGCTAATTGTAAGTTGTGTAAAGTTAGCCTAGAAATTAAAGTTGTGCTAAAGTTCAATTGTGGGTATTTATTCATTTCAATTGTTAAGTAAGGTTGGATTGAGTGAATTCTTCATAATATGAAAATCTTTCATTTCTTAGAAGATTCACTGTTTCTGTAATATTGTAGATTAGATCTGGGTTAAGCAGAAATTGGTTTTGAAGGATTGGTCCACTTTGAGTGTTTTATCATTTGCATTGTTGGTCTTAGGAGTTAGTTTAGTTTTAAGATCTCTTTGAACCC
Source organism: Sequoia sempervirens (assembly GCA_007258455.2). NCBI lineage: Eukaryota > Viridiplantae > Streptophyta > Pinopsida > Cupressales > Cupressaceae > Sequoia > Sequoia sempervirens. The sequence continues at coordinate 571,919,896 of VDFB02271358.1, forward strand.
TCATATTTTGTTATTTGTTTCAAAATATGAGTTATATTTAGGATCCAAAGTATCGCCATATTGCAAAATATTATAAGTTTGAGGTTTCCAACATTTTTTTTGTAAGGCCCCTTGTGATTACTAGCAATTTCACATTATATCTGAGTTGTTTCACTGCATTTGTCAAGACCTGACATTAGAGGCCTTGGGGTTATGTCTTGAGGCTTGCTAATAGAGATTTACCTTTCAAGAGAGATAGGATACTTCTATTATGTATGAGTTGTTGCTATGTAGAAAACACCATCAATAGATTGGCCCTAGAGGGAGGGCCTGAATAAGCAAGCTAGATCATTTTCTATCTGCCATTTCTCCTAAGAGATTTTGAAGAAGAACCAAATCTACACCAGGAGAGGAAGAATTTCAAGAACTACAAGCCCCTACTAGGTCAAGGAGGATCAGAAGAAGAGAGTCATCATTTGCTATATCACTTCCATCATGTCCAACATCCTCATCTTCATTAAGACCATCATCATTCGATTCTATAGCAATTCCCATTGAACAACCCCAACCAGTCATTAATGAACCTTTACCGTGTCTACCACCACCACCAATGGATTTCTTGGAAAATAACCCATCACCTTTTTCCTTCAACAACTACAATGTTATGCCCAAGAATCCTAAACATTTCTGCTCTAAATTTCATATCAATGACCCTAATACAATTATCGAGGAACACATTCAAATTTTTTAGACCTTCCTTAGGGATAGAGGGATCAATCATGAGGATGTTACATGTAGAATTTTCCCTTATTCTCAAGGAGAAGATGCCTTTTATTGGTACAATCACCTGCCTGCTAGGTCAATTCATAATTGGACTAAACTGGAGAATGTATTTTTGTAGAAGTTTAAGATCCCTATTAGTGCTAATGAGTTGTACCTACAATTCACTAAGGTTAAGAGAGAAGTTAATGACCCTCTAGGTTCATTCAATAATAGATTTCATCGAGCATATACTAGGTTGCAATCCCCTTATGTTGTGGATGACACTACTACCTTAGAAGTATATTATGAAGCCCTTAATAGTCTTACAACCACTTTTCTTAAATGGAGACCAAACCCTCTGGATAGTATGTTTGATGCATACATAGAGGTTGTCAAGGTTAGAACTAATTTGATACAACACTTGTTTGGACCTTTTCCATCATTAGGGCCAACTGCCCACCTAGGAAATATTCAAACAATTAACTAGACTTTGACTAATCATACACCCATTATGAATCTGGTGCCACAATCACCTTTAGTCCCACATCCAGGTCCTCCTATGAATCAAGTCCCACCAGTAACTGGTTATCCCCAACAAAGTGTCAATCAACCCCTTCACCCACAATAGTAGGCTGGTTTTCCCACATACCTACAAAATTCTAAAGTAATAAATCAGTTTGTGAGTTTGAGAGTAGCAGCTGGGTACCCCCAAAACAATGTGAATCGGGCCCCTTATAGTAATCCTAAGAAGTAAAGATTGGATGAGCTGACAAAATAGGTGAAGAAGCTGAACATGGAAGTAACATATCTAAGAAATCAGAATAGTCAATTCCAAGATACTTAGAGGAATATGTAGTCCAATTATAATAGGGAGAGTCGAGATCATACATAAGGACATGGGAAAAGTTTTGATAGAGGGAAATCATCTAGTCTGAATTTTCATAGAGGATAGACAAGTGGACAAGGATTTGAAAGAAGATAACCACCAAGGTAGAACATAACATGGAACACAAGGCCGAACAATGGAGTTGTCCCTACTCCATTGGCTCAACCTCCTACTCAAGAGAAGCCTCCAAGTGGTGTGTATCTGGAAGAGGTAGCTTTATCTGGGTGGTGTAGACTCCATAAGACAAATCACCATTCTGAGTTGGACTGCCCTGAGTTTTATACTGCTGCATCCATCTTTCAGTTTGAAGTGGAAAACAATTCCAACAATCAGGAATTTGTACCCTCTGTGCCATATGACTCCTCAGTGATGGTGCTGAATCATGCTCCTTTCCCACAAAGTGAAGAGAATAGGCCAGAAGAAGAGGTAAGTGAACTTGATGATAAAGGAGAACAATTTTACAATGGAGATGAAGTTTCACAATTATTCAATGAAGAAATAGAGAATGACAATGGTTGTCTAGATGAAGAAGAAAATGGAATTGAAGAAGTTTAGATGTTCCAACAGCCTACAAGAAGATATGACTTCAGGAACAATCCCAATAGAAATCCACAAGTTGGGGGCCCATTCACTATGGAAATCCCTTCGAAAAACTCCACCACACCTCCAGATCCCAATGCAAGCAATAATCTATCCTATCCTCATGTTCCTACACAATATTTGTCGAAAGGGGGACTATCTGATTCTGCTAAAGGTAGGAACATGGACGAAGGCAAGGAGAATTTGGTGAATTCTCCCAAGGGCTTACATATTGACACGAATGTGGAGCAGTTAAGTGATTATGTAGCTGAAGAACTCAAGAAATTAAAGGTAATTCTTTCTACTTTTGAGTTACTAAGAGTTCCTACAATAAAAAATGTAGTCTCAGGAGCCTTTAGGCCTAATGTAGTCCCCCAAGAAAAGACAACTAGTGAAGTAACTGGAAATACCTCTAGTGCTCAAATTTCAAAAGATAAAGGTCAAATCCAAACACAGTCTAAAGATAAAGGGGAGGAAAAGGATAAGGGTCAGGTTGCAAAAGCTGATACTCAGCTAAGTTTGTTTCAAGGAAAGACAAAAAATCCCCCTTTTCTGATTTTTGTTTGCCTCTTTGGGAAGAATTTACACAATTTCTTGCTAGATTCAGGGGCTTCCATGAATTTTATGTCATTTTCTATCTGTAGATCCTTAGGGATTACCCCTGTAGTCTCTCAAAATAAGGTCACTCAGTTGGACAAAACAAAAGTAAATGTAGTGGGAGAATTGAATATGATTCCCATGTAGATTGCATCAAATCCTAGAATCCAACAAGTCATTAATATTAAAGTAGCATACATTCCCGATACTTATGGTTTGATTCTTGGTAGAGATTTCACTAAGGCACTAAATGGATACGTATGAAATAAACACTCTCATATGTGGCTCCCATGGAAGGGAATACCAAATCAAACCAGAATTGAAAGGGAGCCTAGAATGAAGTATGTAATTACTAAATACCAGAATACTTCAAATGAAATATTGATATTAGAAGTTAGTCTAGGGAATTATGTATTGGCCGTTCCTATTTCAGAATCAGATGTAGAGGAAATTTTTATGTTGTAGAATACATCCGATCAACTTACACCTGAATCTAGTAGTATTGGGGCATTGATTGAACCAATAGAGGAAGGTGAAGACAAGGAAGACAGTCAACTCAACCTAATCGATAACTTTTAGGAATTTATCCAAAAATGCATAGAAGATCAAATTCAATTGGGAAAGGACACGAAATTTGAAGAGTTTCTTCTTTCGAGCTAGTATAGGGTTCACAATGCTGCTCACTTAGAGCTAAAATGTTGCCTATGCCAAACAACAGTTGAGCAAATACATAGGTGCATCAATCCAACCCCAACTGTCATAATTAATGTACAAAGTATTCAAGATGATCCCAAAGGTAAAAGCTTAATGCCTCCTAAGGAACCTCCCAATAGTAGCAGAATGAAAGACAAATAAAAAATAACATGAACTTCTAGCTGTTGGACTCTTAGATTTGATGGATCCATGTCAAATTAAGGCATTGGAGCTAGATTTGAGTTAATTAATCCTAAAGGTAAAACTTTCTTTGTTGCTCATAGACTCCAATTCTATTGTACTAATAATGTAGCTGAATATGAAGCCTTGATTCACGGATTGCTAATGGTGTAAAGAAAAAAGGTTAAAATTCTGCAAGTGTTTGGAGACTCAAAATTGGTAGTTAGGAAATTTAGAAAGCAATACTCCTATCATGATAGAAGGATGACCAATTATAGGCATATAGTATGGGATCTTATCAAGGGATTCAATGCTTTCAACATTCAATTGATACCCCATAGCAAGAACCAAATTGCAAATTATTTGGCTCAAGTAGCTAGTACATTACAACCCTTATCACTTTCAAGATTGAAGAAGCTTATTGTAGAGCTCATGCCAGTACCACCAGTGCCCAATAACATAACTAATTTTTAGGTTTTTGAGGGTGAAAAACACATTCTAGATTTTATCACCAGCTTTAATTTGTTTACTTCTTTGATAATTGATGAATTGGAGCCTTAAGAAGTAGAGATGAACCTAGAAGGGGTCATCAATCTAAAGACCAACCTATTCCAAGAGGAATGGTGCAACTAGAAATAATTTTTGATCTTGATAGGATAAAAGATCAGGAATAGGAAGCCAAGAAGGAATCCATTAGTAGTCAGTGTGATACGTACAACATGGGGACTCAAGATAATATAAATAATGTCTTTATTTGCAAGGTATGCACCCCAGAGGAAAAGAGAGGAATCATAGATGCATTGCATACATATCAGGATGTAATAGCTTGGAGTTATGAATATTTGAAGACTTACAATACTTTAATTATTACACATACCATTCCTCTCAAGTTAGGTGCCAAGCCCTTCAGGAAAAGACAAAGACCCATCAATGCTCTATTGGAACCCATCATCTAGAAGGAGGTACATAAGTTATTATCTACTTGTATCATATTTCCAATTAGACATTCAACCTACGTAGCTAATTTGGTTCTAGTGAGAAATTAGACTTTGCATTAATTTTAGAAATCTCAACCGAGCATCAGAAAAGGATAACTATCCAATTCCATCAATGGATGAAGTGTTATAGATTGAAAATGGATTTCAGATGATGTCTTTTCTAGATGGATACTCTAGATATAATTAGGTTATGGTACAGTACGAAGACAGGAACAAAATGACATTTACTACAAAGTGGGGCACTTTTGCTTATAGAAGAATGCATTTTGGGCTAATCAATGTTGGAGCAACATTCTAGAGGGATATGGAAATTGCTTTCAAGGACATTATAGGTAAGTGTATTATTATTTATATGGATGATTTGAAATTTTTTTCCAAGAAATGAGGAGATCATATAGCAGACTTGTGCAAGGTATTCCAAAGGTGTAGGGAATTTGGCATTTCACTTAATCCCAAGAAGTGTATCTTTGGAGTTACTAAGGGGAAGTTGTTAGGACATGTTATCTCAGAAAAGGGAATTTCTATTAATCTTGAATGAGTATATTCCATTCTTAATATCCAACCCCCTACAAGTAAAACTAAAATGAAGTCATTCTTTGGGAAAATCAACTTTGTGAGAAAATTCATTACTAGATTTGCAGAAATTGTTAAGCCCCTGAATGGGATGCTAAAGCAAGATGCAAAAGTTGAGTGGAGTGCAGAAGAAAAAGAGGCCTTTGCAAAAATTAAGAGGGCAATTGCTAATGCTCCAATGTTGGTAAGTCTTGACTACTCCAAATCCTTTTGCATATACTCTTTCACGTCAGATCATTCTTGTGTTGGAATGTTAACTCAAAAATATAACCAAGGAAGTGAGCATCCTATAGAATTCATGAGTGACCCTTTAAAGGATGAAAAATTGAGTTACCCTAGTGTAGAAAAGAAAGCTTACACTTTGGTCAGGGCAGTAAAGAAATTCAGACATTACATCTTAAGAAATAAAGTATTTGCAATAGTGTCTAATCTTGCAGTTAATCTTTTGTTGATGCAAAATGAATTAGGGGAGCATAGAGAAAAGTGGGTGACCATGTTGCAGGAATATGATATTGATATGCAACCAATGAAATTAGTGAGAGGACAAGGGTTAACAAGCTTAATGTTGAAAGGTTCCATTTTATACAAAAAAAATCATTAGGGCATCTATCTCTGCTACCTGGGAAAGGAAGAAGCTAAAAGAGTAATGGTTGAATTCCATGATAGGTATGGTACAGGCCATGGTTCTACACCATCTATTGGAAATAAAATCCTAAGGGAAGGCTATTATTGGCCTACTTTGTTCAAGGATGCACACAACCATGTGAGGACCTGCCATGTGTGTCAAATTGCAGCAAGAAAGGAGAAGTATGCATCCCTTCCACTTCAACTAGTTATAGAGGTAAAACCATTTAAATAGTGGGGATTGGACTTCATTGGTCCAATTAATCCACCCTCCTCCGCATGCCAAATGTACATTCTCACCATAAATGATTACTTTACTAGATGGACTGAAGCTCTTTCTTGTAAACAATGCACTTCTGAGGTGGTAATCAATTTTCTAGAATCAGATATTATCAATCACTTTGGTTGCCCATTTGCTTTAGCCTGTGATAATGGTCCTGCATTTTCATCATTAAAGTTTTCTAACTGGGCTTTTGATCATGGAATTATTGTTAAGTTTTCCTCCAATTACTACCTGCAAGGTAATGGTCTAGCTGAGTTATCAAACAAAAATATTTTGACAGTCATCCATAAACTACTAGAGAGGAACCCCAGAGACTGGCATACACAACTTAGATTTTCTCTTTGGTCAGATTGCACTAGGCATAAGGCCTCTATAGGAACTTCTCCTTATCATCTTGTGTATGGTCTGGAGCCTATATTCCTGATCTAGTTGAAGATCCCTACTTTGCAATTTATCGATGATTACTATGATGAAGGGGATAAGCGTGAGGCCCATCTAGCTGAACTTCTGCACCTTGAAGAGAAAGGAGATGAAGCCTTAGAAATTTTTCTAAACATCAGGGTGTAGTTAAGAGATGGTTTGATAGGAGAGCCAAGGTGAAAGCCTTTAGAATCTCCGATTTGGTTCTCTATTGGGATAAAACAAACAATCAAAAAGGGGAGCATGGAAAATTTGATAAACTTTGGCTTGGCCCCTACCATATTTCAGAGATACTAGAAGACAATGCTTTTTGTTTGAAAACTCTCACTGGAGAGGATATCCTACTACCTATCAATGGGCAGTATTTGAAGCATTACTTCCAATCCTGAGTTGTCCACAACTCTTTCCTTGTAAATAGTTAGGTTACGGTTCTTTTTCTTTGCTTTGTTTTTTTCTGTTTTCTTCTTTTGGTTAGGTTAGGTTTGCTTTCAGTCTTGCTTTTTCTTTTTGGGTTCCCTATTTCCTTTTGGGTATGTTGCACTTGCACAACAATCATTATATTATCTGGGATTGTTCTGGGTATTTCTTTTATAAAATCTAATCATCCTTCCAGGGTCAATTGGTGGAAATTCTTTATTTGGTGTCACATGTGCTAGTGTTCAAAGTGAATAAGTCCCTCGATTAACTCAAATTTGGAATGTGCTTGAGTCTTATAATTTTAAACACATCTTAAGAATTCAAAGGTTGTTAAAGGTCCCTTATGAAGTCTGGTCAAGTGAAAAATCTTATTTCTACTTTAGCACCACTATGGTTCTGTTGGTTGTTTTTACTGTAACCAGGTTGGTCTTCTAATCTACCTATGGAATCACCAATTCCAATCAAGGGAAACTCGAAGGACCTGGACCAACTAACAAGGATTTTAAAGACCTCCTACACTTTGGGCTCTGCAAGACCTGGGAGGGTGATCCCTTAATTCTTTTACAACCTCTGCATCATTATCATAAACAACACTAACAACAACAGATAATCTCATTTAATAGCTCAACATAATAGGATAATACCAAATAGAATTGGTTGTTTATCAATAATATCAACTATTTGGAGCATGAGATAACTACAACACATTTCACAGTATAAGATAGTCATTGATTTACAATTTGTAGCAAGCTCTAGGTAAAGACAAACAAACACTGAACCATACGAATAAGTACAACTTAGACTAGTGCCATATATCCATTGGAGGAGTCAAATTCATAAGGATCTAAGGGTTTATGACAGATGTAACACATAACATATAAGATCCTTGATAAAATTGCTTTACAATCTCATCAATATGTATTCTAACCCAATAATACTTATCAAATCCTTATACATAACATATCCACCTACACTCCCATTCAAGCATTTTAATTAATTCCTTGAATTAAAGCTAAAAAAAAATCATACACACCACAACAGTGTGATGAACAAAAAAACCCTTGATCATCTTATTCAAAATTTAGATATGCATATACAATGGAGAGACATGAGTTCAAATTAATCATTTCAATTCAAATGCCAGTACTGTCATAAAACATCAAATCCTCATAAATTCAAAACCTACTACAAAATGACTCAAAACCTAAATTGCATTTTCCCTAAAACCATCAAACTTTACAATTTTCTCTACAACTTCACCTAGACTCAAGCAAAAATATTTCACTTGCTAACCCATACTTCTGGCCTTGAAATCCTTCTTATAGAAAAAGAAAGAGAAAAAAAGCATCGGGCCAGAAAGCACACATGTCACCAGCTAATTGGACCACCTTGTGATATTCCAAAAAATGGTTACAACAGTAATCTCCTCAGAGAATCTTCTTGTTCATTGTGCCCGCTGAGAATGGTTGATGTAGCAACAAAAAATTCAAGAATTTTGTGCCTAGACTGTCACCAAAAAATAAAATTGGAATATATTGTAACTACAACAATTGATTTGTTAACCATTAGCAGCCTACTCCTTTTCACTCTTCCTCAGTCAAATATACATTTACCCATTTCTGGTACTCTTCATCAGTTGGCCAATCAAAATTGATTACCTCATTCACCTTGACACTATAAGGTGTGTACTTAACTGCCACTTTATTCACTTCTCTTTCAAAAGACTCCAAGAATGAGCTGGTGCTAATGATTTTTTCCATACAGCTCACCAATAAATCATAATCTGAGCCATCACAAATTAATCTAATTTGATCATTGATGACCTCATTTGCCCGATCATGCCACTGTTGGAGTGACTTGATATTCCCCTGCTCATCAATTATGTCAGGTAACAATGTGTCGCTCCAATCATCAAAGTTCTTCACCAACTCTCTAATCTTCCTACTCAAGTCATTTGGTAAGGTCTAAAAACCTTGCAATGACTTAACTAACACTTGAGTAGGCCTTAATGATTGGGGCCTATTATTTAGATCAAACCTTGAGGCTTTATAAACTATGTCTAAATCATTGGCCCTAGGGATCCAATTTTCAATTAAATGTACTACTACCTCCTAATCCCTATCAATATTTTTTATTGCATCTAATAATAAAGAATACATAGATGACAATCTGTCATCAACTTTCTCATTTAAATGCCTCAATACAACATTAACAACCTCACCTTGCTTTAAAATTACTCCATCCTCACTTACCTTCAAGGATGCCTGTAACTCTGCAATTTTTTGCATTAGATGCTTCTTTCTAGGATCAAAAAACCATTCTATTTCTTCATCAATTAGCTCTAAATTAGGGTTGAGGGAAAGAGTTTGGTTGGGAGACCATGGTGTAGAAACAATGGGAGAAGCGGGAGGCACTGACCCTGATGTGGAAGGAAATGTTCTGATCCTTGGAGCACTTGATGTCTCCCCAATATGCTTTCACTTTAACCTATCCACCTCAATCTGTAGCTCTACATTCCTTTGTTGCATCTTGCTATATTCCCCAATTATGAAATTGTACTTCTCCATTAGGCTTTTCTTTTCATCCTCCTCTCTTTCGGTAGTCTTTTGGGCCAATTTGGCCACATTTACAATCAAATTAGTGGCATCTGTGGTTGAGTTATCTGAAGCTCTCTTTATTATCAACCCTCCTCTTAAATTTGGGTTAATATCAGTAACATTTGGCTTTCTCCCTTGAGGGGCCAAAGCCCAAATTTCCAAGGTCTCGTATTCTTCACTAAAGGAAGAATCTTGCAATGTTTCCTTGACCTCTTCTTCAGAATCTTGCAAGGGATGCTTGGACTTCAGAATAGCGTTAAAAGCTACAACATCTACAATGTCCCACTTAGGAAAAATCAAGACACCAGCTTGATTTACTAGTTTTCTCCCCTCCTCAGGAATGATGCTCTTGAATTCATCCATTAATTTAGCTTTCACTCCATCATCATTCTCCTGGTCTAACCTATCATGTCTCAATTTTCTTCTCCTCTTGCATTTATCCTGATATTCTTCCAATTTCATTCTCCATACTAGTTGCAAGAAGACTGGAGTTTTTATAAATGCATTATCATCTAGAAACTCCTTACATGCTTCCATTCCTGCATTTTGCACACATTTTCCTTTCATATCCAGATCGGAGAGAACCAATTCAGCTGGCTTGGGAGGGGAAGGCATACCCATCTGCATGTCTTGGTCAGTGAAAACAATTTCACCCACCAAATCCTCTTGTGATTGTTCAATATTTTTCCTCTTAGGGCTTGGCTCTGATGGTGGTGGTGAAGGACTATTCTCGGGTGATGATTCCAAATCAATAATCTTAATTTCCCTAGGTGTTTTGAGCTTTGGACCTGGTTGTGCAGGAAATTTCATTATTTTTTTTCCTTTTCTATCTTGTTCTTCCTCATCACTGCTATCACTTCTTTTCCTCCTGTAAATAGGCCTTTTCTTTGTAGGTTGGTAGGTTGGCCTCATTTCAATTAGCCTGGAACCTTGCTCCTATATGCCCAAATCCAACTCTAGGTTCATCTTCTTGGTCATCAAGGTGCCCATGATTTCTTTGAAGTTGTCCATCAAAAAGTCAATTTTCTTATGATATGGACTAAACTCCATCAATGGATCATACTTTGGGTCCATTTTGTGCACAATGGCCAATAGCTTGTCATAATCTATCCATTTCTCCTTGTTCAAATCCTACCTACTTAGGTCAAATTCATTTCTAATCAAGTCCTCAGGGAAGTTGAACTCATGCACAAACTTAACACCTTTTATCCTTTGTCTGAAAAGAGTGAAGAAGCCCTTAGGATCATGTTGCCTCTTGGGACCACACCTCAAATGGTATTCTTCAAAAAATTTACCAAAGTGTACTCAACCTCCTTTCGAAAAGACAAAATCTGACACCACAATATAGTTCGGGAATTTTTTTCCTTTACCTTTCCCAATAAGGTTGTCCTCATGGATACAACCAATCTGCCACATAACTTCTGCAAATCCCACTCTTCGTGGCACATTGTATGGCAATATATGAGGGGTCCCTTGAAAACCATACACCCTCAAGACAGTGTTGCATGGGTATGGAATAATATCACCCCAGTTGTGGCAAACCTTCAACTCTAGCTTCCTCCCCTTTAGTCTGAGGAAATCATGCAACTCCTCAAAAATCCTGGGTACATTTACCATAAGCCTAGCTCTCAATCTAGAAGCAAAACAATTGTCAAAATGCACATAACTGGTGTTCTCCCTATTACATGATAAATCTGTAGTCCACACCTGCGTTGGCAATCTTTCTCCATTAACCAAGTGCCTTAGCTCCATCTTCTCAGAGAATAATTCAACATTCTTATACAAGAACATATACATTAACATGGAATACCAGAAGAATGGAGTTCCTGCATCATTTTGCTACAACTTCAATAGCCCTTCATGTGTCTTTTCGGCCAACAAAGAAGCAAAATCATAAATCACTGAGAAATTATGGTGTTGTATTTGCACCCCCATGAACATGTAAGAAATAGGCATCACCATGTTGGGGTTAAAACCCAAAATCTAGCACAATGAGTAAAAGGTGGCCAAGAAATGATTTGAAAACCAGTTTAGTCTAAAAGGTTCTTGGTCATTAGGGCTAATATAGAATTTTGAACCTCTTGACCTAGCCAAATGAGGTGGGAGCAACTTAACTCTGAAAAGTGATTTCAACCTCCCATACTCTTGTTTCATCTCCTTGAGATCAATAGGAACCAAGAACATACTAGGCTCACTCAGATAAAAAACCTATCGGAATTCCTCTCTCTTAATGCTTAACAGAACCTTTCCATCATTATCTCTAATCACCTATGTGATAGGGTTATATCATGTAGCCACTACCCTAAGCAAGTCTATATCAAGGAACACATTCGGTACCACTAGCTTCCCCATATCATACATCCAACCATTCAAAAAGGGGTGGGGAAAATTCCTCTGTCCAAACCACAATCTGAACATCTCTAAACTTGTAAGAGGAACCCTAACACTGGATATGTTGGAACAATTATATACTAATCCCTCCCCTAGGGTTTTTCCTCACATCAAGACCAACCCCTTCTTCCTATCATTCATTGACAAGGGAAATTGATCTAAGAAATTGTCATATAGGTTTCTATTTAAATAATCAATCTAGCCAAAATGCTACTTTGACAATGCCATCTTGGGTAAATTAGGGCTTCCTTGCTATTTCCCACAATTCAATTAACCTATAGCCCTAAAAAAATTATCAACAAGCCATCCGAAAAGCACACAAAAAATTTCCCCCAAATTCAAATTCAAATTAACTAGGAGATACAAAAATCAACTCATGGCTTTGTGTTTGTAGAAATCCAAATCTTTGTTGTAACAACTCATAACTTCATCCTTGTCCTTGAACTGCTCCGCAAAGATGTTTGAATTATTTGTGACACAATTAAAGCAGTAGAATAGTCACTTTATTTTGATAAAATCATGCCAATAGATGTCATGTCTGCCATTAAAGCTTACTCGCATGCTGTGTGAATGACTTCAATCACAGTTGATGCATATTCAAATACTAGTCGTTGATCCTTTACTTCGGTTAGATCATCGAATGACTTCCTTCAAAACAAACTGACATAATCTCCATCGTGGAAATAAGGTCCCACCGTACTATGCGTTGCCAAGGAAATCCACGTGGTGCTCACCTATGATATCACGATTGATAAAGACCTCACAACTTCTAATCATGCAATGGTGGGAAATAGTGGATCTCAATCATTGGTAGTCCTATTTATTCAACACATTTGCCAACTTTTTCATTAACCATCGAGCACATTTCCTACCGAGATTATAACATCTTCATTGATTTGAAACACATGCATCTCATAAATGCTTTAGTAACCTGCTACATAATATATTAAAACTAGATAAATGTATCAAAGTATTTCTATCATCTCTTCAGCTTCACCAGATGAGACACATGGGACTCACCCGTGATATCGTGATCAACCAAAACAGTGTGGTGGAGTCATCATGGGATGGTGGGGAGTGACTGAGATCAAATGATAATTGATCTATGGTCACGCAAACGTGTCCCTCTGTAAAACATAAAACATTTATTAAAAGAACGAGGGGACATCACTAGGCTAACAATAAACAATGACATGAGTTTTTTTTTTCTTTTATGAGGGAGCACGGGACCATCCAAGACTTAGGAAAAAATAAATTCAGGTGAAGGAAATAAAATGATAAAACAGAAGTGGCCCAGCCTAGACAAAGCGATGGGGCTTAAGTTGTTTTAAAACCCTCCCAAAAAGTAATGGCCAAATAGATCCCACCCAAGGCGTAAGATAAACACTAGGGTTTTACATGAAGAAAAAGGTAAAACCTCAACCTTAGGCTTTTCCCAAACACCATAGATGACCAGAGACATAAGGCAGGATAAAAATGGAACACAAAGAGAAAAATATTGAAGTTCCATCAGGTTCTCAGCCCTGAGTGTGAGCTTCATTGCTTACAAGGTGAAAGGGAAATTTTAAAAGATCTTAAAAGAATATCAAAAGAGAAGAAAAGAAAACATTGAAAATCAAAAGAAAATATTCGCCTTATCAGGAGTTTCTGAGTATCTCTACCAGGGCTATGGATTCCTAACTGGCAGTAGATCTATGCTCAGGAGAACCATAATGGTAGCCTCATCGAGGCTATGGATGCCTAACTAGTAGTGAGGCTCTATCCAGGATGCTTTTGGAGTTAGAATCTTTACATATATTTATTAGACTAAATTTGGTCCCTGTAGCAACTAAGGGAGGGAAATGACTACATTTGCACACACTTTGACTCTAACATAGGAAAGGTTTGCTTGTCCATGGACTTTGAAACTTTGTTTGTGGTTGACCCGATACGAGGATTGCAATAGAGATTTTGGGTTCTTGATTCCAGTTTGTCATTGAAATTCTCTATAGCATTCCCAAGTGGAGTTTCAATTTGTTGTATAGTTTTCGCACACATTCCCAACTGAAGGTGGGGACCCTCTTTTCTTTCTTTTCTTTCCTGTTGCTTTTCGTAGGGTCCTAACTCTATTCCTCTTAAGGGATGAGTCACTCAGTCTTGGTCTTGATTCACCCAAGTGCTTAGTGATGAACATGCATTTGAGATGTCATCTTGCAACTCCAAGTGATGGTCTAGCTCTTAGGAATCAACCCCTAGTCAAAATATTGAAATTTAGGAAAAAATGACTAAGTTAGAGGAAAGTTTAGAAAATCCAAGCTAGCTTCGATTACCCAAGCCTTAATCCAGTCAAATAATCTGAGGTACCTTGAATTATCTGAAATCCATGCCCAGGTCACATTTCTAAAGTCTTGACCATCCCATTATGCATTAATTGAGGTCATTTATTACATCTAAACGGTGATAAATTCAAGTTTCTCTCTCATTCTGGTCATTTGTATTCAAATGAGCTTGAAAATGACATAGTTCTCTCCTTTGGATGATCAAATTGAGCTCTGTTGAGAGAATCCATTTGCTTGAACGCGATCATTAGTGGATTTAGCATTTTCTTCATTGAGTCTTGGGGTGTGTTCCCTTGTTTTGTGTGCTCTTAAGGTATGCTTTATTTATTCTTCACCTATGACATTGATTTTACTATTGATCTTTTGTTGAATCCCTTCTTGATATTGAGCAGCTATGTGATTTTGAGTTTTCCCGCATATCTTAGGGTTTTTCATTGCAAATCAAATTCTCTAGGGCATGTTTGGTTGGGTAAATGAGGGTTTTGTTTGAGTGATTTGATCTAATGAATGCATTTTAGGGCTTCTTCCTTTAGGTTTTGAGCATAGAATCTAAGAATTGAGGGGTCTTGCATCAATTTCTTATTTGATTTAAACCCTAGTTTGAAAATGTCTTGTTTGTGAGTCATGAATTCGGTAGTTTGGATCCAAATGTTAAGAAATTGCATATAATTAGTGAAAAAATCTTGAAACTATGTGACTCATTGATCTCCATTGATAACTTTTTGGTTCCCATCATTTTGTACATTGCATGCTCATCACTTAGTCGATTTTGAGCATTCAGGAGAAAGCTCGGTCAATCTGAGCTAGCTCAGATTACCTGAGCCTTAATCTACTCAGATAATCCGAGGTGCCTTTAATTTATCAAGAATTCACTCATTTCAAACCTTGAAATTTTTTCACTTGGTGAATCATGATCATGACCTTTGGGCAATTTGAGGTATGGTGAAATTTTTGAGCTTTTCACAAACTCCATTCTTAGTACATCTACTCGAGTTCATGTTGATTTGAATTCTAGATAAAACGTCGTAACTCGATGATTCAATTCCTAGGACCTCATTGGTTTCAAATCACAAGCCAAAGTTGACCTAATTACAATCAAATGATTGAGTTCAGTAATTTTGAGCTAGCTCAGATTATCTAAACCCTAATTTGTTCAGAAAATCTAAGCAAGCTTGGATTCTCTGAGTTTCTTCTATTTTAGCTTGAAATCAATAAGGGTTAATATATGATCATGATGATTAACTTTAATGATTTTATGTGCTTCAATGATGAGAAAAATGATCATTTCAGGGGTAGTTATTTAGTTCAATGAGTTTCTTTTATGATGCAATGACATTGTGAAAGGTTTACCTTGTAGTAATAATGAATTCATCGTGATTATTACCTCAAATTAATTGCATTGGATATTAGGATATATTATTTTGGTGCTTTCATTTTGGTGATTATGATCTTTTTTCTAACAGATGCAGGCTGAGGAAAGTCCTAACAAAACCACAAAAACTAACGCTTCTTTAGCACAAGGGGAAGTCAGAAAGAGGAAAGAAAGGATGGAGTATGAATTTAAGGGAATTTGGTCAGAGACCAATATTGCCTCTACATGGTCAAGGATTACAAATACCAATATGGGGCATGCAGATTATGATGACTTACAACAAAGGATGTTTGTGAAGGCACCAATTGAGCTAGCTCAAAAGATCACTCACACCGGATTGGCACAAGTAGCATGATTCCCACCCACACAACTATGTCCAGAGCTAGTCTTGGGGTGTGAAAATCATTATGACTCTAGGACAAGAATCATAATTTGGCCTCAAGGCAGGGTTATGGAAAACTTGACTGAGGAGTCTATTGCAGAGGTCTTTAACATTGCCTCTCACCACAAGCTTATTGAATAAATAAACATTGGGGAATCTATCAAGTTCTATGAGAAAGACCCTAGTAGAGCCTTGGAGATAATGAACAATGCTTGGATTCTGAAGCCAAAGCCCCACTAAAAATTTCCCAAGCAACTACATAGAAGCGACTTCAAGCAAGAGTATCATGACATCCTAACTCTTCTGGGTAGAGTTATGGGAGTGGAGGAGGCACATATATTTCAATCTTGGATGTTCCATCACATTACCTAGATTGTAGCAAAAAAAACACTATCACTAGGCAAGGATTATGAGTAACAACCTAGACTCTCAATTAAGGAGTGTGCAAGAAACAAACAGGTTTACTATGACCTCATACTTTGTGTACATGCTCGCACATAAGACTAAATACAAGGGTCTTAGTTGCAAGGGAATCTTAGGATAGGATAAGATATGGGAGGTATATCCACAATTGTAGTATAAAACATCCAATTACATAAGAGCTAATGATGCTTTTTTCATGTATATTCCCATATTGCTATAGGATGCTCTTCATATTAGGATTTCTTCAGATGCAATGGATTTAATTAAAAAATATGGCCAATGGTTCATTTAGTTCCAAAGGTTTACATACATCTAGGTGCAAGGATCTCTAGTTGTTCCTCTTAGACTAACTTGGTATCCCACCAACAAGCTCTTCATGTTAGAATTAACAAGACAGATGGTTGGTTTTGAATAAATCTTACAACAAGGCAATATCAAGAAGAAAGGATTGGGAATAGAGTTCCCATTGAGAATAGGAGATTTGGAGGCTTTCCCTTCCATTCAAAGTTCCCAACATTCCAAGAAGGAGATGACTCAATTTGAGTTGTATTCCCACAGAGACAGAAGTAATTTTGACCCTTATGGTAAAGCTATGAAGTAGGCTAATGAGAATTTTAGGAACAAGGACCACATTGAAGACTATTGGGCCAATTTTTGGGATGAATGGAAGGTCATTGGGAGAAGGTTTTTAGGGCTAACTGTGAATTCAATCAGACTATATAGAATTGTGGAAATGCCTAATCAAGTGAAGGATGATGATGCAAACCTTCTTCAACACCATAACTATGAAGCCTCTAGAAGTAGTCCACTGCCTCCAATTAATTGGTCTAATGAGGTCACTTACTTGAATCAAATTATTGAGCATGTGAAGAAGTATTATAGATTGTGGGTTAAGCACAAAGTGTTGGAATTGGAGACAAAGGATGTCAAGTTCATCTATGACTTAATGGGGGAATTTGAGTCTCAAGATGAAGAAGAAGTTGAAGCTAACAAGGAGGATGAAGTCATTGAATCTCATGATGAAGAATCTCTTGAAAAAATAGTATCTATTAATATAAGAACCAAGAGCCAGGTGCAAGTAAAGCAAGGAGAAAAGCCATCTCCAAAAGTTAAGAAGGTTCTCAAGGCCAGTACCAATATTGAAGGAGAGACCTCACAACCAGTGAGAAAAAGGAGAATACTCATAGAGAGGCAAAAGGATGCAAAAGCAAGGAAGAATGAAGATGCCACATACGCTCCTTCTAGTACAAAAGTGGTGGATTTGGAAAGTTAAAGGGAGAAACCCTAGGTATATGTTAGGATAAATTATCCTAAGTAGAAGGTTGCTCTAGTGGAGGGAGTGATATTTGTAGAGGAAGGGGTGCAAGATGAAGAGGCACCTATGGATGATGTAGAAAAGAGAGCAGCTCCAGGAAATAATTCTCCCATTCCTTCTTCACATCAAAATGTGCACATTTCTGAAGAGGCACTTTTGGAGAAGGGAAACATATCCAACAATCCTAAGCAGCTGAATGAAGATGATGACAATATTTCTACTCCTGATAGTGGAGAGTGGAGAAATTTTGTACAAGAGATAAAACAATCAACCTTTGGAGCTGAAAGTAAGAACATAGAATCTGATGTTGTTCAAGGTAAAGTATCATGGTCCCCTGAGAAGGTAATAATTTATGAGCCACAAAATAATCCTGAGTAAGGATATAACAGAGAAGAAGATGTTGCCAACAGTCCTAATCAGTACAAGGAAGAGCAAGGTAATCAACTAGAAATTGAGCAAGATGTTGAAATAAATGTGGTTGATATACCCAACAAGGAGGTGGCAACTAAACAAACTATAGCCCCAAAATGGTTTGAAAAGAGGCTTTGTAAGAATCCCATTATTGTACAAGAGGAGCGACCAAGTTGGGATAAATTACTGGAGTAATGGGGACATCCCAAGTAGAGGAAGAAGTCTAGGATAGTTTCTAAAATTTATAGAGATGAGTTCAACAACAGGGTCATCCATGTGGTTGTTCCTCCAACAAATAAATTCAAGGATGAGGTAAGGTCTTCTAATTACAATGTGCAAAAAATCAACCTATGGCCTACAACTAGGGAACAAGAAAAGGAAGAGGACCAAGAATCTTCCCAAGCAATTCTAAGTAGATTCGATAAAGAGAAAGGAAAAAGAGAGGTTGAAAAAGAAATTAAATGATGTGTATAAGTATGTGCAACACTTAATGAAGCCCCTATAGACTATGGGTGGTGAAGGGATTGTGCCAGAAGGATTATTTCCTAGGGAAGTAGTAACATAAATTGGAAGATTAAAATCCTCTATGCATTGTACTCATAGAGTGCTCTTGGATGTAAGCAGCAGGGGAGATGAGGCAATTGAGAAAATCTTGAAGATATACACCAATGCCTCTAATTTTCTTGAGCACACTTCACAATTTGCTGCAGATTGTAATAAAATTGATTAGTCAACTGTTGATGAATTGAAGAAGATCCTGCAAGTGCCAAAGGAGGAGATGGCTAAGCTATATATCCTTTCTCGAGATGAGATTTATAGAGTGAAGGAATGGGTTGAAGTTTGGAATTATAGGAAATAACTCCTCACCAAGACTTTAAAGAAGATATTGAAATTGTAGGGAAAAATGAAAGAAATATACAATAATTGTATGAGTTTCCTAGAAATCATGACTGGAAGGAGGAAATTTGTGTAGAAAAACATGAACATTGGTAGACTACAGGGTTGGTGGCATGAAATCTATGCCCCTTCCAATGGTGCTCCAATCACCAAAGAAAATATGGAAGATGCAGCTATATACATTTCAAAGTTAAACAAATACCACGAGCTACAAGTGGAATGGAATAAAGTTATGCCACAATATTTGGGGGATATTAAAAATCATAAAACCAAAATTAGATTTATTTCAATTCCAGACCCAGAAGATATGAAGGAAATATTAGAAAAGGAAAATTAATTATTTAATAAATTGGGAGCTAATCAGGAGGGAGAAAAGGAGAATAATTAATAATCATCCACCTAGTTTTTTGTGCCAAACATGTGATGCCAGCCAGCCAAATGAGCGACCTTGAATTTTGTGCCATCAAAGGAATACTATTGGAAGATCCAGGCCGACCCAGAAGTATCCTAAAATATTAAATGCAAAATTGTTATTTTATTAAAAGAACCTTCTAGGCCAACCTTTTTTTGGCCGACCCTTTGATGTAACCCTAGACTAGGCCGACCTAGTGGGAAATTTCTATAAATTAGGGATCATGCCTCATTTGTAAGGGTTAGAAGTTAGAGAAAAGCTAAGTGATAATTGCAAGAGCTAGAGAAGAGTTAGGAGTTAGAATTTTATGAAAGCAAGTGTTGCTACATTGGATACTTGAATTGTTGCAATTTTGGGTGATTCAATATAAGTAAAGACATTGTGCTTTGGTGCTCTTTCTTATGTTGTCTCATTTTGCATGGTTCTTGTTATTCCATATCTTTGAGATTGCTTTGATATTGTTGGTTATATGTTATATTTAGATTTAAATGTGATGCAGTGGTGTTTATGGTTTGATATTTGAAGTGTCTAAGGAATCCTTGGTCCATACCTTTAGCAGCTTGTTGATTGTAAGTTGTTGTGTAAAGTTAGCCTGGGCCTTAAAGTGGTGCTAAAGTTCAATTGTGGGTATTTATTCATTTCAATTGCTAAGTAGGGTTGGATTGAGTGAATGCTTCATGATCTAAAAATATTTCATTCCTTAGAAGATTGCACTATTTCTGTAATATTGTAGATTAGATCTAGGTTAAGTAGAAATTGGTTTTGAAGGATTGGTCCACTTTGAGTGTTTTATCATTTGCATTGTTGGTCTTAGGAGTTAGTTTAGTTTTAAGATCTCTCTGAACCCTCATATTTTGTTATTTCTTTCAAAATTTGAGTTAGATGTAGGATCCAAAGTATCACCATATTGCAAGATCTAATAAGTTTGAGGTTTCCAACATTTGTTTTGTAAGGCCCCTTGTGATTACCATAAATTTCACATTATCTTTGATTTGTTTCGTTGTATTTGTCAAGACCTAACATTAGAGACCTTGGGGTTATCTCTTGAGGCTTGATAATAGAGATTTACCTTTCAAGAGAGATAGGATATTTGTATTCTATTCGAGTTGTTGCTATGCAAAAAACACCATCAATAATTTCCTTGATGTGATCCCCTGTGAAGTTTTATTTTATGTTCTTTGTCTCTTTGTGACATTCCCCCATTTGTACCTTCATTCTTCTCTGTCGTCAATATTTTCCTTTTCACTCTTTATCTTTTCATTTTTCTTTCTTTTTCCTTTTGGGGATGACACAAGGCATCGAGACCTTTCATGTCTCTTCTATGTTGACTTGAATTTTTTTCTTTTTCCTTTATCTTTTTCATTTGTCTTGTGTTTTCCTTTTGGGGATGACGCAAGGAATCAAGACATTTACGTTTCTTCCATGTTGACCTTAAAGGTTTTTCTTTTTTTTTGCTCTCTTTGTGTCATTCTTTCAATTCTATGTGTATTTGGGGAATGATGATAGTTCTGAGCTCTCTTAAAAATATTGTAGGAAGAACATACTAACCCCAAATCCATAGATCCCTTATATGTTTGGTATTTTCATTTTTGGGGCAACCCCTCTCTTTTCTTTTCTTTTCTTTTTGCATGATGTAGCTTTACTTGGAAAGATATGACTTGGTATAAGGCTTTCTAAGGTATCTCCCATGTCTTCTTTGTTTGCATTTATCATTTTATACTTTAAAGTAATTGCTCACAACATGGTGTTTAGCACTTTCTTTAAAGTGGGGCCATACATTGACATTATTCTTTTGTAGTTTTCTTTTTCATGGTTCATGGTGCAGTTTTCTTACTTCATACGATGCATTTTAACTTTGTGGATGAAATTGAGTGTAATTTCCTTCAATTATGTGATCTATATTAGTATATTGCATTCCTCTTAGTGGCTTGATGCGACACATTGCATCCCCTAAGTTGTGAATTTTCTATTCTTTGATTGGTCCTCTCTTGGAGACATTAGGCATAATGTTCCCTAAGTTAAGACCTCACATGAACTAAGAAAAACTCCTTTGAACATCCCTCATTGTTGCATTTTTCATTTATATGGTCACCTTTCATAACACAACTTGTATGCCTATAGAGCCATCTTTTTTTTTTTGTGATCTCCAAGCATACAAAGTTTTTCTTATCTCATGAAGCTCGAAAACCATTTTTTGTGGCACCTTAATAAATTTATCAGGAGGTATAACTTTGGTATGGTTTGAGCGGGAAGCCTGAATGAGGCACGAATTTCCCCATAGTTACTTGCGTGTGTGTGTGAGTTCATACCAGCCAAGAGTGTATGTTTCTCACCTTTTTGGACTTCTCACCCAACAGACAACCAAGAGTTTTGTTGCCTCAAAGTGAGTGTGCATTTTTTTTGGAAAAAAACCCTAGATCTGATCCACATCGTGATGGACAAGCAGTCGAAGCTTGATCCAAATCTCTTATCTTTACATTTTCTCTTTTTCATCCTTCACAGTGTATGCTTGTGCTCTGTTTTTCCTCTTTATATCATTTCTTATGTGTGTTCTTCTGTGCCTATATTGGTTTGTTGTGGGATCTTGATCTTGGGGGCTTGATCATCCCTCTTGATCATTTTCATCCCATATTATTGGCATTGGTGTATTTGAACCCCTCTTGATGTGTGTTTGTCTACTTTAGTGTGAGTTTGAAGAAATTTTATCCTCTCACTAAAGTGGGGGCTAAATGTAGTGTCAAAAAATGTCATTGGGGACATTTTTACACTTTTTTGGGTCCTCCTTGTGGAATTTAGCTTTATTTCACCTTGATTTAGTGTTGTAATGTGGTTGAAACATTCACATTAGGTATTGGGCCCTTGTGAACTAATGGATTTAAATGGTACCTTGCTAAAGTGTTATGAAGTGTTGTAACACACTTTCACACTTTTGTAAGGTTTTATTAATTAACTGAATGTAATAAACCTCTTTTTAATCAAAATAAATATTAACCTTGCCTTAGTTTAAGTGTTGTAACACACTTTCACACATTTCTAGGCTTGTCATTAATAATTGGACTTTCTTATGCTTTAATTGGCCCTATTTTGCATCCACAAGCCTCATTTATTACATCTTTTTTAGGACAATCTTGACACCAATCATTAGCCAATCATAATTCAGGTGTTTCTAGCTTGTGTGGCCCAAATTTAGTGATCTGGGTCTCATTCACCACCTTGGGTGAATGAGTCCCACCTAGATTTTTGGGTCTCAAACCTATTTTTACACCTTTCTAAGCACTTTTGATTTTTGGTCCCATACACTATGCCAGATGGGACTCATTCGCCATCATGGGCGAATGAGTCTTGTGTGGCCCAAAATTAAAATTAATTCAAATTTTTGGCAAGATTTTATTCTCCTAGATCTAATGTTGGCTTGTAGTGTTGTAATTTCAATAATTCTTGCATAATTGAGTATAAATACAAGGTTCCTTCACTCATATTTTACCTAGCAATCTAACAAGAAATAAAGTGTTCACAAGAGTATTCAAGAGCATTCAAGAGTCTTCAAGGGCATATTATCAAGTATTTTAGAGAATTCTTCAAGCATCAATCATCATGTCAAGGATTACATGCATCATGTTGTTTTAGAGCTAATAATTGTGGTGTAGGATTTTGTAATTAAAGCTAGTGTTTCATTTAAGATCAACATCATTCAAGCAAGAATCAAGGTCTACATCCATTGTAGCCATTGCATACATGTTGGCATCACCTTATTGCTAGGGTTTGGTGAGTTGAAACATTGTTATTTGTTCATTCATCATTCTCCATTCTTATTTGATTTCATTTCAAGGATTGATTTCCAAAACGGGGTTTGACCAAGGAAAACCCCTATCCACTAACCACAAAACATTTTTGAATCTCCTTTGTGTGTGATTTGTAGGTCTAGGTTGCTTATTTCCTAAGGATAAATATTGCAAAAAAGTTGCAAATCATTCAAAGTTTTCAAAGTTGTCATTAAGCCTTGAAGAACATTGGACAAGACCTACATGTTGTAAATCACGGTTTTAGATCTAGAAACCAATCAGGAAAGATAGAGGAAACATAGAAGAGAAACATACACCTTTGAAGTTTTAGAAAATCCCAACTAGTCTGATTCGCCACTTTTGGTGAATGAGTCCCAATTCCAATCATGTTACCACCATATTTTTTCCATGCTTCACTTAAGTCATTCACCAATCTATAAGCAACTTATAGTCTTATGCAAGAGGTTATTTATGTTATCATTTGAACCCGAGAGGTGTTTTGTAAAGTTCATTGAGCCCCTTGCCTTGCCACTTGTGCCTATTTTACATCACATTTCCACTTTTTAACATGGGTGGTGTTTTATGTGTTTTGTCAAACTTTCCTTTGATGCTTGTATGATGATTATTTGTCTGGGTGGTATTTTTCCATGATGTTCAAACTTAGACACATATTTGTAAAATTCATTGAACTCCCCACTTTACCACTTATAGACATTTGTTTTCAAATTTTTGAAAGACAGTTATATTGGAAGTGGTGATGCGACAACTACCACGTGTCATGAGGCAAATTAAGGCATTAAATGTTCATCTACTTTCATGATTTTTTGTGAAGTCAAGTTTTGAGAAATTAAAGTGTTAGAAAAACATTCTCATTGTAAAAAGATTCTCTGAGGATGAGCTAGATGAGACATGAAGTTCAAGTTGCAAGGTCCTCCATTAAGGTATTTTTAGAATTCACTCGTTTCAGTTTGTTTTCTAGATTATTTCTACCTGCATTGTAGAAAAACATCTATTGTCAAAAGCTATTAATTCTCATCTTGTTGGCAAGAGACATTACAATTATATTTTGGCATTGTCATTGATGGAAACCCTAGTCGGTGACAAGATCCGCATGACATCATTTTCTCCCACCAGCAGTCAGATTGAAGACAATCAAGAAGAACAAAGCATCTGATAGTTTGGTGTTCAATTATTCACGTACATATTTCCAATTGTTATTTTGAGTTGTGGATCTCATGAGAAGTTCATCAGTATATTTCTTGTGTTATCTAGAAATATTAGTACCTAGTACCAAGTCATGTGCAAGTTTGGAGATCCGGTTGATACTTCTCTATTTATCAGTATTTTGGGGCTGGCTCAATTGATGTAATGTGTTGCGGATATTCAAGAAATTTTTATTCAAATATTTTCATGTTTTCTCATCTTGATTTGGGTCTGAGCTAAGTTGTGGCTGACCGTTGTGGATGCACATTGGATAACTCTTAAGATTTGAGCTAACAAGTTGCTAATATTTTCAAGTTTTATTTGGAGCTGACATGTTGCAATCAAATTGTTAATCATGGATATATACGTATGATCTATTATATCATTTTGTGATGTATGTGTGGTGTGTCGATGTGTATTGTGAATATCAGAAGAGTGTTAGAGCGATTTTATCCACAACCTCACTTGCACATAAAGATTTTGTGAAGTGAGTCAGAGCATAACAAAGCAAAAGTTTAATATTAGTCAGAAGGATAGAAGATTGACATCTGAGCCTAACCGGAATTGTAATAAAGCATTTGTAGATGTTATTTTTTTATTTCATTCTCTTGGATCTAATCCAAATCTCTATAAGGTAGTGTTCCTTCCTATTTTGAGTAGTGAGCTCTAGGCAGTGTGCCTGAATGCAAGTGCATTCCCATATTGTAAACTTCTTTTTTAGTATACTCAGATTATATTGTGGATTGGCCATCCACCGTGGTTTTTCCCCTAATAGGGTTTCCACGTAAAAATACTTGTGTTATGGTTATTTTATTTTTGATTATGCATATTTCTCGTGGTTGAATATTTTAAGTGGGTTAATAATTAGAATAATAAAGTAATTTTTTGCAGAACACTGATTCACCCCCCCCTCAATGTTGCTTGTTTCCAACACATCCATGGTGAGGGTTAAATATGTGGGTTATGAATATGTGTTTGGGTTAACATATGAGGGACCAGACATTGGTGATACTTGTCTAGGGCCTGTTAGTTTGGATGAATTGTGGAGTAAATTCAATAAACCCAATCGTTCACCCATCATTAAATAAGTGATAGATAGCAGGTTAGTTGAAGCCACTACATTTCCCATAGCCCTGCAATTCCCTGAACTCATTCAAGAATACATTAGGAATTATAATTTACAGACATGAGAGGTTAGAATAGAAGATAATAGACTTGTTTTGAAGGTTCAATGGTCCACCTTTGTGTCTTGCTTAAGGATTCCAGAGAGGATGAGTATTCATTGATGAACATGAAAAATTCCTTAATTGAATTTACTGCAAAGAAAGGGGTTTACAGGAATTTGATAGCAAATAATTGTTTGGCCAAATCAAAAAGGGGTAAGTCCCAATTTCCTTGTAACCTACACATAAATCATTTTGTAGAAGAAGTGGCTAACATTGCGGTACTATTACATAGGGTAAGGGGAAATGAAGATGTTAATGGATTCAAAGAGTGGATGTATTTATTCATCTAGCTTATTTTGAGTGGAGAAAAATTCTTGGATTGGGAAAAAATTATTAGTGATCACTTACATGAGTTAATGGCATTCTTTACCCTTAACAGGTTTTTCTATATGCCCTCATACTTGATATATTCCCTTGTCAGCACTAGACCTTGGCCTAGATTAAGACCAAGTGATTTTCCTCCAAGGAAAGTTCCAATTATGATTATTTTGATCAACTTCAACTTCACAAGAGGTTTCTACATTTTACAAGAGTGACTAACACTTTGTCCATGAGAATGGTCAGAGATATACAAGGATATCCTATAATGCAACTATCACCTGAAGCAATGTAGTTTGCCAACTTCTATGGTAGCCATTTCATTCAATTCCAGAGATTCTCATACATAAGGGTTGGCGGATATGTTGGATTTACTATAAAATTTCCCAAATATCCTAAAGATAAGTGGGTGTTTATCGAAGTAAGTAGGCAATTGGCTAATGTTAACAAATTAAGCCAAGACAGGAAAAGATTGATAGTACATTTCCCTTTTGGCTTTGGTGCATATAGTTGTCAATCAATGTCAGATGCCCTAAATATTGAAAAGGAACTGTCCAGGTACAACATGCCCTCATATGAGGAGCGAGTTCATTTTGATTTAAAAGATTATGCTAAGAATAATTTGAAATTGAGCCCTAATTTTTGTCATCAACCAAGTCTTGAAGATTATTGGGTTGACTTCTTTGATGAATATGAGGTAAGAAGAAGGAGCTAGATGAGATTGATAGTGGAATAGATAATCATTTATTATTTGAAGTGGGATTTATAGGGCATTGTGGAAGATGGGTCCGACATGGTAGACCCAGTGTATACTAAATTAATAGAGAATCGGCCTATTCCTGCCATGGATTGGAAATTTAAAGAGAAAGAGACCATTGAAGCAAAGATTGCTAATGTTTTGACCAAAACATGAGAATGGATGACTAAGAAGAGAACTGAATAGTCCCATACTCACACTAGGTGCAAAGATTTACGACCCACTGAAGGCACTTCTCAAGCCTCTACTAGGAGCCTTTACTAGTGATGTTTCTCAGTCGTTACCATCAGGAGCCCAAGGAGATGGTGATGAGGATCCACTAGATAAGAATGTGTATTCACAAACCTATAGAGAAGATATCTTCAACTTGCCTACTCTAGAAAAGGAAAATGAAGGAGAAGAGGAAGAGGAGGGGTTGGAAACCCTAAATATCAATTCCTCTCACTCCCAAGATGAATCACATGTCAGAGAGGTAGGAACATCTCAGAGGTCACAAAAAATTTCACCTGTAGAGGACACTCCTCTAGTCACTAGGAAATTATTCGAGTCTCCAGGTTTCAAGACAACTAAGGTTTTGATAACTCCAACTTAGTTGGAGGATTCATTGTCATAGAAAAGAAAAGATATATAACCTAGTTTTCCTAAACATGATATGGTGGGCCAACTGTTGTAGAGAACTTCAACTCCAAAACCTATAAAGTTAAAGAATACTGCTAGGTTGATAGATGATATAAAATTAGGAAGGATCTAGATAGAGATTGTGCACCCTTCAGTGCAGAGGGATGTTTCTCAGGAAATGACAAGTGAATTCGAAGTGAACAGAGTAGACCTCGGTCCTCCTACTAGGGATGGAGATGTTCATATTTTTTAGGTATCTGTGGCTAGGATGGTTGAGAGATCAAAAAAGGATAAAGAAATTAAAAATGAGTTGAAAGCCTAGGTTTGAGACTTGACCGAATTTATAAAGTCTATTTTTGAGCTTGTTCCTTAGCCTCGCTCTTAGGTTGATTCTTCTATAGAGTCACTCACTATAGTTGGTAAAGAGGCCTTGGCTAAAATTAAAAGTTTTCAAAGCCTAAGCAGGGTTGTGGATGATTGGAATGAATCTCTGATTAAAAAGGGAAGCCTCGTTATTACTGAATCTATAAAATTCTTCCAAGAGTCAAATGCTTTGAAAAACACTTTAGGGGAAGAGATCACTATGACTAA
Organism: Sequoia sempervirens; assembly: GCA_007258455.2. NCBI lineage: Eukaryota > Viridiplantae > Streptophyta > Pinopsida > Cupressales > Cupressaceae > Sequoia > Sequoia sempervirens. The sequence goes on from VDFB02271358.1 coordinate 571,947,900, forward strand.
AAAAGAAGAGAGGCTATGGAATAACTACCAAATTGAATTGAAGTTAATGTTAAGCTCATACATGGAAAAGCTAGCTGCAGAACTGGTTATACCTAATGCTCCAGACACTCGTTACCTATCATGGATTAAAGGGGTGGAGTGGAAGTTACAAATTGCTAAACAGAGTTTGTAGAAGCTTAAGAAAATCATTAATGAATGCATTGTTATTTCAGAAGAAGCACTAGGTACCTTGGTGGCACTTGGTTTACTCTAAGATGAAGGTGAAATGAGGAATGATATGGATGCTAAAAGTCTAATAGAAAGTTTCTAGAAAATGGTCAAGGAGACACTTGATTCACCCTCACTTAACACTAAGCACTTGCAGAAACTTAGTGAATTACACTTGGTCTCATCTCAAGCAATCAATCTCATGAATAGTTGTGAACGTCACATGGAGATAGCTAGGGAAAATCATCTGACATGGAAAGTGAGGGTGACAAATGTAACTATTCCCCAACATAAAGACTTGATGCACATCTTCAAATATTTCCAGGCCTGGAAAAATAAACCTTTGGTAATCCCAAAAGCTAGAAAAAAAGCGATGCCATCGTGATGGCCTAGCTTCTTTTTCTTTCTTTTATGTGTCTTTTCATTTGATTGGATATGGGCATGAAGATGCATTTTTTCATCTACCTATTTAAATGTATCTTTTTTATATATATTATCTCTTGACACTTTTAAAGATGGATCAATATTGGTTATTAATGAAATTACTATTTTTTTTGCATATTAATGAAATTATTAATGAAATTACTATTTCATTTCAGTTGTGGAGTTAATTTGAGTTCTTAAATATTTCCATTTGAGAACATCTTAATGCATATCTTATCTTTGTGTGAGTAATGTAGTTCTTTATAATTGATTTCATTCCTCAAATGGTTTGGGCATATATTTTATTTCTGATAGTTACTTAGTATTTGTGCTGATACTTCTTATTTGTTGGATCTTGCACTTGATATTTGTGATTTTTTTTATACTAGGTATACCTTTCCTACTTTCTAGTTAAAAGTATACATGGTATTCAGTTTTAATAGTTTAATTCATTGAAAATCATGTGAGGGAGTTGTACCTCGACAAAATTCAGACAATATTTATCTTTGTCTAAAGGTTGATATTCAGAGCTGTTTACCTTTTGGGCATTGGTTTGTGATTTCTCAAGGTGTCCAATCTATTAGCCAACAAGTCAAAATTCAGGTTTTTGCAGATTTGGATACCCTTTTGCCACATTCCTGTTCCTACACAGTTTTCCAAAAATTGGACTGATTTTCCCAACTTGGCGAATGAGTCCCAGATGACATTAAAGTACAATTCCCAGTGATTGAGACCTCCATTCAACCATCCCTATTTTACCAAGTGTACACCTTCCCGTCTTTAGTTTTCTATTTCATTTCATTCACTTTTCTAGGTCATTTAGTGTTACTTTGCATTCAATTAGGGTTTAGTGTTGCATCTTGCATTTCATTATATTTCCCATGTCTAAACTTGGTGGTGAACCACTTATTAGATAATATTCAGCCCCTAAAACAACCCTCTTGCAAGATCTCTTTCTCTTTTTCATTAAGATCTCAAGGGTTTGTTCTTGAGTGAAAGTTAGTGAAAATTATCCTTTCTAGGTCTTAAACCCTAAGAGAGGAAGCAAAAAAAATTTCCACCTTTCAATTACAATACTACCTTTCATTGGGTCACACCACTTTCTAGTTCAACTATCTCTTAAGCCAGATGAACCCCTAAAAGGTAATTCATTCAAGTTTGAAAACATGTGGCTAGGAGATGAAAAACTATTAGACCTAATATCAAGCTAGTGGAATGAGATAAGTGTAAGAAACCACTCCAATCTATTCAAGATCAACAAGAAACTAAGGTATATCAAAACCAAATTAAAAGACTGGAATAAAACACATTTCAAGAATATACTCGAAGAAAAAGAAACAGTGGAGCAGGACTTGAGAAAATTAAATGAGCATATCATAAAGAATGGGATGGGGTGAGATGAATATGAAAATTAGAATGATCTAAAAGGAGAACTAGCTAAAATCCTATAAAGAGAATAATGATTCTAAAGGAAAATTTTGAGAGAGACCTGGCTCAAGGAGGGCAATAAGAATAAAAATTTATTTCATAGAAAAATGGAGGAAAATAGAAGTAGGAACAAAATTACATAGATTAGAAGGGAGGATGGTGGGATGGTGCAGTCCTTGGAAGAGGTCAATGATGAAACAGTAAGGTTCTTTGAAGCAATCCTAAATAGAGAAGCTCTCGAGCATAAGAATGAGAGGGATTGGCTCCTCAACTTCATTCCTAACATAATCAATGCAAAGCAGAATAAGGCCCTTTTTCAAAGAATCAACAAGGAAGAAGTTATGGAACTGACATTCCAACTCAACCTAGACAAGGCACCGCGTCTAGATGGGTTCCGAATAGGCTTCTTTAAAAAATTAAGGGACATAGTTGGGGATGACTTCGCTTCAGCTATTGAGGAATCGAGGAGGAAGAGGACAATGATGGGAGCACTTAATCACACTTTTCTGGCCTTGATCCCCAAGAAGAATGACCCACAAGATATGAGTGACTTCAGACTAGTCACTTTATGCAAAACAATCTACAAGCTTGTCACCAAGATCATTGCTAATAGGCTGAAGGGAGTGCTAAAAGGGATCATCTTAGAGGAGCAGAGTTGTTTTTCCCCTAGGAGGTCAATTGTTGAAGGAATCATCATAGCACATGAGACTATACATTCGTAAATAAAGGAAAGGTAAGCCTACATGATCCTAAAACTAGACATTCTAAAAGCCTACAATTTGGTGGATAGGTAGTTCTTGGTGGAAGTATTGATGAAGTTTGGCTTTGATGTGAACTTGATTAGCTAGGTCAAAAGTTGCATCTTGATGGCCAAATTCTCAATCTTGGTAAATGTTGTTGCACATGGTTTTTTTCCTCATCGAGGGGCCTAAGGCATGGGGACCCACTATCCCCATTTATTTTCATCATCGATGAAGCCTTGGGTAGATGCCTCATTTATTTAAGGAGAGAAGGCAAGTGGCAGGGGGTCCTGGTGGCCAATGGGTTGGACATAATTACTCATCAATATTTTTTTATGACACCATTATGTTTAGTGCTACTAGTAGGAAAGAAGCTAGGACTATCAAAACTTTGCTTGATGAGCATTGCTTTGCATCAAGACAAAGCATCAACTAGAGGAAGTTAGAGGTCTTCTTCCTAAATAATCAACCAAGATTTAAAAGAGAATTGGAGAGGATTCTAAACCTAAGGGTGACAAATTTTCCAAGTCAATTTTTTGGGATGCCTTTTATTGTGGGGATCAACAAAAAAAGCTATTGGGAAAACTTGGTTAACAGTTACAAGAAAAAATGGGGTACTTGGAAAGGGAAATGGTTATCCTCGACTGGAAGGCTCTTGATGGTAAAGGAAGTCTTATCAGCCATCCTTGTATACTCTATGGAATGCTTGGAAAATCCAAAGGTAGTAGAGGAGGATATCAACCAAATATTCTTGAGGTTCTTTTGGAGTGGGCTTGGGGATCAACAAAAATTTCAATTGGTAGCTTGGGATAAAGTTTTCTCTCCAAAGGAGATGGGTGGGATGGGCATCAAACAACTAACAATAATGAACCTAGCCATGGAAGCCAAGCTGGTTTGGAACTTGTATGCAAAAGGGGAGCAGAAATAGGTGAGGATTTCTAGGATTTATCTAGACTCATACAAGCCTACGCATATTCTGACCACTATAGATCCACCCAAGGGATCCACAATATGGAACTATATACTAGAATGTAGGGATATTGTCTCCAAGCATGTAACTTGGGAAATTAGAAATGAGAAAAATGTGTCTTTCTAGAATTACTCTTGGGGAGGTATGACACCTATAGATAGCCAACCAAACCTTGAAGACATTAGAGCTAATACTAATCAAGTGTGGGGTACCAAGGTTAGTAACTATGGCAAAGAAACATGTCAAGACGAGGTGATGTAGTGGGAATGACACTCTTTGTAGGGCATTGTCTCCCCTCAAGTGCAAAAGGAGGCATTGACATCAATTATATGGAACATAACCTTTGTTCCTTCCAACAAAGAGGATCTCATTAGATGGTGTGGATCTAGCACTGGTACCTACAAAGTCAAATTTGGCTACAAAGTCATGGAACTAGTTGTTACTAGACAAATTTGGTCATGCAAGCTCATATGGGGAAAAAGTTACCTCGCAAAGGCTGGGGTATTCTCTTGTATGGAAATTCAAAAGAGGATTCTTATTAAGGATAGATTAGCAAACTTTGGGATTCAGGGGCTAGGAAAATGTGTGCTTTGTAAGTGTAATAAAAAATTTCTTAACACATTATTTTGACTTGCCCATATGTTGATAAATGTTGTAAATTCTTCATGAGAAAATTGAAACTTCAGTGCCTGGTTCCTTTAGACATAGTTCCTTGGTTCAACATGTGGTCACTCCCCTATAAGAAATCAGTTTTTTATTGTATTTGGGTGGTCACTCCCTCATCAATTATATGGGCTATTTGGAAGGAACGAAATAGGAGGATTTTCCAAAGCAAAGAATTGGAGCATGAGAGATTTTATATCAAAATTGAGGGGGTGATCGCGAAGTTAGTCAAGGAAGCATCTTAGAATAAATCAATTAAACAAAGAATATTCTTGAACTAGGAAGACAAGATAAAAAATTCATTTATAGGATTCTAAACCCCTCTCCTATGTGGGAGAGGTGGGGGTGATCAAAACTTGAAGAAGAGATTGGATGTAAAATGGGTGGCTTCAAAGGATAGGTGGATCAAAATAAAATTTTATCCCACTAGGGCTTCTAAAGGAAATCCTAGGTTGAGTGTGGTTGGGTGTATAACACATGATAAACAAGGTAAAACACTTGCTAAAAAAACAATCTATCTCGAGACATGCACTAATAATGAGGTGGAGTTTAGAGTAGTGATGATTGGTCTATAGATGGGTTTGGAATTAGGTGTTAAATGCATCCACCTTAAAGGGGATTCTCTCATAACAATAAATGCCATCCAACTTAATAGCACACTGATTTGGAAGCTTAATCATTAGCTTCAGCCCATCAAAGTGTTGTTGGTGAAGTTTGAGTCATACAGGGTTAGCCAAATATACCAAGAGGGAAATGAAATGGTTGATGGGTTGGCAAAGGCAGCGAAAGAAAGGGCACAAGACTAAGGTGGCAACCATGCCATACATAATATGCGGTTGGATGGGACAAGGGTTATAAATAGAATGCAAGCCTCGGGGATGAAGACACATACAAAGTTATGTTCTAGGTACAATTGCAAGATTTTTGACATTGGAAAATGTGAGCTCCTGAATTGTTTGATTATAAAAGGCATGGCTGCATACTAATATGTGGTGGCATATGCAACCAAATATCTCTAGGTATTTCATGGATCTAAAGGATTGGTATGGACGCTACATCACCCAATGATGCCATCATGATGACATAGGGAAATCCTCTTCAAATAGGTGTGGGTGGTAAGTGTGAAAATAAAAAATTGTTTTGGCTCAAAACATTTGATCGTCTAGGGTGCAATGGACACACCTATTTTCTTGAATTCCACCAAACAGTGAATGACCTTCCATGGGAAGATCACAAATAAGTGAATGAAGGAAATTATATTTTCATCTCATCCACTAGTCCTCTACACAACTAAAAGAATCCTAGGGAAGGAATTACTGAAGGAGAGGAGTTTTCCAAATATATGCAAGATTTGCATCAACAAGTGAGAGAAATTTTTTGCTGAAGTAGCCAATAGTATAAAGAGAAAGTTGATTTGAAGAGAAGAGAGAAGAATTTTGAAGATGGATATATGGTATTGGCACACCTACAAAATGAAATATTTCCTAGCCATACCTACAATAATCTCAAGTGAAAGAAGATTGGACCATGCAAAATCATCAAAAAGTTCTCACTAAATTCCTACCAAATAGAGCTAGCTAAAGGTTTGGAGATCTCTACAATTTTTAATGTTTTTGATTTATATACTTACCATGAGGGAGAGACATCCTAGCATCAAGAAAAAGAGGAAATATTACTAGAAAAATGGAAGGAGCACCTACCCAAAGAAAGCACGAGAGGAAATTGAAGATGTAGATGTTAAAATTATCCTAATTGATATTGTGCACTTGATTCTGATTAACTAACTTCAATTCTTCCTTCATCACTTCTTTACTAACCAATTAATTGAATAATCCTTATTTAATTAATTCATGAAAATTATTCTATTAATTAAATAAATCATTTTGTTTGGTTAATCCCAATATTCCTCTTTTAATTAAATAAATCCCTTTATTTGATTAAATCATATTTCATCTTCTTTAAATTAAATAAACTAACCTTTGTTTGATTTAAGTCTAACATCATCCCCTATAATTAAATAAATCAAACTTTATTTAATTAAGTCTCATATTCATATTCCTATCATTTTAATTTAAATAAATCCAAAAATCTAAGTCAAAATGTCAAATCAAGCTAATTTCCATCTAAGTTAATCAAATCCTGATTAACTCTAATAGTAATCCATCAAATCCTCTAGATTTTGCAACTTGCACAAGTAAATAAATTTAATTTATTTATAAATTCTCCTTTTTTTCATTCAAAAGGGCATCAAGTTGGAATATTCTTTAAATTTGAAATCTCCCTCCCAAAGGTATTATCCTCCAACTTGGAATTTATGACTCTTATAAGTCCTTTTTCTTGAGCCAAGTGGCAATAAATCCTCTTCCACATCTTCCTCCACAAGCCAAATTTCAAATTTCAAATTTCCACCTAATTGCATTTATTTGCACATTCATCAAAATGTGCTCCACCTCTCTCCACTAGCATGTTGACAAGTGGCACAATGCCATTGGCTTATGTTTAGTCCCACATTCATCCTTTTTTCTCATTCTTGCATCCTTCTTTCCTATAAATGGAGGACTCTTCTATTGATTTTGGATCCATAACTTTATGCAAAGTCATTATCCACAGGTTTTGAGCAAATTCATCAACACATCATTGAAGTCTTCATATCTTTTCATCAGCATAGCTAGAACCTTATGGAAAATTTTATCATGGAGCATCATTGATCATCATCAAAGCTTGCAAGGAATTGGGAAAGGGCTATTTTCCACATCAAAATAGCACCAATTCCCCCATGGGATTGGGGGTTTGAGCATTGGAATAGGATTTAGATTGCTTTTACTTGATTTCTTTTCATTATTTCTTGTTCATTGTGCTTCAAATGAATCTCATGGGCAATGTTAGTTTAGATTTGTATAATTTAGTAACATTATGTTGTTTGTTCATTTTTGTGTAGGTCTAGATCTACCATTCAGATTTTGGCGCTAGGAGGGAAAATCTTGAGAAATTAACACATTTTTTGACCAATATTATGTTGTTTTTCAAATTTTTTGTGTCTACAGGAGACAATGACACTACAAAGGTCAAACAACTCTTCTATCAGTACAGTGTTGCTATTTAGCAATATTATCTGCACTCCAAACTGTGATGTTGAAGTCATTTTCCTATGGTCCAATCAACCAAACTCCAAAGTGCGTCGTTGGGTGAAACAACGATGTAATTGCAGTCTCTATTTCTCCATAGAGCACCGCTGGACCCCTTCAAACTATGAAACCTTTGTGGATTGCACCACTGGGGTGGGGTAAAAGTCAAATTTCAAGTTATTTTTAACATGTGCTTTTTTCGTTTTGATCACCTTTAACTTCTAACTGGTTTTTGGCTCTGTTTTCTGTAGTTTTAACTAGTTTTTATAGGTTGAAGTAATCAAGAGGGAAGGAAGGAAGCAAAGACAAGACTTGTTATGGCTTTATCATATGATTGAATCAAGTGTTTTTTAAACTCTTTGGGAGCAATTATAATCCCATTCTTAAGGATTTGCTCTCTTCAAGTTTTTAGGACTCAAAATAAATTTCATTTGGGCTTAAAAATAACAATCAAAGGGATTAAAAAGAACTTTACAAACTTACTAGAGCTGGTTTTGGATCTAAAAATTGAACAAGGAAACTTCACACTTCATCTTGGTGCTTAAAAATAATCCATTATTTCTTTTGGAGTTAAAATGAACATGTGTATTTTGTCATTTGTAATCTCTTTTACAAAGTAATATCATTTAAAAGGTGTATGCACTTCTCTCATGCTTCACAAAAATCTTGAGAATCAAAAGTATTTTGGTGATATTAAGTTGTATAAAATATTGCCTCCACACTTCAATTTGGGTTTCTTAAAATTGAACAAAATCTTGCTAGTGTGAGCTAAGTATATCATGTGTGTTCTCTCTTTGTTCATGTAAACAAAGATTGATCGAACTATAGATGTGCTTGCTCACTTTTGTTTACCTTTAGAGGGGCCTGACTATGACCAATTTGAAGGTGATTCCAACCATTTTTTCACTCGGGCCAGTATACAAATGGATAAGACTAAACTATCAAGTCCTCATGGTATGTAGGCCTTAGCCATACATTGTCTTTCAGAATAGGGTACTACCTTAAAAAGTATAAGCACCCCTAGTAGGATCGATTAAAGCCTTTATTGGCTTGTTGGATGCTCACAAGGTGCAATATCCTTGATCACCCTGACTAAGAACCAATTTTTTTAGAGGCCAAAATACTTACTATTTGTTGGTGCAAGAACAGTCATTTTGAGGCCATCCCACATTTTTGTAGTTTTTGGTAGAGATGAAAAGTTTTTCATGGGAGATTCATGAGAACTAAAGCTTGGCTAACCCATAGAAGTTAGTGTCATGGAGGGGAGCCAGTGTGGTCAATCTTCTAATCATTTTCCAAAAATAGGCGCAACTGGATTTATGTAAGTGGGAATTCAACAAATATTGTCTCTTTCTATCCTAGGGTTGTGCATCATTTTGGAATAAAAAGAAAAACAATTTTCTTGGATCTAAAACATTGGAAAATGAACATTCAACCATGATCATAAAATTTCAAACCCTTTAGGAGGAGCAAATACTTTCGAAATAATTCAAGTGCTATTGCTTGCCCTAGGGATTTCATCCTTAGAGGCTTCTACGTATTTGGATTTGTATCTCAATTTTCTCTCACTAAAGTGAACATTAGGAAACTATTGCCTTGATTTCCTTGATTTCCTTGATTTCCACATAATGGACCTTGTGGGATAAAAATAAATTGGGACATTAGACATTTAGTTTGAAAATATAAGTGAAGAAAGTGTTTTTGGTAAAAATAACTCATTAAGCAAAGATAAGGAACAATTGAACCCCACACATGTGCTCTTCCAAATGATTTCCCGAAAGATCAAAATTCGAAAACCAAAGTCCAAAGGTCTTAGTCAAAAAGCTCTCAAGAAATGTTTGTCTATGCTTTACAAATTTAGAGAAAGATTGGTCTTCAATTTTTACAAATGTGCATCAAAGAACAATCCTAATTTGTATTCATTTTACTATTGTCAAAATCCAAGACTTTTTCAAAAGGTTTGAGTATCTCACATAGGAAGTATAACATGTTCTTCAAAACCTAGGTCTAGTAAACAAAAGTATCTCTAAGTCTCTTAGGATCAAAATCAACACTCACATCCATCCTCAAACATCAATCAAAATCCATCTCACAAACAACTCTTCAAAATATTGAAAAAATCCTTCATACTAGGCTTTGGGAAAATCCCCTTGAAATCAAATCAAAATCATCTTGTTTGACTAGGTGTGTGTAGATGAATCCTTCTTTACACACTTAGTTAAATTATCATCTTGTGAACAAGTTTACTCTAGGTAAACATCCAACCTCTTGGAGTTTATGAGTTCACTATCAAAATCCAAATTAAATCAAAATCAAATCAAACCAAATCAAAATCAAAATCCAACATCAAAAATCCAAAAAGTCCTAAAGTCTGGTATCTCCTTCAAGGTTTCTCAAAGAGTTCAATCATTATCTCATCACCATCCTTTTATCCTTAATATCTTAGAATTTCTTTTTTGTACCTAAATTTTAGATCAATCCAAGGAGTTATAGGTTCACCTCCCAGATTTCTAAAAGTTGATTCTCATTTTATGGTCAAAACTAGATCTCAACACAAGAAGAACATGGAAACGAACAAAGGCACATCTACTTCAAGTGACTTGAGTCAAACCACACCCAAAATCAATCCCATTGGGTCTATTAATACCACACTCAATATTCCTCCACTTCCACAAGATTCTCAAGAAGAAGGTGGCCAAGTGCAGGATATCACCAACAATGTCCTAGGGATGACTCAAGATGAAATCATAGAAATGGTCCAAAATCCTGAGACTCACAAAATTGTCAATGCCATGATGAAACTTAATCCCTCACAATACATGCTAGAATTGAAAAAAGAAGGGGCTAAACTCCCTTCTAACTATGATGTGAGCACTCTTGTGGAGAAACCTCTTGGGATTATGCCACCGGTCCCATTCACACCATCCTTTCAAAGCATCACTCAAACCATCCCACAAATCACATCATCCATTGCTCCAACTCAACCACTTGTCAACAAGGGCAGCTCATTACTTCATTCTCTTCAAACACAACCCCTTGTGAACAACCAAGACTTGGATGAAAACACCATCTTGGTTCAATTTGTTCCTCAAAATCCGAAACACCCATACATTCTGTATACACATAAAAATGACCTAGGCCTGCAAGCTTTATTTTTCACCTTTTTCTTCCTAGCCTAATTAAGGAATTTTAATTGTCCTTGGTCTACCTTTGTCTATTAATTAAATGATTCATATTTATTTAATTAATTCATGTCCCTTGATTCTTCATGATTATTAAATAAATAAATTTTATTTATTTATTCAATACGTCACTAATTGTCTATTACCTTCTCATAATTAAATAAATTTATTAATTTATTTAATTATCTTTATTTATTATGTCTTCCTAATTATTAAATAAATAAATTTTATTTATTTATTTAATATGTCACTAATTCTTAAGTCTTCTTGTAATTAAATAGATTCTTTAATTTATTTAATTATTGGTCACCTTCTCTAATTAAATAATTATCTTTAATTATTTAATTTGACATTTCCCTATTTTTAGTAAATAATTTAAATTAATTATTTACTGTCATGTGGTCCCACCTTTTGAATTAAATAATTTTTTAATTCAAAATAGTCTTTTTCCTAAAAAATCAAATAATTTCCATTTATTATTTGATTTTCCAGTCACCTCTTTTTTTGTGCCAATCTTACCTCTTGTCACATGCATTATCAACCCTTGATTTGATTTTCTAAAAATCAATCTTGTCCATTCATTTCAAATTTGACCTAATGTTTCCCTAACCCTAATTGTGGGTTGTCAAATTGAATCTTGTCCATTGATTCTAGGGCACTTGTCAACTTTTAATCTTGGACATTCACTCAAAATTGCATTTTCTATAAAATTACAATTTTGGTCTCATTTTGTCATCTCTCATATCTCATGCAATCTTGTTTTAGGCACTCTTTTCATTTTCTTGCAATCTTGTCATTTTGTCATAGGAATATTTACATTTCATTTGGCATAATTTAGACATAGTTTAGATGCTTACTAGTTGCATTATAGCTTAGTATTGCATGTAATCACTCAAATCCTTCAAAATTTGCTTAGTTCTTGTCATTTTCATTAGATTGCTCATCACAAATTTGAGGGCAACATCATATTTGTAGCAAGTTGAGAAGGTATAATGGAGGTCAGCCATGGAGAATGAAGACATTTTGGTGAGACCTTTTCATTTGTTTTCATGTTTTTCCTTTGCACTTCATTAACACTTTGGGTTTTTATGTCAATGCTTTAATCTGTTAACCCTAGGATATTTCTCTTAGTTACATTGGTGAACCCGATTCCAAAATCGCACATATTTTATTTTTCTGTATGACATTTTTTTTGTTTTATAGGTATAGGTACGGCCACGATGCATTCGATGTATAGAATGACGCATATGATATTTCATGATGCATTCACTTTGCTACGACACATACACTTTGCATAGTGATGCATTTTCTTAGACGTGACACATTCGACTTGTAGGTTGCCACATTTGTTTGTCAAATTCCAAAATGCAGAACCGAGCCGCATTTGCTGCCTAGAACAATGCAATCACTCTGCTGCGATGCATTCGTTTGGTAATCTTTTGATCTCGGATTTTTCCAAATTTGAATTGATTTCATTTTGCATTCTACTTTTTCTTTCTGCAATCTATAGGTTAGAGATTTTTCGGTTACTAATGAGTGGTTGCAGCATGTGGCTTTGAGCCTTTCATGGGTCCAAGACATCTTATTTGAAACTACTAACTTGTGGTTTTGTAGGTTCGATTTTCCAAGGCTATCATTTTTGAAACATTGTCTTTGTTTATTTCTATATTAAAAAATACTTCAATTGGTGCACTAAAAAGAATATTGTTTTTCCTTTGCTTGATTTTGTTTGGGGTGGTAGGTGATTATGCTCTCACCTTGTGCAAACTAGGTGATTAGAAAACCAGACCCATCCATTTTGTGTTTACCCTAATTCAATAATCAAAGTATCCTCTCCCCTTGCATAGTTGTGCGATCCTAGGTGTAAGAGAAATGGTTATTGACTCTAGGAATTTAGCCTTGGTGGGAAAAAGTACTCACTCCAAGGTGACTCAGACTAGCAATGGAGCTCTTTGGCCGAGCTACCCCTGATCAGTATATAAATGTGAACCTTAAGGGAAAGCTTAGGCTTATGAGTGCAGATGTGTTATACAGACAAAGTAGCACTCCCCAAAAACCTATTGAGCATAACCTCTTCAGGCTGGAGTGCCTCCTAAATGGAGCTTATTTTTTTTCCCCATGTATGGCCACTCAAATGGGGGTCCCGAACTAAGCACCTTTGTGTAGTAGCCAAAATCCTTCTATTTGCTAGTGCAACAACTATTGTTGTGAAGGCATCCACATTCTCCCAGTTCTTAGTAGAGGTGATCAATCTTCCATGTGAGTTTCATAGGGGTTGGAAGCTTGGTTGGCCTGAGAAGTGAGTGCAATGTAAGGGGGAGCCCATGCGGCCAAGCTTCTAGATTCACATGCTAAGAATAAGTGTAGTTGGGGAAACCCACATGGAATCTAGTTAATATTGTCCTATCCTAACCTAGGATTATGCTTGTCTTTATTGTGTTTGATCAAAGACAAAATATTGTGTTTTTCAAGTGTTTTTAGGCATTCAAACAAAACAAGACATCACTTTTAGATCTAGAAACAAATAGTCAACCTCAAACAACTTATAATTTTGACCAAAATTGTAAAAAAATTAGAATTTTTTCTTTCTGCACCACATCTATTGCAACACCTTTGCTCTGTTGTACCGCATTCACCTTGCAGAACATCACATTCGCTCTGCTATACCACATTCATCTTTTAGAACACTGCATTTTCCTATTTTGCATTGCATTTTCTTATCAGAAAGCCACATTCATAATACTGAGCCACATTTGCTGAAACCAAGCCGCATCTTCTATACTAAGATGCATCTGTGACCTAAAACAATGCATTCACCTGAAAAAAACAAGGCTCTATCACAGACTAGAAACTGAAGTCAAACTTGTCCAAACTTTCCATAAACATCTTTTTCCAGAAGCATTCTGTCAAAACTAGATTAGAAAATTGCTCAAATTTCTCATTTCTTGCACACTTTAGCTTGCATCTTACCATAGGGTCATCTTTGCAAATTTTTGTCTCCTCATTAGGCCTCACCATTTTCATTTTCAGTCAAAAACCAACACCTAGGTCCTCATTTCACTTGCATATTTTGGATTAGGACAACCTTACCATACTTTGCAAAATCTTGACTTTCAAAATTAGGTTATCATTGGACTTAGTCATCATTATCTTCTTTAGTCATTGTCCTTTTGTGAGACCTTTCCAACTCAAAATTCTAGTTAGGAAACCTCACTTATCATTTTGTCCTTGTCATTTAGTCATTCAAACAAGTCCTTTGATATTCCAAAATTGAGACATAGATCAAGTATAGGGTGGTTAAGCAACCTTCTTCCAAATCATACTTTAGACATTCAAATCATTCTAGTCCTCACCTTGCATATTTTATCCTTTAAAATCCAAAAATATTGTCATAACTTTCATCATAGTCCTCATTTGGCATCTAGACTTGGCATTGGTCATTTCCTTAGTCAACATTTTCATATTAGTCCTCATTATCACCTTGGAATTTGGAATCCTTTCTTGACAATTTTATCACCTTGCATTAGTCATTTCCCTTAGGAAAACGTCATTATCATCTTGCATTGACATCCTCCAAAAATATAAAAAAAATAGTGTCATAACTTGTCATCCTAGTCTTCATTGTTCTATTGGCATTAGTTATTTTGTTCAGACAATATTGTCATATTGCATCCCTTATTATCAAAAATCCAAAAACATACTCTTGCATTGTCATCCTTTATCAAAAAGACAAAAACATAGGCTAATGCCATCCTTGCATTTAGTTGTCATTCCCATCATTCTCATTTGGGAAATTCCCTTTTTATGGTGGAAACTAGGCTTCAAATAAAGAGAAGACAAATGGAAAACTTTGGACAAGATTCCAATCCCAACATCAATAATAACACTTATGACATGAACCAAAACTGGAATTTTTTTGACCCATTCAACAACATGAACATACAATCTTCCATGAACATGCCATCTTCATCACATAATCCCTTTGAACCATTCATACGTAGGGATGAACATGGAAAAATATTTGAGGAAGACCTAGAAGCCATAGCCCAAAATATAGAAGTGGCCTCCTTTGTAGAAGAAATGGTTTTACACAATAGAGACAGATATTTGGCCATACTTCTAAGTCAAGGAGCTAAATTTACACATGGCTTTGACATTAACACTTTGAGACCAACATCACCTAACCATAATGTCAACAATACAAACAACATGCCCAACACTAGTCAACCTCAAAACAATACAATCAATGCTTCTATTGGTGCTAGCTCACAAACTGCCACAAGTACCATTAATGCTACCTCCAATGACACAACCAATCAAAAAAATTCCAATTCAATCAATGCAACATCCGTTGGAGGGACACCAATCATGTCACAAGCGATAACACAGTCAATTCCAACAATTTCAACAATATCGTCACAGTCAGATGGTGCCACCTTTGGATCCTCATCAATGGGGGAAAGCTCTTGAAATCCTCTATTTGGAGCTTCATCTAGTGCCATGGGTGCCTCATCATCAAATCCTTTCATAGGTACCTCATTCGATCCCTTTGGAGGAAGTAAAAAATGTTTCTTTATTCTAGGACCACAACCAAATGTTAACACATCATCACAATTTAATACCAATACTTCCCAAAGGAAAAACATGAACATTTCCCATGGACAATTCCAACAATTTGGACAAGCTAATTTGAATAGGCAACACATGGCAACATTTAGACACAAAAATATTCATGGTCAACATATTCCCCAAATTTTGACTCAAATGGCTAGAGGGAACATTCTGACATATTAATCAGATATTCATACTCATCAACAAGTCCCTAATCCAAACTTTTAGTACCAACAACATGCGAACCAAAACACATCATACATCTCGCAACAACACATCCCACAAAAAAACACCAACATCTTTTCACAACAAATGGGGACCCATGGGATACCTATCACTCCCATGTGTGATGCAACAAATAATCCCATAATTGATGCCTTGACAACTCGAGTGGCTCACTTACAAATGACCATAGAAAACATGCAAACATTCGACAAGAAGTCACACATGTCATATGACCTATGCTTATACCCTTTTGACACAAATTTGTACATCCCACCATTTCCTCTTGGATATGTGGCACCACATTTTACCAAATACAAGGGCAAGACAAATCCTATTGAACACATTCGAGAATTCACGACCAACTGTATGGATATTTCCTATGAAAAAACTTAATGATACTTTTCTCTAAGAGTCTTATAGGACCTGCACTTGAATGGTTCTCCACTCTAAAAGGGATAAAAACATGGGACAAACTTAAAGACAAATTTATGAAAAATTATGCGTATAACATTGACATGGACACCTCCATCACTAGCTTATGCAATCTTACACAAGAAGATGTTGATGAAAAATTTATCCCATTCTTCCAAAGATGGAGAAGTCTAGCAAGTCGCTGTCACATTGACATACCTAAGAAATAAAAGGTTGACATGTTTGTCCAAACACTCCTAGGCCCATTGAAATATGGATTGCAAGTTCATTGTTGCGCAACCTTCACAGACCTAGTTGAAAAAGGTGTCCAAGTTGAGAAAGCCCTCATTGCTAAAGGGGAATTAAAATATGGTCCTAAAAACACAAACACAAATCTTTCGTAGACAAAAAAAAGTATTGGATAAAAAATAAACATGTCACCAATGATAGCATTATTGATGCCAAGGATGTGAACACAATGGGACTAGTGCTTTCTCTTAAAGGAGCTAAGCCACAAAACAAACCAACAAAAATATTAACACCCCCTGCCAATGTCATTCAAAATAACCAAAATGGTCAAAATAGTCAAATTCAAGGACAACCCCGCCAGATAAGACAATTTCCGAAAAGAGGAACATATACCGCTTTGGGAGAGCCAATTGAGGATGTCCTTCAAAAGCTCCTTCAAAATGGTCTCATAACACTTGAGGACCCTAAACCATATGACCCAGGGCAGTTTAAACCATCATGGTGGGACTATAACGCTTTCTGTGATTACCATCAAGCTAAAGGACATAAAACATCTTCTTGTCGACAACTAAGAAACATTGTACAATACCTCATTAAAAACTGCGTAATTGAAGTGGGTGGTCCACAATTTGCATCCAATATAGACCATACCATTGATAAGAAACCACTGCAAGACCATGGTTCTAATAAAGCCTCCTCATCAGGTCCCAAGACTAATAACAATCAAGCCAATTATGCTTGAGCTGCATTTGATTATTCAGGAGGAACCATCATTAATAATGTATAAAATGATGATGAATATGTCAATACCATAACTATCAAAAGGGAACCTGAATGTGTTGTTCCTTCAGCACACATGCCCCATTCGGAATAGGGACCCTCCCTTTTCCTCCCCTTGTTAGGTTGCTTTGTCGCTGCTTCATTTTGTGTGCCCAGTTTTGGTGTCCTAAAGGGTCAACATGCTTCCAAAATCTCATCTAAAGACTGACCATGTTTCATCCCCTCCAATTTTTCTGAGCCCTGGTCCCTTGCAGAGTTCCCTTGATAGTTTTCTTCTGCCAGTGGCCTTGGGCCCTGTCGGGCCCGCCCCGCCGGGTTTCCCTTTCCAGGTTTCCATCGGGTGTTTGTCATCCCAAAAGGTGGAACGCCTTCACCTTTCCAAACCCTGGGGCCCGGCTTCTTGTTTTCTACCGTGATTAACTTGAGCTGCAAATCGGACCGTCTTTTACCCTGCTAGGCCCGTCTCTCTGGACTTCCGCCCCCTGAACTTCGTGTTGTCCCTGTCATTCCGAACGACCAACCTGTGCCGACAATCCGTCCTCCGGGCTCTGGACTCCCTTTCACCAGTGGTTTCCGAAATGAAAACTTTGAAGCAGTCATCTGGCAGTGTCCTAGCCTCCAGGCCCCAGACCTCCCACCGTTGTTCAAGAATTTAAACCCACCAACCCTCTTCTCATCCATATAGGCATTAATGGGGGTATTAAATGCATGTTAGGAGTATAAATATCTAGTTTGGCCTATCATTTTCATATGATAGGATTAGCCAGAGGAATTCAGAGCAGATTTTGAGAGGTCCAGTGCATTCATCGCCTGCCACCTTCACACCCGTTGTCATCATTCGACTATCTTTAGTGGATTTTGCAACTTCTCCTGCCAAGCTTTTGAGGTAGGTTCACCGTTCACCCTCCCATGAGGTTTCTTGTGATTTTGCGCTTAAATGATGAACAAACGTGGTCTACAAAACCTTAATTAGTTAAAATAGGATGACACCTAAAAAACCCATGTGTTAAAATTCCTCCAAAACATCCTTTAAAATGAATTCAGAACTCCACCTTGTTTCCTTCGTTCTTCACACAGGGAAATCATGCCCTCCTGGCCCGCGCCATCCTGTCGTCATTGAAAACTTAGCAAACAAACATGGACTTGACAAAATGGCGGGATGCCCTCTTTGGCCCGTGACCTCAGACCTCTATTGGCAGATCGTCATCGAACTTGAACAAACTTGGACTCGGCCTCCACCTAAGCTTCTTGGGCCTGCTCCCTTAGGACTCCATCCTCGAGACTTCGCGTCTCTTCTACCATTCCAAACAGCATGACAACCCCATCTCCCCGCCCTTCGAGACCAGCCTCTCCTTTCGCTGTTTGGGTTAGTCACACCTCTGGGACTCGTTACGTAGAGTTTTGTTCATAGATTTCCATGGTGAGTTCGCCATTCAAATGGCTATCTGGCAATGTCCTTCCACCTCCAGGGTCCCGAGCCTCCATTTTCCATGAAGACTAATGAACAATGAACTGAGAATCTGTCCACTAGGATTCTATCTCATCTGAGCCGACATGAAAGGGAAAGTGGGTCCATCTTTCCAACCTCTGGATTCTTCCATCTTGATCCCCTAAGACTTAGCAAAGAAATACAGCGGCCAAGCTCGATGCCGGGTCCGGCCCATCGAGCCGTCCCTTTCGGATTTTCGTTCAATTAAAGCCTTTTCAAACAGAAAAACACCAATGACTTCTCGCCCCTTTAGGCTCGAATACTTGAAACTCGAGGAAATGTTGGCCGTCCTTCAACCTCCCGGGTCCTGGACCATGGGATTCGTACCTTAGAATGTTGTTTCACTTTGGCTATCCCCTGACAACTTTCTAGCCTTGTACCTCTGCATGCTCCCAAAGCGGTCCAAATGACTTTCAATTCAAAAACCAATCTCGACCCACATGCCCAAATTTAATCCTCTCCTACATGATCCTTTTAAACCATCAAAATTTGAAGTTGGGAGGAATCACATGGATTTCCCTACCTTATTCGCCCATTAAAACAACATTTCTGCCAGGGAAGTTTGGCCCTCTGGGCTCGGATTATCCAAACTCCCTCCAGTAGATTACTAGCGATGTCTCAAAGTAAAAGTATGATTTGATGAATGATATATCGCTTGATTGGACTTTTTTGATGGGATTATGACTAACATTCTTGTTTTCTTGATTGGTTATGCTCACTGTGCCTTGTCTGTAGAATATATTGAATCGGGTGTAGGACCTTTGGGAGTGGCCGCAGAAAAGGACAAAGGGAAGAAAGCAAGCAAGGTTCCTTGTGGAAAAGAGGACAAGGACCAGATGAAGTACCAATTTCAGGGAGAGCCTTTACATTCAAAAATCATCACAGACTGGAAAGAAATAACAAATACCAATATTGGCCATGTTGACATTGATGAATTCAAGAGAAGGTTTAAAATCCATCCTAAGACCGATAATGCAAGATTAATCAGGAAAAGCAGAATTGCTAAGGTTGTGGGTTTTCCTCCATCCCTTATAGCCCCTGAATTGGTCATGGCCTACTATAGACACATAAAATGTACTGATTGACATTATGCATATGATCTCGACTACTAACATCATTCCATCCTGAATCATCCCTCGGTCTAACCATTTAATCAAGTTTCCTTATTTGATTAATTTCATCAATTTCCTTCCCTTAATTAAATAAATCATTTTATCTAATTAAGTCTCTCTCTTTTGTTAATTAAATCAATCAATATGATCTAATTATCCTTATTTAATTAAATAATTTATTTTATTTGATTAAATCTCTAAAGTCTATCTATTAAATTAAATAAATTAAAACCTTATTCAATTTAATCTAACATCATCTCTTTTAATTAAATAAATCAAAATCTTTATTTAATTAATCTCTTATCACATTCCTCTCATATTTGATTTAAATAAATCCAAAAATCTAAGTCAAATTTGTCACATCAACTAATCTCATTAAATTAATTAACCTTGATTAATTTAATCTCTTTTTATGTCCCATCCTCCAGCTTTTACCACTTGCACATGAAAATAGATTTAATTGATTTATTAAATCCCTATTTTCCTCAACAAGGCATCTTTTGGGAATATTCTCCAAGTTTGAATTCAAAAATCCAAGTTGACATGTACATCCAACAAGGCATTTACTCCATCTTACATGTCCTTTGCCTTTTCAACAAATTTGAAATTCAAAAATAGGCATTTATTGGCACAATCCTCAAAACTTGCACATCCTCCATCCACTTTGTTGGCACTCTCAAATTTTGCAAATTTGAGATGCCCATTTCAAAATTTTGCCTCTGCACTTTCAGAAGTGCACTTGATGAACTTTCCTGAATGACCTACTTTGGAGGGTCATAATTTGAAGCCCATTGATTTCTAAGAAAAATCCCTTTGCAGAAACACTCATGTGTCCTATGTGAGTTAGCATGTCAATTTTTAGCTTTCTACAATGAGTTTTGATGAGGTTTCAAAAAGTGAAGCTGGAGGGTTTTGTCACTTTTCTGTAGTTTGCTAACTTTCATTTTTGCAAAGTTGCCTCCCGTTTGAGTTTACATTTTGCAACCAATTGATCGTCAAGAGAAAACGAATGTTGTTCTACATTATCCATACCAAGATGAGCTCGCATGTCATTTTTTAGGGCCTCATGAGTTGATTTTCTATTTTTAGCAGATCAAAACCAAATGGAATTTCTTCAGTTTTGCATTGAAACCTTGTTGAGAGGCCAACTTCGAGCATTAATAAATTTTGATGGGTGATGATTCAAGCTAATCCCTCTTTCACACGTGCTCAGTGTACCAAAGTGTTCTACTGTGTCCAATGGCAGCTCGCCAGGGGTTGACTTGATATTTTAGCAATGAGGTGATCCTTTGAGTTTTAACTGGTTCTAAATAGCTACATTTCAAGAAAAGTCAGAGGGAAACTTTGTCAATAAATTTTTCCTCATGATTGATTCCTCTGATTTTTCTTTTGCATTGTATTCTTGGGAGGAATGTCTACAAGTTTTTATGTCTCTAGGAGGTCGTTTGCTTCGTTTTCAGAGCCAATTCTAGAGCCAACTTGGCAAATTTTCACCATTTCTCAAATGTGCCTGAAAGTGAGTTTTAATGGGAACCCATTTCGTGTTTTCACTTCTCAAGCATTCAAAAGGCTGTGACAGACCAATTTGAGCATGATAAGTTGTTTGAAAACATTTTTTTTTTAGTCGGGCCCATGTGAGGACCCAGCATGCCTTGCACAGTTATCACAATATTGGAGTTGCAAACACCCAAATTTATTCATTTGAATTCAGTTTATGGAATGATTACCAGAGTTGGTGTTTTGTAGCAATTCAATCATAATAATGATTTTCATCTTGAATATTATATCCAAATAAGAAATTATCAAAAGGAAAGATATATATGGATGAGAAGCATTCTTTTGCAAGATTGAATTAGAGTATTTTCCCCCATGCAAAAAATTGGTTTTAGTGACAGGGAATAAAGTCACAATATTTCTAATGTTGCTCTTTTCTTTCAACTATTACACAATATTGAAAAGGCATAGTCATTCTACAAGCCAATCTTGTTGTTTTGTGAAAAGGAGGAATATTAGTTACAATGTGTAGTGGGCCTCAATTTTAAGCCCTTAAATCCGAGCTGAAATTGATATTTGGAACCTCTGCAATGTTGGATACAACCATTACAAAACCATGTTACACTTATATTGACAAAAAAAGACGGCAATGTAAGATTTATGAAGGAAAGTGAAATTGAAGGGAGAAATCCAAAGCATCTGGTCATGTGCCATGAGGAAGCATAGTACATCAAAATGGTGGGAACCTTCTTATGTTAGTTAAAGGGCAAAGCTCGAGGCTATGGAGCCAGACTTAGGGAAAGGATCAATATTCTAATGCTAGTAGTGTGTACTTCACAAGATGAATCTGGTAAAAGAGATTTAAGAGCTCTCAAGTGAATGCTAGAAGATAGATTGTCCCTCTACTAAATTGCTCTACACACTAAATGAGCTTGATCTGATATTTTATAAGGACTTCTATAGAGATGCAAAACTCCAGCAAAATGAAAAAGTCCAGAAAGGAAAATAAGGATATGGTCAATGGATCCCAGCACTAGCGGTAGAGAAGGAACCAGATGAATGCCATGTACTATTGAAGGAATTCCTTTTTCAAATATGGTCTCATAGGACGCCATCTGTTGTAGCATACATGCAAACAGTTTTGTGAAATTCCTTACTAACTTTCAAGAAAATGCAATTTGAATGGATGCAGCCACAACCACGCATAGCTGGAGTGTTGAAAAGGTTTTAAGAAATCTTCCATTGCTTTTCCCATCGCACCAGTCTACTGGGAATGAAAAGGTCAAACTATCTAATCACCATGCCAAAGAAGTGAATGGGATCGAACCATGTTTGACTATTGCTAAAGACTTCATAAACTACCAAACAAAGGCATCGCCTAGCTTAGTCTTTGAAATGATTTTGTTGAAAATACTATGAAATTTTTAATCAAATGCAAAGGGGTTGGTCCAACTTGCAGTGCTAAACAAAATGGAGAGATTAACTTGCAGCCAACACACAGACTTGTATATGGGACGCCATCATCCATCAGAATATATGGTGCGTGGCCAACACAGAGCAACAATGAGAAGAGGCTCGTGGGAGCACATAAGTAAATGAATGTGTTTAAGATAGGCATGATTTGAAACAGGAAGGTACCATGAAAGAGCTCGCACCATACACACAAATTTGTTGAACAATTTGGTAACTTTAGCAAATGCAGTAAGGTAACGCCTGGAGTGATTGCCAAATGTAGATGTAAATGAATCGCCCCTACAACAAATACAATTAGTTGCAAAACCAAATACATTTGATAGTGAAAGCCTTTGAAATTGTCAAAGAAAAGTAGTGAATAGGACACCATAGCTGCCACACAAAAAAATGAAAGTTGAGAAGCTTCAGGAAGTCTCTGATAAATTCAATAAACCTGTGTCAATGCAAACAAGGGAATCTTACACATGAGAAGGAGGTATGCAGCCAATCAAAAGGAAATAACTCATCCCTCAAAGCGTCGACATGGTAGAATACAAACAAGAATACAAGGAAAGCTACGCCTTAGTTGAAGCAAGATAAGCACATATACAATTGAAAAGGATGGGAAAAGGTACCCCTTGAGTTGTTTGTAGGAAGAAGGGACACAAAGGAGGATAGGAATGTGTGGAAAAAGAGAGTTTTTGGAGCAAGAGGAAACAAAGTCAGTGAAGGTCAAAGATGAGAAGGCCTTGAGAGCACACGAAAATGATAGAATGTATGATGAAGACAAAGGCAGGACAAAAATTTTGCAGGTGCAAGAGGATGAGGTAAAGGCAGCAAAGGACATGTTTGGTACAGTGATTTATGACAAAAGATCATTTGGGACAAAGATCCCTCAAAAAGAAAAGAATAAAAGTGAAAGACAGTCATCAATGGAGAGGCAAGGGAGGCCTAGTGAGGTATGTAAAGATGGAAAACAATGTCCACGGGAAGGATAGAGTAAAGAGAAGCAAAAAAATACTAATAATGATAGAGGAGATGAGTCATGATAGGTGCATGTTGATGGAAGATCTGATGACAGGGAATCCTTGAAGATTGAGAATGCTAAGGGAGAAAGAATAGATGGAAAGTAGCATGAGATAGATAATGGAAAAAATAAGGTGCAGTAGATGTGTGTGAGGGGAAAAGATGAAAGATCTGATGTTACAAAGATCTTGAAGGCTGATAGTATGAAGGAAAAGGGTATGGAGACAGTCAAGACAAGTGAGCAAGTTGTAGAAAGCCATGAAAGGCTTGAAAAGGATGAAAAGATCATGATTGGGGCAGTGGAGTGTCCCCTAAAGGAAAATTTAGATGGAAAGAAGACAAAGGTTGCAGACACAGTGGACTGTATATCAGAAGATATAGAGGTAAATGAGGCAGTGATGTTGATGCACAAACTGATGGTAAAGGAACTTGAAGATACCAAGAAGATGAAGGAAAAAGAAGATGACTTTGAAGATGCTAATGAAGGATTCATGGATGAAGAACAAGATAGGGAAGAAGAAGAGATAGTGAGTGAAAAAGAATTTCAAATGATAGTAAGTGAGTTTGTAGAAGAGTGTATAGATGATGAGCACGTTAAAGTCACCTTGAATGGTGAAGAGGATGAACAAATGAGAATGACTGAGGTTTTAGAATTGAAAGGAACTAATGGCAAAGAGTTGTTGGTGAATGGCCTAGTGAAGGCTAGAGAAAAAGAATTTAAGGAGTCTCTAATTGTGATGGAGAAGAAAGAAAGTGCAATGAATTGGTCAGAGGTTGTGTGGCAGATGTATGCTACTATACAGGTTGTTTTGAGTATGGGAAAGCTAAGGAAGATTGTGAAGAAAGAAGTTAGAAGGCAGAGGAGGAAGGGAATCCTATTTTGCTTCCTTGTGTTGATAGTTTTTCTGATGAAGGACAAGCCTAAATTCAAGATGAAAGGTGAAGAGATTATTGAGGTGTTGAATAGACATGTTGAGAATGTTGAGAGTAGTTGGATGAGGTGTGTAAATGTAGGTTCAAGGAATCAATGCAAGCAAAGGATTGTTGATCATGGACAAAACTAAGCCAAAGGTCAAGATGAAGAATCTACAAGGAAAGGAAAGGAGTATCAGAAGTTGGAGATCTAGGTTTGTTACAGATGAAGACTTCCAAGGGACTTGGAAGAATTTTAAGCCAGGGTGTATGGTGCAGGAGCACCCAATACACAAAGTTTCAAAATTCAACATTAGTAGGAAGGCATTAGGGAACTAGGGGGTATTTGAGTCATTTCATGATTGAATAAGTCCTTTGAGCCCATTAATGATGTAATTAGGGGTCTTTGATGCTATTTAATTCAAAAAGTACAAAAGGTTGCATAATAATGTACTTATTGTCAACAAATTGTTAAAAGTGAAAAACTAGGCAATTAGTGGTCTAATTGGTGAAAAGTTGGTTTCCAATGGCCAAATAATTAAATTTTCAGTTGGAGGATGTTTGTAAGGGTGGTTAGATGTTAAATAATCCTCTCATGGTCGAGGCATGGTTGTTGAATCATTTTTTTTTTAAGTTCTAATGAAAAAGTGGTTGTTTTCTGTAAATTTTTGTGTGTAAATTTTCTGCTAAAACCCATGGTACGAACTTTGTATGACCTATACGGGATCAAACCTATTATGGTTGGAAAGAGGAGAGTTTCATATTTTATTTGGCATTGATTTGACTGAATTTGATTGAGTATAGAAAAAGTTATAGCCATTTTAGCAGGGGCAGGTCAAAAAACCCTCAAAACTAGGGCTTGGCCAAAAATGCTTCTATCTTCCACTCCCACGGTGTATAGCTATTAATTTCTTGTGGGATGGAAGGTATTTATGTATATTTTCATATTTTAAATATTTTGGAGAATGGCTAAATGTGTGGGGAATGTTACAAACTGATCTAGGCCTGGTATCTTCATGTGATAGGCCTAGCTTGTAAAGCAAAAATTAGAGTTTTGCTTGTTTTGAGATGTTTTTCTTCAAGGTGGCACTTAGGAATGATTGGAATGGTTGTAAGTAGCCTGTAGGAGTTTGGAAAAATTCTTTGGGGAGACGGGGCGAGCCTAGGTAACCAAAAACTAGTCAAGTGCACTCAATTAGGCCTCTTGAGGACAGTGATAGGTTGGTCCATGGTTGCTTTTCTAACCACTGTCAAGAAGTAAGATTTTGTGGCCTTGTAGAGGCATAAGATACTTGCCTAAAAAAAGTAGTTTACATCAGATATAGGTTTGTGGGTGAGAATTAATTGGACTGTCCTACCAGGCAGTGCTACAAGCAATTGGGTTTAAAGAGGTCTACTAGTTGAGGAATGAATTCATGGGGTTTCCTAAGTGATGATCATGGCTATGGTGTTATGATCATGGTATGTTAGAGCATGCTTCAAGTGATTATAAGTCCTTTAAAAGTATGATATTCAAAAACCCTTGGTGTGTTGAATTTTCCTTATAGAAGGATAGTGATTTTATGGTGTGTTGATAGGAGTATTTGAGAGAAGCACTCATAAAAAACTTATGCCATCTGAGATTGGTGTACTTCCCTACTCACTCTGTATCAATCCACTACATTGAAGGCCACAAATTAAGGGTGAAACACACTCCATAGGCCATCTTGCATATGCTATGCATCCCAGACCCAAGTAAGAGGAGAGAGAATATTGAGTCCTTTTACCCTGGCAAAGGAGAAAAAAACATGGAGGGCGATGAAAAAGAGTTCAAAGTTCTTGTTGGAGGAGACTGGTAAGAAAGGAATCCCAACCACTAAACTGTGAAGTATTCTGTTGTCGTGCGGTGTGTTGCACGAGGATCTATAGGATGCCATGTCCATGCTAACTTTTGTGTGCGGTCGAGACTCTGATGAGAAGGTGGAGACTTTTCAACTAGGACCGAAATTCCAATTTCGCAAGTAGCATGATATCTTTTGGTATGATTTTGCTGAGTTTATGGTAAAAGAAATGATATGGGAAATAAAGAATTACCCAGCGGAGGGAAATTTTAGATTTGTCTCTTTCCTGGTCCACATGTTTTTGCATCAGAACCCTGATTTCGTCGCCCGATATTTTTCATTATCAATTTTTTATGAGAAAAATAAAAGGAAGCTGGTGTCCACTTGGATGCCTTTTCTTTCTGCATCATATGATTATTATGCATTTTTGCACTATTTCATAGCTCTGGTCTTGCATGACTCAATCGGAAAGGGTGACATAATTCAGCACGATAAGGAGCAGACCGGATTTATGCAGAGTTTCACTCCCGTCTATGACTGGTTCTTAGGAAAATATTTCATGATTCTTCGGATGCGGGGCTTTACTGGTAAAACTTTCCTACTCCCAACCTATGTCATAAATAGGGTGCTCACACTAGAAATGTTTTAGCAGGTGTGTATCATTGATTTTACCTTCTGTAGCAGCAAAAGTGTCAAGAAGAAGGGATTTTTCTCTTGTCCAAATAATTTCAATTCGATAACTCGATAAAGAAACAATCAGACCAGTTGTTGGAGGATAAGTTGGCTTATCTAGGGTTGGTGCTGGTAAATGATAAGTGGGAATACAACCCTTTCGATGAATTTTTAGAGCCACACATGAGAGTTACCCATGTTCCCCGACCTTACTGGGAGAAGAGGCGTAACCCGCGAGTAGACAAAGATGAAAATTTTATTGAATTTGCATGTATCCCTACGCAAGATACTAGAGGGTCATGGCACAAGTTCTACTTTGTTGTGGCGGTGGCGCAGGATAATGTCCTCATGGAGTGTGACATGTACAATAGGTTGAAGAAAGATGAAGAATGGAGTGAGGAAAAAATAGAGGCTTTCTGGAAGTATCGCCAAGAAATATCACAATTGGATGCTCCTTACAAAAATTTGAAGGATGACCATGAATTTGAAATATGGTGGAAGGAGGGCCACCCCAGCCTGATCTCTAGTATTAATTAGAGCGGAGACCCAGAGTAAGAGTCCAAAGAGCAGTTTGAGGAATCAGTGACATCAGCCTCGTCTGTACTGAATGAAAAAGGCCCCAGACAGCCCACCTATGTGGCCACGAATGTGCACTTTAATATATCAAGGGAATCACATACACTCACTTGGGCTGCTAAACTAGCCAGGTTATCACTGCAGCAAATGAAGATGACTATCGAAGCTAGAGAGACCCCACCGGCGAAACGGCAGCAAATGGAGAGCATTATCGGAGAAGGTTCGCAAGAACCTATCGAAAGAAAAGTGCTTACAACTAGCCAAGAGCCTGAGGCTGAGGAGGAGTCCCTGAAAATTCTGGAGCCGCCATCGACCAGTTAGTAGGTAATATTCACTCCTTCTTCCCTTGCTTCTCATTCTTTGGTATATGCCCTTGTCTCAATGGCGATCCCTACCATGAGTACTGGCCCTCTTCCTTCTACTTTTAGTCAGACATATTCAGTAGGCTTCGCCCAGTTTTGCAAACCTCTCTACTCATCTTTACTCCTTCACGGACCCTTACGCCTGTTGTTGCTGCTTAGACTCTCCTTTCCTTGCTTTCGGAAAACATACCCCCAGTGAGTGCCCCTTCTTTTTCTGCTATTACTGCAGATCATTTTCCATCGCAACAAGCTGATACCAAATTGACACCCCCGCTACTGTCCCAGCCTATGAGTCCTGTGGCTGATTCATCGATTCAGTCATTACAAATGACTAGTTCTGTTTCGGGCCTCAAACCAAACTATGGAATGTGCCCCACTTCTCCCCAGAAACTATCACTCTCCAGAAGAAACAAATGCCTGCTCCTATGACAATTACCTATCCCTATGCCCTGCCTTCTGGTGCTCCTTTCACAGGTGAACTAGTTTCATCGCCAGTTGAGTTTATGGCACAGATTGATTGTGGAAAGGAGGCACACGCAAGTAGAATGCGAAAGTGAAAATCCAAAGATTACATCGCTTCCACCGAGCCAAAATATAGACTCTTTATGATGAGGCCCGACAAGAATTGAAGTTTGCGACCATGTACCCGAGGGTAACCAAGCCTCAGGGGGAAATGTGCTTGGAAGATTATGAGATATATGCGGTAGGGCTCGACATGAAGGTGGCTCGACTACAAGATAAGGTTGAAATCATGGAGGAAACACAATGGGTAGTCACTTCTGACTTCCTCAAAACTGGCCACCAGCTAAAGAAGAAGGATGAGCAACTTAAAGCGGCAAGGGAAAGGGTTAGTTTTTTGGAGAAAAAGGAGAAATCCCTGGAAGCAGATGTTGCCCATTTGACAGAAAGGGCGCTGTCAGCAGAGGATGAGAGGAACAGACTTCAGGGCGAGATTGTGAAGACTCAGGTTGCTGACCCTGCCATAATAAAAGAGCTACGCTCTAAGAATCAGGAGACAAAACAAAATATGCAACTAAAGAATGAAGAACTGGAGTGGCCTCACCTTGAGTATAGTCAAGGAATGGCGCAGAGAAGTGAAGCATCGAAGCACCAACATGCTCAATATGATTAGAAAATACAAGAAAAGGAGGATGAGTTTAAGGGCCTAAAAGTTCAAATAGAGGAAGAACTTTGAGAGACAAAGTCTTCTCTGGAAGAGCACTTGTCAAATCACTCCCGAGTCGAGGAAAATTGGAATTAAGAAATGAGTAACTCTATGGAACAGCTAGCATCCAAGAAAATAAAAAGGGAAGAATTAACTAAGGCCATTATTTCAAGAGACATGGGGATTCCTTCTCTTAAAATCTCTCTCCTAACTCCCCATACCCAGCCAGACATCATTTCGTTGGTTAGGAAATTGTACATCTCTCACTAGGAAAAAATTAAAGCCTTTTGCCTAACATTATAGCCTACCCTCTGATTCATCGCCAAGGCATCAAAGTTGAGCCAAGAGGCTCATGATACGGTTGAGCAGTTCTCACGGTTCATCTTGGAGAAGGTTCTTGAAGCAAAAGATCTGCTCACCAAGCTATACTCGGTCTCTAATGAGAGCCTTGCCAGGGTGGGTATTGAAGATCAGGATGTTGCTGCTCAAATGGAAAATAAGTTCATCCATTGCCACTATGCCTTCCAGTGCACTAATGCAGCCACGACTATTCTGAGTAAGACACTGGACACCATACAGGGAAGTTTCTCTAAGCTAAATGGGATGGGTTTGTCATCCCCATTCCTTGAAGATGGCTCTATTTCCACAACTGAGCAGATTGCAGAAAAGATAAAAGAGAATGAAAATGATCTAGAGGCTTTCAAATATTTTGATCATCCTCCCACGGCTGACATTGAGGGATTCATTCATTTGCTGGCTCAGCTACTAATCTATTGCAAAGCAGGAGTCAATTTTCCCAATGCACTACCTCACAAAGAAACTATTGATTTAAGTGGAGTGTAGGATAATTTGTGTAGCATAGTGAAGCCATCTGAGGATGAATGGTCGCCTCTATAAGTGGCTCTTTCCAATCTCTAACTCCATTGTCCCAATGAAATGACACTCTGGCCTATAAACCATAGAATTTTTTGGGTTCTCCATTCCTTAGTCAAAATGCCCTTGATAGTCGCCAAAAGCTATTAACAAATATTTAACTAGCTCCCTTTGGGTGCATTTTTCCTCTATGCATCAGCCCATGCTTTGCAGAGTCAACTCGGCCTTTTATCAAAGTTTTTCTCTGCCGCTCCGTGTCTACTCTTGCAACTCCGAGTCTCGGTGTTCCTTTTTCATCCCAATAGGTTCCGCTATGCTTCCACGTGTTGCTGCTACAAGTTTCTTTTGGTCATGTTTTCTTGCTATCTTGTTGGGCTCCGAAAGACTGCCATGAAGCCCTCATTCCTAAAAGGTTCTGGCAGGCCCCACGATTGATTTCTACAGTGTATGCTTGCTACGTGTCTGCCATTCGCACATCTTTCAGCACAGAGATGAACTAGCAACTGTGGGAAGCGAAATGATGCCACGCGTCTCTTTTGCGCCCAACTAGTGATCATTCCCTCCATTTTTTATGAAGGATCTGCCCATTTGACACGTGTAGTGCTAATGCAAGTCCTCAGTAGCGAGGGGAGAGAGGTTCATACAGGAAGCAAAAGGCTGCCATGTGCCTAACTAGTGGATATCATATGCAGGCGATGAACTGGATGAACTAAATAATGTTATTGGTCGCTGTGTGTCATAATAATTCACACAAGGGGGTGACACTTGTCTAATCGGGCCTAGCTGGGACCACCGCCATCATTGCAGAGGATGCACCTGTTCTTGGGACGACCCGATGCTTGGTTCTAGATCGTTTCTATTGTAACGGCCTTGGGGATATTCTAATTCTGGCATCATTACCAGGGATTGTAAAAAAAAATTTGTTACTGCTCTCTGAAGTGGTGGGAGGTTTTCCTGCTATATATACTTTTATTTGTGATGAGAAAATAGTCAAAAATTTGGAAGGAAAATGTTGGTTTTAGTAAAAGACACCAGGCCTTTATTACTATTTTATTTGATTGCAAAAACACTCAGACTGTGCCAATTGTTCGGCCTTTCTATTTTTCATGCTATTTGATCAAACTATGAACTATGTTTTTTATTGTCTTGACACTTCATTTGAGAACTTCTATATATGTTGGATGCAATTTTTCTTACTTAGATTATATCTAAGGACTCTTCTTGGCAGTAGGAATGTATGCAATGTTATTTTATGTCAATGAATGAATTGTCTATGCTATAATCTTAAGTCTCTGATGTTCTGGAACACTACAACACCATTCAGGCCCTTAAATATTGGTGCATCACCTTAGGTTAGACTTTATTCTATTATATTTGCTTCTTTTTCCCTTTTCAAACCTCATTATAGAAGAAGCCAACTTCTCTAAAAATCTGGAGGTTACTCAGTTTAGCACAAAAGGTCCCCCTTAAACTAAGTTTTACATAAGGCTTTGTTACCTTGTCAAATTTTGGCGTCAATAGATACCATGCTAAAATATCTATCAAATTCCATCCATCATCATTAAATCTTAGCTAGGTTATGCAGGTTTTTAACTTGGAACATTCACCATCCTTCAACAAAGTGGATCACTCATCAACATTCATCAACATACATCAATCTTGCATCATAGGAGTTGGGAAAGGGCCAATTTTCACATCAAATTGGCACCAATTCCCCCATGGGATCATAAATTTGCTAGTTTAATTAGGATTCAATCTCTACTTTGTTGTTTTCATTGTGTTCTTCATTATTTATTTTCCTAATTTGAACTTGGTAAATGAATTTCATGGGGAATCCTTGTTCTTACTTGCAATCTCTAATCTAATGTGTTTGTTCTTATTGTTTTGCAGGTATTGGGATTGGGGTTCACACACCTACCGACAAGAATATCACCCAGCAACATAGACAATAGTTGATAGGGATGGAAACATCCTTGCTAATATATTGGCAGAAGCAATAACAAATTCTTTGCACATCCCTACTTTCGAAACAATGGAAATTCTAACCAAAGAAGAATGTAAGGCGACATGGGATGAAGATCCCACTAGCTATAAGAAGCTTATTAACCAATATTGGCTTAAAGAGAAAAGGGGTAGCATTGCAAAGGTTCCTCAGGAGCTCTTCCGTAGCGACTTCCATGAGGACTACCATGACTTGGTGAATCTATTGAGCAGGGTGATGGGCTTCCCCACTGCTGCATATTTTTAGGAATGCATGGCATATTTCGTAGAGCAGATCCCTGTGGGGAGGAAGATGTCACCACAAAGGCCTCATTCTATTGGGGAGGAATAATAAGTGATTGCTTCCATGAACAATTCATGAATGTAAAGAAGACCTCCAAATTTTACATGACCTCCTATCTTGTTTACTCACTAGCCAAGCAAAGGTAGTACAGTGGATTGTTTGTGGCACCTGATGAAGAACCAAATCGTGAGTTGAAGGTCTATGATAGATACCCCATGTTACAGTTCAAGAACTTCAAGAAAGAGTACTATAGGGTAAATGACGCCTTCGTGGGTCACATTATCATGTTGCTTGGGGGGAATTTTGAAAGAAGGATCTCTCACAGTGCTCGAGCATTCTTGAAACAATATGCCTTCTTATTCATTAAGTACCCCAAGTTTACATATATTTGTGCCCAAGGTTTCACAGAGGCTAAATAAGCTACCCCGGTACCCCAATGACCAGATCATCTTGTTAGAGCTCCCTTAGCAGCTGCATCATGTGCATTCAGTCCTCAGAAGTAGACATTTGGCAGGGATCCCTTATCCCTTAGCTTTTGGCCAGGGTATGTACAATTGCAAACCTCCCAGTGTGTTGGGAATTTTGAGAAGGAATTAGCAGAATATCATTTTTGCCTACACACTGCTCATCCACGAATAGATCCATATGGGAACATGAGGAAGGAACTGGGACTAGGATACACCCATTTGCATCACCTAGAATATTTCTGGGAAAATTTCCAAGATGATAAGGAGGTATGGGTGAGGCATTACATGCGGATGACCGCATATTTTGTAAGAAGGGTAAATATCTTTCCTATACCTCATCAGGTTGAAGAAGATGAAAGCACCATCATGGACCCTAGTTACAACGTAGTCGCTAACTTGTCGCTACCAACAATAGATTGGGATGAACAAGAGGTTGATGACCTCAATATTATAACTAAGCCCGTTGAGGCTCTCACTAAAGAATGGGCCAATTGACGGGTAACCCAATTAAAATAGCAAGGGGTGATACTAACATATGAAGGGCTCAAGAGTGAGCCTAGTGCTATAGAAGATGTTTCTATTAAATCTTCAACCGAAGAAACATCCAACTCTCCCCTGCTCACAAGATCTAAAAAGAGAAAAGAAGCTGAGGCAGAGAAACAACCAGATCCAAAAGTATATTCAAGGAAAGAGTCAGAAGGTTCTTGCTTAAAGAAACATAAAAGGTCGGGAAGTGCCACAGGACTGCCCATAATTCAATAGGATCCTCTTCATGAGGGAGGAGAAGGGGAAACAAATCAACCAAAATCTCCACCTACTACCCTTGATTTGGCCATCCTTCCATCCATTTCCCAAGCCATGATTGCCACATCCCCACCTATGGTGGACATATCAGTCCACCTCGCCTCTTCTCCACCTATCAGGAAAGTTGTGATGATCGACTCCTCCTCTACCACAACTTCTCCACTTTCCTCTGCCTCCATGTCCCCCACTATATCGCTTCCACTAGTAGCAGCGACAGTGCCAATGCCCACACTCACATTTCCAAAGGCTTTCTCATGGCACATGCAGAGTGCCCCCTTCGATATTTTCCAAATATTTTTGGTTCCCACTATCCAAGCTGCCTTGGCACAGGTCCTCGCCAATGCTCTACCCTCAAATCCTCCAATAGGACCACCAGCAATGGAAGCCACAATTCTAATCTCTGAAGAATGGGAAAAGCGAGAGATGGAGGCTGCAAAAGCATTCGAGGAGGAGGCAGACGAGTACCATGAACACCCTGAATATGAACACTAGAAAATTGACAAGGTGATTTATGATAAGGAAGAAACATGATATTCTGAGAGCGGTGATGAAAGGGATCCTAGTACCAAAATCGTGCAAATATTTGATGATGATTTCGAGGAGGAAATGGCCAAGAAATTGAAAGATATTAGGGAAGAAGTAGAAAGGACTCCTCCTAGTGAAGGTGGGAAAGAAGGTGACAGGACAATAGAAAATGTGGAGCCTCCTACAAGGGAACAACAGGAGGAAGAGCATGATGAAAAAAGAGAGGAGGAGGCTAAAAGGGAGGATAGTCCAAAGGAGCACTTGTCCACTAAGTCCCTGATTAGGCGAATAACATTTACCTAGGATTCTGATGAGGATGAAGAAGGTACAAAGGTAGAAGAAGAGGCTCCTAAGGAGAAGGAGATTGAAATCATAAAGGATGAAGAAGAAGGTGATCATGAGTCACCTAGAGAAAAGGCTTAGATTCCCAAATGGCTTGAAAAATAATTGGAAAAGAGGGCTCCTTCCTCGAGTAGTCCAAGAACAATACTAAGGGCTATCCTAGCCGGGGTATAGGTCACTACCAAAAGGGAAAAGAAGCCCAAGGTCAGATCCAAGGTAACAATGGATGTTTCTGGATCTAGGAACGTCCAAGTAGCCATGCCCATAGTAGGAGAAGAGGGGGTAAGTTATAATATTTCTACAATTGACCTAGGAATAGCTACAAGGCAACAAAAAGTGGAACACCTCCAGGAGTCTGTTGCTACCATAGTACACTTGATACAACAAGTAAAAGTTTTGAAAGAGGAGCTAAAGTTACAAGTAGCTGATCTGACGACATACATTCAGCAATGGTCCTCAATAGAAGAAATTCCAACCACATTCGTGGCTCCATCCCAACTGTTGTCAAAAGAGAAAATTGATGAGCTAGAAAAGAGAAAGAACTTGGATAAAACTATAGAAAACTAGTTTCGACAGGTTCTATATGTTGAAAATATGGGTATCAGCCAGGCTGTTCGAACGGCCAACAAGTTCTTGGACTTACAAAAGTCTCTGGAGAGCACGAAGAAACTTTGCATCGACTTGCCTGTGATGTATAGGTCCACCTACCCAGAGATCGAGGCTATCCTCCAGCTGCCAAGTGCCACATGGGAAAAAGGCACTCACGTTCAAGAAGGATGATCATTGGCTCATGGATGTATGGAAGTGAGACTTGGAGAGTAGGAAAGAAAGGTTGGAGCAATTGCTTGACAAGGTGGATCTAGATATTGAGTGGGTCAAAGAGATTAGAGCGTATTGCGTCTGATATTTGAGGCTGATGACAAGGTATGACATGTCTGCGATGCAAATAGATCCAAAAAAAATAAATCCACACTTTCAAAAGGGGATGGAGGACGGGATGCCAATGAAGACAACCACGGATTTCATGTTTTTTTCCACCTACACCTTCACCCAGTCAGAACTGTTCAGGGACCACACTGCCAAGTAAGATGAAGAATGGAAAAGGCTTGGGGACAACTCCAAGGAATGGATTTATCAATTGCTATGATCTAAGATTTTGCAGGTTGCAAAGCTTCAGCCGGTAATTCTGAAGTTCATGGAGTATGCAGCTTTGAAGAAGCAAGAAGGCAACCCTATTATTAGTGAAGAGCTTCTAAAGGAGTAGCTACAAAAAAAAAGAAGGGCAATCAGCAAAAGACAAAATTGCTACAGTGTTGTCACTAGAGGAAAAAATAGGGATAAAGACAAGGATTTATTTTAAAATTGTAATATATTGGAGGGTAGGTAGAACCCTAAGTTGTAGTGAATCTTGGCCATACAATGGGATTAAATCCTGGCCATTTCTTCTACTTTTTGGATAATATAAATAGGGGGTCTCCTCTCATTTTCAAAGAGAGTTGAGTTGTAATGACATGCTGTAGAAATTTCTAATGAAAATATATTGACTTGGTGCATTAGTTAGCTTTAAATTGCTTAGATAGATTTTTGTAATACTGTTCTATGATTGTAGAAATTTTTGTTGTGTTGATTCCTCCAGTCCATACTTTTTTCCATTTGCTGCTGGTAAATGGTCTTGTAAAGTTAGTATGGGCTGAAACTTTAAGCTGCTCTAAAATCTTCATCTATATTCATGCATATATATTGTGGATGAATAAAAATTTGTAGACTTTAGAAGATAACACAAAGTTTCATGAGTTTTTGGTTGCTTCTGGTTAAGTGAAATTTTGTTTGAAGGGAGTTGTTCACAGTAGAACCTCCATGATCAATGTTCATAGTTAGTTGCAGATCCAAGAACCTCATCTCTTCCCTACTCTTTTCTTTCTTTTTTAGAAACAACTTGTGTTGAGGTTCATTGCACATTGTAAAGCCAAGGCTTTAGGAGAATACTAAAGGTTTAGATTGTTGTTCAAATCTACAGCAAAGTGCACCTAACTCCCATATCTGAAAATTTAGACTTTAAGATCCACTCTATATCCAGCTACGTAAGTCTGCCCTATGATTACCAGCAAGATCACATCAAACATCAACTGAGGAATTCCATGCAAGTCATGACCTGAAACTCAAGAGACCTTGGGGTGATTTTCATCAACTTGTTATTGGATATTTCCTTTCAAGAGAGATAGTGCACCTATGCACTATATGTGTTGAGAAAGTGTGCAAAACACCCACCAACATAACTGGCACTAGGAGGGAACTTGTGAGTTGGATCAAATCGGATCATTCTCCCCTGAAAGATTTCAGAGAATTATAAGGTCAACACCAAACAAAGGAGAGCTTCAAGAGTTGGAGCCTCCCACCAGGGAAAAATGAACTAAAGGAGGAGACTCTGCTTCTTCCTCTTCCTCCACCCCATCCATTCCCCTTCCACCTTCACCTCCATTCCCTCCTTGTTTATCCTCCACCCTGCCATACCAAACTGCTTTTCCACCTCTCGTCTCTAGAACCCAGGGATTTGTCTCTCTCCTAGCCCTTCAGGTTCAAGGTGCAGTCCAAACAACCGCAGCCCCGACACAGTCCTAGATTGCTGCCCCTCAACAAAAAATACCACCCCCGCCTCCTGTCATGGCTTGGTGTGTGCAAAATCCTTCTTCATTGCACTTCAATGCTTATCACAACATACCCAAGAATCCAGAAGGCTTATGTTCAAAGTTCAATCCTTGGGACCCACAAAGGATGGAAGAAGAACACGTCAAGATATTTGAAACAACAATTATAGATATGCAGATTGGTCACGAAGACGTTGTATGTTGCCTCTTTCCCTACTGGCTAGGAGAGGAGGCTTTTTATTGGTATATAATTTTTTTGAGAGGATGCATTACCTCATGTGACCTCATGAAGAATGCTTTCTTGCAAAAGTATCAAATTCTGATTAGCCCTTCAGAGTTATACCAACAGTTTATGTCCGTCCAGAGAGAAATTAATGAACCCATTAGCTCTTGTAATGATCATTTCTATCACGCCTTCATGAGGCTTCAAGATCCATACATATACAACGATGTTGCAGCCCTACCTGTTTACTATGTAGCATTGGATAATCTCATGTTTGTGTTAGTGAAAAGGATGAATCAACCACCTGCGAGACTAGTGGACAATTATGTTGAAGTTGTTAAGGCCAATACAGACTTAGGGAAGAATATCTCCGGTCTGCTTCCCTCTTTGGGTCCAATCTTTCACTCGATGCAAGTTCAGGGCCTCAACCAGAAATTTTCTCATCAGACACCCGTTATGAACCAGGTGCCTCAGCTACCCATCATCCCACACCCTGGACAGCCAATGAATCATGCACCTCCCATGCCTTCTTATGTGTAGCCTCAACAACATCAAAGCTATCCTCAGGCTCCCCAACAATAGCAAACATACTCTCAATAGCCACGAGTGTTGTTGTACTTGTCGGGGCCATAATTTCCCCCTGCACATCAAAACTAGCCGACAGCCCCACCTGTCTTTCTCCAAAATCAAGTGCGCAATCAAGCAATACTCAGAAAGACATATTGGAAGAGCTGAAATAAATGATAAAGAAAATGTCCAGGGAGATGAAACACTTGAGAAATCAAAATAATCAGTTGCAAGCTTCCCAATGCAGCCTCCAGGCTAACCTCAATTGAGATAGTAGAAACAATAGAGACGGTAGGGATAACCACAAAGCCAACACCTCTTCTGGACACAATTATGATAGAGGACAAAATTCAAATCAAGCTTCGAGAGGAGACCTTCTCAAAGGAAGAATTGCATAGGGAATACGAGGCCCAATAACGGAGGTGTCCCAACCCCTCTTTATCAACTTGCTAGCAATGAAAAGATGACCAGTGGAGTGTATCTTGCTGAGGCAACATTTTCTAGATGGTGCTAGATTCACAAGACCATCAAACACTCTGAGTTGGATTGTCTTGAATTCCAGACAGCCACCGAAATCTTTCAAGTGGAGGTTCAAAATGATGTTGATAGCACTAGTTGTAAGGACATCATCCCATCTGAGCCTTATGACTCTTCCTTCCTTGTGGTCAATCAAGCTCCCTTTCCACAAACTGACTACAATGAACCTAAGATCGAGGTCGCCCCCGTTAAGCGTGAGGAAGTGCAAGAGGTAAGTAACGATCAAACCTTGGCTCAGCTTTTCAATTCCATGGATAATGGTTTGGTAGATGAAGAGCAACATGTAGATGAAGTTCATATTTTTCACCAAAGGTCAACTCCCTACTTCCTTAGGAATAGGTAGGTGGGTGGACCCTTTACAACTTCTACCCCACCAAAAAAATTTAGTACCGCACCTGACCTGAATGCTAGCAATAACCCCGGGTTTCCCCATGTGCCCATCCAATACTTCAATAAAGACAAGCCCCAAAATTTGCAACAAAATTAGGCACAAAGATATCCTTAAGGTCAGCCCCAAGACAAGCCAAGTCACACATAGACCCAACCTGCTAGTTCAGCCATAGGTCAGGCCTTTGATTATGAAATTGAGAAAATGGGTGAATATGTAGCAGAGCAGTTCAAGAAGGTGAAAATCAGCCTGTCTACCTTTGAACTACTTAGAGTCCCTGCTGTAAGGCATGCCTTCTTTAGGGAAATTAATGGAACCTCATCCTCTAAAGTAACATAGGATACATAAAAAAAAGGGTCACCTTTGAAGAACTTAGGTAGGAACCCTCGATCCACGATATCATGGGGAAAAGGAAGGATGTTCCCTCAAATCAGTCTGCAGGTAAACAGCTGGGAAAATAAACTAATCCAAACAGTAGGAAAGTTCTTAAGGATCATCCTTCAGGCCATGCCATGGGTAGGACTGGTGATAAGAACAAAGCTCTAGTGGCCCAAGTGGATGCACCTATGGGCCTCTTTCAAGGAAAACTAGAAACACCACCTTTCCTCACCACCATTCAGATATTTGGGAAGAATTTTCATAATTGCCTCATTGATTCTGGAGCATCAACCAACATCATGCCTTTGGCTATATGTAAGGCCCTAGGGATTACCCCCACACCTTAAAAAAAAAAAGGTGACTGAATTGGACAAAACTGAGATAAACATTATAGGGGAAATGAATCGAATTCCCATGTAGATTTATGTGGAACCAAGGGTGCAGCAGGTTATTGACATCTAGGTTGTGGATATCCCTAACACATTCAAAATTATTTTAGGATAAGATTTCACCCGTGCATTGAAATGATATGCTGAAATAGACTTTTCTCATATGTGTCTACCCTGGAAGGGACTAACAAACTAGATCTGCATCAATCGAGAGCTTCGCATGAAATTCATGATCACTGAATACAACAACTTGAATGAGGTGTTGTTTGTAGAAATAGAGCTAGGAAACTATTGTCCCTATGCATATCAAGAAAAATCAGAAACTCAAGGAGAAGACGTGGTTGTATAAGTCCTCTTGGTGCAATGTATCTCTCCAATTGATTTAGCTCATGTGCCTTAGAGCATGGAGGTGTTAGTAGAAGTCGATAATGAGGAATCTCTGGAAGATGGTACCCTGGGACTACTGGACGGATTATAGAATTTTGTAGAGAAGTGCATACAAAACCAACTCAGCTTGGGTGTAAGAATGAATTTCCAAGAGCTCCTACTCCCAAATTGGTGTAGGGTACATGATGCAACTCATTCTGAATTCGAGTGTTGCCTGTACCAAACAAAGGTAGAACATGTCAAGAAATTAGTCATTCCCAAGAAGGGGATGCCATCAAGGCAACCCACCCTTCATCATGCCAAATTGACACTGACTATAGAGACCAAGGATGTCAACCCATAGCTTAAAGGTAATGATCACCTCAGTGGCCCAAGTGTCAAAGAGTTGTCCAAATTCTAGACATTACATTTCGACAGATCTAAATCAAAGCAGGGAGTTGTTGTCGGATTTGAGCTAGTCAACCCTTTAGGTAAGTCTTATTTCACTCCCCATCAACTCCAGTTTTATTGCACCAATAATGTAGTAGAATATGAGGCTTTAGTGCATGGTCTTCTTATGGCCTTAAAGAAAAATTTCAAAATACTGCAAGTTTTCAGGGATTCTGAACTCATAGTGAAGCAAGTTAGAAAATTGTATTCCTGCCATGATAGAAGACTTGCAAACTATAGGCATACAGTTTGGGATCTTTTACAAGGACTAGATGCATTCAATATATAGTTGATCCCTCATGCTCAAAACTACACGGCTGATGCTTTGGCTCAAGTAACCAGCACACTACAACCTCTATCCTTATCGGGACTCAAGAAGTTTACCATTGAGTTGACATCCACATCTTCAGTTCCAGATAATCTCACTCAATTTCAAGTCTTCAATGACAATAAGCACATCCTTGAATTCATCATGAGCTCTGATGTCTTTGCGACCCAAATCATTGATGAAGCCGATCCGGAGGAAGCTGAGTTAGATATAGAATTAACCTCAAAACCAACACGACTCCTTGAGGGATGGTTCAACTTGAACACATATTTGATTTGGATCAAATCAAAGATCAGGATCGACAAACGAAGAAGGAAGCCTTAAGCAACCAGTGCGATGCTCACAACCTCAGGACTTTCGAAGAGATAAAAAATCTTTTTATCGACAAAGTATGTACCGCAAAAGAAAAGAAGGGGATTGTGGATTCTCTATGGAAATATCATGATGTTGTGGCATGGAGCTATGAAGATCTTAGGACTTATGACACCTCCATCATCACACACACCATCCCTCTTGTAGGCACGTAAAATATATTGATTGACATCATGCATTTGATCCTAACTTACTAACATTGTTTCTTCCTGAATCGGCCTTCGGTCTAACCATTTAATCAAATTCCCCTATCTGATTAAATTCATCAATATTCCACTCTTGAATAAATAAATCATTTTTATCTAATCAAGTCATCTCTCTTGTTAAGTAAATGAATCCATCTGATCTAATTATCCCTGTTTAATTAAATAATCAATTTATTTGATTAAATCTCTAAAGTCTATCCATTAAACTAAATAAATTAAAACCTTATTTGATTTAATCTAACACCATCTCTTTTAATTAAATAAATCAAAATCCTTATTTAATTAATCTCTTGTCATATTCCTCTCTTATTTGATTTAAATAAATCCATAAATCTAAGTCAAATAAGTCCATCATCAAATCTCCTATTAAATTAATTAACCCTTGATTAATTTAATCTCATCTCATGTCCCATCCTCTAGATAATGCAAGTTGCACATGAAAATAGATTTAATTCATTTATTAAATCTCTATTTTCCTCACAAGGCATCTTTTGGAATATTCTCTCAATTTGAATTCAAAAATTCCAAGTCAACATGTACATCCAACAAGGCATTTAAAATCTCTTACATGTCCTTTTCCTTGAGCCAAGTGGCATTTATTGCATTTTCCCTTCCCTCTTGCATGTCATTTCAACAAATTTGAAATTCAAAATTTATGCATTTATTGGCACAAACCCCAAATATTGCACATCCATCATCCATTCATGGCTTGACAAGTGGCATCATATCATTGGATGAATGTTAGTCCCACATTGCTCAAATTTGGACATTCATCCATCTAAGAATTCTATAAATAAAGAGCTGATATCCTCATTTCATCATCCACAATCCAAGAAAAGTTACCATGCTCAAATATCTCTTGAATTTTATCCATTATCATTGAGTCATAGCTAGGCTTTTGCAAATTTTGGCTTGGAGTCTTCATTATTCACAAACAAAGTGGATCAATCTCTTCAACATTCGAAGCTTGCATCATAGGAATTGGGAAAGGGCCAATTTTCACATCAAATTGGCACCAATTCCCCCATGGGATCATGAGTTTTCACATCTAATTAGGATTTAATCTTTATTTTGTCATTTTCATTGTGTTCTTCACTATTTTCTTTCCTAGTTTGATTTTGTAAATGGATTTCATGAGGAATCCTTGTTTTGGCTTGCAATATCTAACTTGAGGCATTTATTATCTTTATTTTTTAGGTACCAAGGTTGGGGTTCACACATTTGGCACTAGAGGAGGGCACATCTCACTTTCAATCAGTTTTTTTCTTAAAATTTCGCGTTT
Source organism: Sequoia sempervirens (assembly GCA_007258455.2). Classification (NCBI taxonomy): domain Eukaryota; kingdom Viridiplantae; phylum Streptophyta; class Pinopsida; order Cupressales; family Cupressaceae; genus Sequoia; species Sequoia sempervirens. The sequence goes on from VDFB02271358.1 coordinate 571,990,420, forward strand.
TCATTCACACATAGGAAATTCCAATGCTGGGAGCTCATCGTTGTTGTTTTGGCACTGCGGACTCGTCAGCATCACTATATGACACCGCTTAAAATAAAAACTGTGTCGCTGGACTCGTCCCGCCAAAATATTTGAATTTTAAACTCTGCTGTTGGGCTCGCCAGGCTTCAAAAATTTTCAAAAAAATTAAACTTCAACGCTAGATGCAAACCGCGATGCTGGGTGAAAATTGTGATACAGTTGAGCTCTTTGTCCCGACACAGAGCGTCACTGACTGGTAAGCGACACTGTGAGAGCACCGCTCAAAAACCAAACTGTGATGCCATTGTGAGTTGCGACATTGGGAGACAGTAAAAAGGGAAAATTTGATTTTTAGCACGTGCTTTTGATTTATGATTAATTTATTTTTTGTTTCTAGTTTTTTAACTTCTGTATTTTCTAGAATCTGATTGGTTTTTCTCACTTGTAGGTTGGAAATCGAAAAAAAAGAAAGGAGGAGCATGATGATGATATTTCATGCAATCAAAGTGTTTTTAAACACTTTAGTGTTTGTTTATAACTTCTTTAAGAATTTTTTATCTCTTCTTTCTTAGGACACTAATCTTCCTTTGGGTTTAAAAAGAATCTTTTTGTTTATTTCTTGCAAAGGCTAAAACGAACTTTAGGATCACAACTTACTAGATTTTGTTTCTTGGATTAACAAATTGAACAAAATGTCTCTCACTTGTGATTTGGTGCTCTAAAATGAACTCACATTTTGCTTTGTGGATTTAAAAAGAAAAAGTGTAGCTTTGTTTTTCATGAGGGCTTACTTAAACTAAAGCCATTGAAAAAGGATGTATGCGCTTCTCTCGTGCTTTATAGCAATCTTGAGAATCAAAAGGCCTTTTTCATGACTTTAGGGTGAGACAAAGCAATCACCTCCACACTTCGATATGGGTTTAAAATTGAACATCTTGTGCGAGTGTGAGTGGGGGCATTGTTGCATATATTCTCTTTTCTTGTGGCCAACAAGGATTGATCGAGTTACGAATAGTGTTCTTCATTCACTTTTGTTTATCCTAGAGGGCCTACCTTGGGGAAAAATTACTCACCCAAGGGAACGACTCAATCGATAACACTCTAAAGCCAAGAGTATTTCCAACTGGGATATAAATGTGGATATTGGAAGAAACGCCAATATCAGATGGTTGATTCCGACAAGATGGATCCGAAAGGGGACTCTTGTTGTATGGGTCAATCTCCACGAATAGAAAGTCCTTACTAAAACCCATGTGCTAGAAATTTCCAAAATCCTTTAATCTATTTGTTGGTGCAAGAACGGTCATTGTCATGCCACCCCACACTTTTACGGTCTTCTAGTAGAAATGGAAAACATGCCATGGGAGTTTCATGGGTGTTGATTCTTGGCTTCCCCATATAAGTGAGTGTCGTGGAGGGGAGCTAGTGGGGTCAAGCATCTAATGATTCGCTACAGATAAGCGTAGCTAGACTTGTCCAAGAGGGAATCCAACAAATATTGTCTTACACATCCATAGGATTGTACTTATTCTTAGGTTACAAAATGCATTGCTTGATCGAAAAAATCATGGAAACAAACACTTGAACCTCATCCAAATTTGAAAACCTTTTGAGGAAAAATACAATTGACTCAATCCATATGTTATTGCTTGCCATTGGGACTCACGTCCTTAAAGGTTTCTAAACATTGGATTGTATCTCAATTTGTCTCCTTAAGTAAGAAATAGGAAAACCCTTGCCTTAAGTTCATTGAATTTCTACATAACATATCTTGTGGGGTTTGAATAAATTAAGACATAGGACATCTTAGATTGAAAACCTAATTGAAGAAAGTGTTTTTGGTAAAAATAAAGACATTAAGCAAAGCTAAGCAAAATGAACTTTCATATGTGTTTAAGACTCATAACCCTAAAAGAAAAAAAATCATTGGTTGGAAATCCGAAAATGAATGTTCAAATGAAATCATTTCTTAGCCACAAAGGTCTTTAGGAAGCATTTGCGTGCTCTTCAATACCTAGGTCTAGGCAAATAAAGTGTACCTTTTAGGTTCACCTTAGGATCAAAACATATCAAAATCTTTTTCATCCATCCTCCAAAACATCAAAACAACATCATCTCACAATCACCTTTTGGGAAAATATTGAAATCATCCTTAAATACTAGGCTTTGTGGAAAAATCAAAATCATCAAAATCATTGAGACTAAATCCTTGAAAAACGTTATCAAAAAACACCTTTGGCTAGGCATGTGTAGATGCATCCTTTTGCATATACTTAGTCAAAGTTATCAAAATCATCTTGTCTAGCGTAGTATGTGTAGATGAATCCTTCTTCATATGCTTAGTGAAACAATCATCTTGTTTGAATGGGTGTGGGTAGATGCATCCTTCTCCTCGCACATATTCAAATCATCATCCTTTGAACAAAGCTATCCCTTAGATCATCATCCAAAATCTTAGGGTCTTTCTATTCAAAATCAAAATCAAAATCAAAATCAAAATCAAAATCAAGGACAAAAACTCAAATCCAAAAATAAATCAAAATCAAAATCTGCAAGTCCTAAAAGCCTAGTATCTTATTCAAGATTTATCAAAAGCCAAAAAATCTGTATCAACCATCCCTAAACATCATCACCATATCACCTTTTATCCTCAAGGTCTCCTAAAAATTTCTACTTTGGGGCATAAAATAACAAGCAATCCAAAGAATCAAGAGATTCATCTCCCATATTCTTGAAGATTGATCCTTGTTTTATGGTTCTAACTAGATCTCAATACAAGAAGAGTATGGAAGCCAACAAAGAAACACCCACTTCAAGCAATCTTGTCCAAACAAACACATAAATGAATCCCGCCGAATCAAGTAACCCGTTGACCCTCTCATCATCGCAAAATCCACAAGAAGAAAACCAAGGAGAAGACCTTACTTTTGGAATGTCTCATGAGGAAATGACAGAAATGCTCCAAAATCCAGACAACCATAGAATCATCAACATCATGATGAGACTTAACCCTTCGTTGTACATGCTTGACTTAGCAAAGCAAGGGGCCAAGTTACCTTCGGATTTTGGTGTGAGTACCATAGTAGAGGCATCTTTTCTACCAATTTCATCCACCATCCCCATTTCATCTACACCCCCATCTCAAAACATCACGCAAAACATTCCACAAATCACAACATCATTTGCTCCAACCCAACCCAATGTTAATAAGGGAAGTGCATTTCTCAATGCATTTCAAACACACCCCCTTGTTAATAATCAAAATTTGGATGAAAACACCACCTTGGAACAAAGAATACCCCAAAACCCATTACACAAAAATGTTCCTCTCACATTCCATCATGATCCGTCATCATCATTTGTCCACACAACACCTCAAACACCTCTTCTCACAAATTCACAAGAAGAGGGAGATATGTTCGGACCAGGGGGCGTATTCAACACCATGACATTTTCACAACAACTAACACCCCTTAAATTTCCACCTCTCCCACCATTTCCATTATCATCCACACCACTCCTTGGTTTAGGGCTTCCTCCCCCACCAAGTATCAATCAAACCTATATCCCAACCATCAATCAAGGCATTACACCAAACACTCAAAAATTTTCATTGATATCGCAACAACAAATGACAAATGCACAAGCAATTGCAATGCCATCAAACACCCCCTTAACATCAAAAATCATGGTCTCTCAAGGACCAATCACATCAAAAACACCATACATCATGCAAAACATCAACACCACCTTCACAAACACCATCCCAAATCCACCACCACCTCCACCACCACCAACTTCCACCACATCAATCCAATATGATGCGGCATTGCAAGCTGATTTCCAAAGAGGATACCAACAAGTTCAGAAACTAAAAGCTGAATGACTAGCCTCTCAACAAGTTGCTCAAGTTGCACGAGCCATCCAAATAGCCCAAGCCGCCTTACAAGCACAACAAGCCCAAGCGTTATTGCAACAACAATAACAAGCCGCCCAAGCTACACAAGTTGCACAAGCATTGCAAGCACAAAGGGCCACTCAAGCACAAACAGCACAAGTGCAATCTCAAGCGCAAGCCCAATATCAAGTAGAACTTATTGCACAAAGACAGACAGTGTAATTGCAGGCATATCAGCAAGCATTAAAGTAATACCAAGAACAACAAGAAGCAGTAGAATTGGCAGCCCAACAACAAGAATTGTTGGAACAACAGCAAGCACAACAACAAGCATTGTTGGAACAACAACAAGTGCAACAACAAGCACAAATCTTAGCACAGCAACAGCAAGATCAACAACAAGCATTGTTGATACAAAAGCAAGTAGAAGCCTACTTCACTCACCAAAACATATAGATACCATCAAAAAATGCACCAACCAAACCACCCATCCAACCCATGATTGAAACACCCCAAAACAATTTCATTCCACCCCCTGATCCCTAAAATGATGTAACGAAACAATTTAGGTTGCTCTCGTAACAAGTGCTTGACCTTCAATCAGAGCGAACAACCAAAATGCCAAGCAACTTGTGTCCCTATCCATTTGATAGGAGCTTGATAATGAAACCATTCCCAAAGGGATTTGAAATCCCCAAATTTGACAAATATCAAGGGATGGGAAACCCTGAAGATCACATCAAGGAATTCCAGGTTCATTGCATGGAGGTCGTATATGACGATACTTATCGGATGCGGCTATTTCGTAGGAGCTTGGTAGGCCCCACTATAGAATGGTTCTCTCACTTACCTTCAGGCATTAGAACATTACAAGAAATTAGGGATGCATTCATTAAAAATTGTGCATGCAACATTGCAATGGATGTTAGTCTCAAAGAACTCTCAGCTCTAAAACAAGGAAAGGGTGAATCATTCACCTCATTTATACAATGATGGCAATCCAAGGCCAATGAGAGCAAGTGGACCATGCCAGAAGAACAAAAAGTTTACACCTTCATAGACAACCTTGAAGATCACTTGGCATTTCATCTCAAGGTTCAGGGCATCACCACATATGAGCAATTGATCTCCAAGGTGCTCAGCATCGAAAGAGCCCTTGTGACTCAATCCGTGGAATCAACATCATACCACAAACAACAAAATAACCACCCACCATCCAATTACAATGATGAACCTCGCACATGAGAAAGGAAAAAAAACATCACTAATGATGGCGTCGTCGATGCCAAGGTGGTCATTAGTGGTCCACGCCAAAATACACCCACACCGCCAACCCAAACACAACACCAAAACAATCATCACAAGACATACTATCCAAACAACAATCCAACCATCAATAATCTCAATGACCAAAGAGGACCACCCTAATGCAAAAGTTATCCCAAACAAAAAATACACCATTTTGGGGGAACCACTTGAGGACATAATGAAAAAGTTGATCTACGAAAAACTCATCAAACCTCCTACATTTGAGAACTACCAAGAACCCGATGTCAAACCTCCTTGGTATAACAATAATTAACTTTGCAAATTTCATAAAATAAAAGGCCACACCACAAACAGTTGCATGAGAATCAAAAAAATCATCCAAGATTGCATCGATAAAAAAATCATAAACATGTAACAACCTACAGGAAATCAGGATCTTAAGATATATACGAATCTGATGTTGAATCATGGTAACAAAGGCAATAAAAATGATAAGGGAAGGGTAGTGTAAATCATGTGTATGAAATAGTCATTGCCTCCCTAAATGAAGACTACATGGTCATCACCATCAAGGGCGCCCATGAAAAATATTGTGGAGTCACCACAAGAGGTGGCAAAGTAACCATTACAGGATCATCCCAACCCAATAGAGTCCCTGCATCCAGATCTGTTCCTAATGGCTACAATTTCCTAGAATAACTCAAGAGAATGCCAGTACAAATCTCCATCATGGAGTTGCTAAAAATATCATCAGCCCATAAAAAGATCCTTGAGGAAGCATTAGCCTCATCCACTGTTCCCGTAGATCTCGATGCGGAGCAATTCCAAGCTATGGTTAGAAATATCATTACGCCTAATCTCCTTACATTTTCTGACCAAGATTTCCCCACCCAACCATCTCACAACCATGCACTTCACTTGGAAGCCATTGTACACAAGAGAGAAATTAAAAGGGTCTTGGTGGATGGAGGTGCGGGTTTGAAAATTTGTTCTCTCAGCCTCATCAAGCAGTTGAAAATATCAGAAGATTCCATTGACAATGGAAAGGGAATCACAATAAGAGCATATGATAACCAAGAAAGAGTGTCTTGGACCTTGACTTGCCATATAATATCCTCCTGGGATGCCCATGGATCCATGCGATGAAAGTTGTAGCATCAACCTTCCACCAATGTGTGAAATTTACACATAATGGACAAGAGGTTATCGTCCATGGAGATCTTTAACCGTTTTCATATTGCAAAAATCTTGAAGCAAAATATTACAAAATCCCCCAAGTGCCAAAAAATGATGATGGCCCATCCACACCATACCTCAACCCGCCACTCTCACATCCACTTCTGCGATAGAGACACCCGCCACCCCCACCATCTCTGACATCAAGCTCATCATCCAAGAGGATAGTTGTAGAAGTTACAAGCTCCCTAACAATGCTTTTGTGATAGGAGAATTACCACAATCTCCTAGATCACGGGGATGTCCACAAGAAAATCAAGCTTCCACATCACAAACGTTTCCTGAAGACTATCTCGAATTCAGAAGCTGGGGAGACCTTGGCCAAGAGGTTATTGAGGCAGATCCATCACACATGTTATATCAAGATGAAAGACCAACAACTAATTTACCAATGGATGAGACAAGAAAGGGCCTACAAATGATGCTTGCAATGGGCTACGACAGAAATCAAAGACTGGGAAAAAATGACAATGGGCTCATAATACCTATCATGCCAGAGAAGCGACCCATAACAAATCTTGGCCTTGGATGTACCCCTTTGAGTATAACCATATGTGGCCGAAGTCCTTTGGTTAGAACGGTTAATATTTCTCCTCATCCAATACTAGCACAAGTATGGTCACCAATATCCATAGGTAGAGACATACATAACTTTATAACTAAGGCCTATATTAGTAGTGATGACGAAGATACCCTGACCAATCTACCTAGGCTATTCGAAGATACCACCCTGTGTATGATTAGTACCCTATCCTTCGAAACAGACCATCAAAATCATGAGATCCATTTGCTGTACCCTCAACTGATCGACTATGACCAATGAGGACCACTGGTTCTTGATACATTCAAAAATGATGAGGTGCTCTTAGAATTCAAGGGATTGAGGGATAACATTCTAGATGGGGATCACAAAGCAGGGTTTATAATGGAGTTGGACATACATGCCTATTATGGGGAAACTATTGAATCCTTCAGTCACAAAAGTGGGAAACTAATAATCATATCCAAGTCCCTGAGTGAAAACCACACTATGGCTCTCTCTAACAAGAAAATAGTAAAAAGAAAGGACGTATCCAATGGTGAAAACCTCTCTGAGGCACCCGAGGATGAAGGATTCAATCTCCCTTTAAGAGCTATTCATCAGGAGAAGTCAGCAGTCTTGGCTGAAAAATGCAATCATGTCAACCTAGGAATAGAGGAGACCCCACATATCACATTCTATGTGGAATCATTATTATCAAAAGAGAAAGAACTCCTAGCAGCATTCCTAAAGGAAAGACAAATAAACTTTGCATGGAGTTACGCTGACATGCTAGGACTTGATCCAGAGACAGTGGTTCATCACTTAGCAGTGTATCCAGAACCAAAGCCGGTCAAACAAAAGCTTCATAAAATGCATCCTCAAATCGCATGATTGGTCAAAACGGAGCTCAAAAAGTTGTTAGATGCAGGATTTATCCAACTAATCGATTACCCAGAATGGGTGTCAAACTCGATACCTATTTCAAAACCTAATGGAGCCATTAGAAATTTTACGGACTTTAGATATTTGAATAAAGCATGTCCAAAGGATGATTCCTGCTTCCCAACATTGACATGATAGTAGACATGACAGTAGGACATGAGATGCTATCACTAATGGATGGATTTTCAGGATACAACCAGATCATGATAGCAAAAGAAGATCAACATAAGATGGCTTTCACTTGTCCATGGGGGACCTTCTGCTAGAACATGATTCCATTCAGCCTAAAGAATGCATAAGAAACCTATCAAAGGGCGATGAAATTGATATTCCATGACATGATTCATAAAACAGTTGAAGACTATGTCGATGACATTCTAGCTAAGTCAAGAAAAAGGCAAGATCACATAGCAACCCTAAGTGCTATCTTTGATAGACTGGAGGAATACAAAGTCAGACTAAATCCCAAGAAGTGTGTCTTCGGCGTACAATCAGGTAAATTTCTAGGATACATAGTGTCCATGAGGGGTATCGAGGTGGATCTAACAAAGGTGAAAGCAATCCTTGAGATGGAAGCACCAGAGACATTAAAACAACTGAGAGGCCTCCAAGGCCAACTTCAATCCATCCGACAATTCATAGCACAACTGGCAAACAAGAAGAACCCATATTCTCACCTACTCCACAAGGGAGTAGCGTACAAATGGGATACAAAATGCGAAGAATCATTCAACAAAATCAACAAATATCTACTAACACCACCAGTTTTAATGCCACCCATCCCAAGAAAGCCATTAATCTTATATGTATCAATAATAGCAGCAGCCCTTGGAGCTCTCCTAGCTTAGCATGATGAAAATGGAAAGAAGAGGGATATCTACTATATCAACAGAACAATGGTCGGTCATGAGCTAAACTACTTATTCATCGGGAAAGCATGCCTCACAATAGTGTTTGCATCACAAAAATTAAGACATTACATGTTGGCACACAAGATAAAGCTCATTCCCAAAATTGACCCCCTCAAGTATCTCTTATCAAAGGAAATGCTGATAGGAAGAATGGAAAAATGGGTAATGATACTGTCAGAGTATGACATCGAGTATGTAGAGTGCAAAGCCATCAAGGGACAAGTTATTGCAGATCAACTAGCAGAGGCACCTATTTATTCTAAGAATCCTCTTGTCTCAAAGTTTCCAAATGAGTCCATTTTTAACCTCAACGTAGCAGACCACTAGAAACTATACTTTGATGGCTCATAAATGCAGCACACATCAGGAGCTGGCATCTTCTTCATCACCCCACAGGGGGACTGCATACCAAGGTCATACAAACTAGAATTTTCTTGCACTAACAACATCACGGAATATGAGGCTTTGACTATAGGTCTCAGGATAGCAGTGCAATGGAACATCATAGCTCTCAAAGTATACGTAGACTCTCAGTTGATCATAAATGAAGTCAATAATGAATATCAAACCAAGGATGATAATCTCACTCCATACAAGAAATTGGTGGAGACTCTCAAAGAATCTTTCATTGAAATAACATTTGAGAAGATTCCTAAAACCAACAACAAAGCAACAGACGCCATGGCAACAATTGGATCCTTGCTGAATATCCCCAACAAGGTCCCAAAATATGAATTCTTGATTGAGCAGCTTCTCGTTCCCGCATTCAAGGTACCGAAATTAGAATTTGTGTGCGAAATCATTGGCCCTTTTCGTAGTGGGGACTCGATCTCATTGGGAAAATCACACCCACTTCATCCAATGGCCATAAATTCATCATAACTACAACTGAGCACTTCACAAAGTGGGTGGAAGCCATACCCATGACGTATATAACTGGGAAGCAGATCTCAAAATTCATTCTAAACTATCTCATCTGTCATTATGGTGTCCCACAAGCCATTATCTCAGATAATGGGACACCATTCAAGAACCAGGAGGTTCATGAATTGTGCGAGAAATTCAAAATCCAACATTGCTTCTCCACCCTGTACTATCCTGAGGAAAATGGCCAAGCAGAAGCAACAAACAAAACCATCCTCAAAATCCTCAAGAAAATAGTCAATGACGTAGGTTGTGACTGGAATTTGTAGCTTAATCCCGCCCGCTGGGCTTATTGAACCAGCATCTACACACCCACTGGTGCCACCCCATTCTCCTTCGTCTACGGATCAAAGGCGGTTCTCCCCATTGAGATCAAGCTCCCATCCCTCAAGATATCACTGCAAAACCTCATCACGGATGAAGAATATAGAGTATCAAGACTAAATGAGCTGGAGTTACTGGATGAGAGATGCATATATGCTTTAAATCATTTGCAAGTCTATTAGATAGACTCAAACGAATCTACAATAAGAAAATCAAAAGTAGGACTTTCCAAGTCGGAGAACTGGTCTTAAAAGAAAATAAGAAGAATGTCCCAAACCCAAGTAGCAAAGGCAAGTTTGAACCTAATTGGTTAGGACCTTTCATCATCACAACAAGTTATAAATCAGGGGCATATCAGCTATCAACACCCGAAGGGGAACCTCTGCACGAGCCCATGAATAGCTCCCATCTCAAAAAAAATTATGCCTAAATCTTTCAAGGTATAGAACCAAAAAATCCAAAAAATTAGAAAATGTACTGAAAAATGGTCACTTTGGCGAAAACTTGGCAAACAAGCATCTTGGTGACAACAAAAAAAAATCAAAAAACCAAAAAATAAAAAAAAATCAAAAAAAGGATCAAAAAAATCATCCTCTAGTGAAAACCACTTTGGTGGCACTTTGGGAAAGTACCTCGGTGAAAACTTGGCAAACAGGCGCCTTGTGTAAATAAGAACTTTCCATCCACTAGGATCTTTTTCGGATTTTTTGACATCATCCCTCCATTTCGCTTCCACCATCCATCGCATTTAGGTCTCCATCCATCGCATTCAGGTCTCCATCCATCACTCATCCACTTGCATCTGCACCATAGCTTGGTCCTGTTTTCATATCGTGATCCCTCCTAGTACTACTCCACCCATCCTTAAGGTCAGTTTGTCCTACCTTCATTGGAGTAGTCTATTGCACCACATTGGGGGCATTGCCTCATCGGATCGGATTCGTGTATGATCTTAAAGTCCTCAAAATTAGAAAATCTAAAAACATCAGAAAAGTCAGAAAATCCAAAAACATCAAAACATATCAAAATCCAAAAACAGGTCAAAAAGTCGGTCAAAAAGTCAAAAACATAATTGTCTTGTCAAACTACGTCATCTCTGAGCTTGAACATAGGAAAGGTTGATCTTTGATCATCCCCCGAGACACTTAGGTTAGTCCTTTAGGAGTCTGTCATAATAAACTGACATCTCATCATGTATATCATCATCTATAAGTCGATCAAGTCATCTAGTCAAACTACGTGGTCTCTGCATGTATAATGTAGGTAAGGCTCATCCATTGATCAGCCCTCAAGACCCCTAGGATCGGTCTATAGGTTAGTCTTTTGGTCAAAATCTCATAAAATCCCAAAACATTTAGAAAATAAAAAAATCAAAACATTTGAAAAATCTGAAAAATACCAAAAACAGCCTCAAAAACATTACAAAACATCAAAAACATCCAAATATTTGAAAAAAATCCATCCACCTCATCTCGCTTGCACCCGTAATAAACACCATTCATAATAAATTGATCATCATCATGAACCTTTGGTGAAACAGTTATAAACAAGTCTAGCAGATTAAAAGTAAAAGTCCAAACGTCAAGTCTTAAGTCTAAGTTAGTGTGTAAGCAAGTTGGTCCTCTCTTCGTATTGGTAACTCATCATCTGAATCGGTCCCATATCAATCATCCCTTAGAACACTCTGATAAGTGAAATGACATGCCACCATCCACTAACATGTCCTAGGATGAATCCTTCCTACAATGGGCATTAACTTTTGGCAATAAGTTTTAGTTGTCATCCTTAGAAAACACATCCTCTTTCTGTTAGTGGTATTGAAGAGCATCAGTTTGTTTGTTTACTTGGTCTTTTTATCTTCTGACTTATCTTTTTTGTGCTCATTCCAAGGATGTCTCGATGATATCCCAAAACAGAGGATTTAGAGAAATAGGAATGGGGCAACGATTATTATCTTTTGTCTGCTATGCTTGTTGGACGTTCTTGTAATATAACCTCGACGAATACTTGCTTTGTTAGGTATGTATGCAAGAGGTCTAGGGCAACTTGTTGACTATTGCAGGGATAGGTTTACCATTTCATGTTTTGGTCCGAGCTATTTGAAACTTCTAAAGTGCATCCTAGCAAGGTTTTCATATGTCAAGTGTGAACAAGAATACTCCTATCTGATTGTCAAGTCAAAGTTCATCCCACTGGGTACAATGCCATCTTGGCTTTCTATACCTTGATGCATCGTACCACGTGTGTTATCAAACATAAGAAAGTTTGGCCCTTTGAAAATCCCAATTCCTCGGCAAGTAATCATCATCATCATCATCATCATTTGCATTTGCATCATCTTGTGTCTTGTTGAAATGACTTCTTTTCTTACTAACCGCACTAACAAGGTACTATGATAGTTGATCATCAATCACCATCATCATCATCGATCCTGCATCCACAAATCATTAGCATGTTGCATAAACATATCACATAGAAATCATAAACACATTTTCATAAATATATCACATACAAATCATAAGCACATTGCATAAACATATCATATAGGAAACATACACATTGCATTTTTATCATCATATAAATAGTTTATCATAAACATTCTTCATAAATAGGTGCATCCATGTCATTGCATTTCACCCATTACATTGCATCTCAAAGAAATTATATCAATTATTTCATAAACATTTCATTTGCATTTCATAACCATTTCATATTACCACCCATCATATAAATCATCGCATAACATCTACAGAAGCATTTTATAGTCATTTTTCGCATAATCAATAGATATATAAGCATTTAATTCATTAGGCATACATTCTTGCATAACATCATGACATCATCTCACCACTTTACGCATTAACATATCATTACATCTCATAAAACCATTTCATTATGCATTAACACCATTTCATTAGCACCATATTACGACCATCGCATTTCATATTTCGTTATCCATATCATCTCACAAGTAACATCATAAAACATTCATTGCATAAATCATTCCACATAGGCATAGACATAAAATTCATTACAAACAATTCATATATGCATCCATTCATTAACATTTCATAAACACAATTTATCATATCATCCATATCACATATCACATTGGCATAAAATAAATCATCATATAGATAACATCATTGCACATCATATCATAGGTTAGCATAATATAGATTTGTTAGTCATAATCATTGCATAAACATCATTGGAAATAAATGCATCCATAAAGACATCATTGCAAAGCATATAGAAATAAACCATCCATGTATAAAGGAGAACATAGTACATCACATTAAAATCGGCTCATATATATCAACAATCATGTCACTTTCATAGTACAAAGAGTAAATCAGATCACTATACATATGTGTCAATCAGTACAAAATGCCCATCAAGCTATAAAAAATGAGCCCATAAGGCACAAAAAGTATGTATCATCTCGAACAAGCTCGATCTCGGTGGATGCTACCCTCACCCCTGTCACTGTGACCCTCTGGTGGTCTCTGGCTGGCCCACTCTGAGTACTGTTGTGAAATTTTTTGCACACACACCCCGCTGAAAGCAGGGACCCTCTTTCGCTTCATTTGGGTGTTTTGGCCCTTTCTTTTAAGATTTTTCCTTACTTAGGCACATGCTTAGATGTCTATTCTAAATGCCTAGGTGTTTCCCCCAGGTTATTTACTAAAAATATTAAGTTCTAGATGAATTTCGAGCTTTTTCCTTGATTCGAGATTTTTCGCGCTGGTCGAATTTTCCTGGATCCTGCTTGGATTCCAGCTGGACCCTTGTTGTTCGGGGATTTTCGATCCTCGCGGATTTCCACATGGTTTGGATTGTCCCAGATTTTTCCCTATTGTCAGATTCTCGAATTCTTTCTCTGGCTATCTTATCGACTGCATTAATGGCTTTGTGTGTGTTCTGAGAGGTGTATTTAACTTGATTCAGAGATCTTTTGCGCCATCATGCTCACTATTTTCCATTTTCTGAGTTGAGAGCTGCATCCTTAGAGTTTGTTCTTTGGGATTTTGGCTTTGATTTGGACTTTCAGATTTAACTTGTTTGATTTGGGGGTGATTTCTAGTGTGTTATCACCTGTGTTCGTTGTGGACACCCTTGAGCTTCGTGTTTGCTGCTTCTGAGGTCAATTCTCGCTTCATAATGGTATGTGTCTGATTGCTCTGCTTTGAATTGAATTATGAATGGCACGTTGGTATTTGAATTCCTGCGTATGTGTCTATTTCGTGCTAGGGTTGGTCAGTATTGCATACTTTGTCATCTCCCAGGTGAGTTTTGAGTTCATGTGTCCATCTGCATTTTAATGAATCTTTCCTGAGAATAATTAGTAAACCCTAGTGATGATTCAACAGTTGAAATGACTAAATTTTGAACGTGCCTATGCGCTAATATCGGATGAGTAGGGTCTGGACCTAGGGCAGTGCCATATCAGGTGATTTCATCTTAGGATTGACCTAGAATACAAAGAAAATTCATGAGAGGTTCGTCCTCGACTTGCCCTAAGTTAGACTTTTTGAAATCCTTAGTTGGTTCAATGTCTCGATGAAATTGGGACTCTTCATCCCTTCCAGATTCCCTTCGCTGTGACCAGTCGAGATCGCTGAGATATCATACCGACCACCTTGAGGTTCACCAAAGTGGTCTTCCTAGGTTCATGTTGGATCGCCATGACACTATCATTTTTACACCAATGAAATCCTTTATGCATATCAGTTGGCGAGGCCTTTCACTTTCGCCGAGACCTCACCCTGCAAGGAGATGTCTCATTGACATGCTTGCTCATACTTGCTCTTGGAAAAACAAGTCCTAGTCTCCAAGAGGTCATAGCGGGATCTAGTAGCTTTACCGATATTCGTTTGCTTCGCCAAGACATCCGTCCTTCGGCAAGACCTCCCACCGAGCACTTTTCACTTTCACCAGAGCCCTTTCTGAGTTGATATTTAGTCGCCAGGACCCTGTAATCCTCTTGCCGAAAATATTTCTGTCGGCAAGACAAACCTCATTGCCAAGAGCTCATAGCGGGCTCCTTTCGTCTTGCCAATCTCTTGTTCTGTCACTGGGACTTTCGCTTTTAGTGAGACCTTTTGCTGAAAATATCCTCCTCTTTTCGAGTGCTCTTCTGTCGGGGAAACATTCATGCTTCGCTGAGACCTTACCGCAAGCTCCCTTACTCTTGCCGAAGCCTTCACCTTCGGCGAGACTCCTAACATTCACCAGGACTTCATAGCAAAAATTTTCTATTGGCTAGCCCTGATCTTCTGTCAGGTGACTTCATAATGTCAGCAAGAGCTTATGCCAATGGAACTCCTCATCGGCGAAACATAACACAGTCGCTGGGACCTCATATCCAAAAATTGAGTTTGGCCGAAGTGATTGTTTAAACTCTGATGGTCGGTAAGACAAGATGAATTCGCCAAGACCTTACCCCAACCACCCTTGGCTCATACCGATATGTTTTCTATGACCCTTTTCGCTGATAAATTACATTGAAACAATTGACTCTTGGCGAAACCTATTCTGATTGCATCCTTCAGCGTAACTCCTGGAAGTCGCCGAGACTTCTCGACGAGCTCAATCCTCCTGCTGAAACTTTTGTTCCGGGAATTCCCATTAGTCCAGAACTTTCCCTTGACCACGAATGTCCACCAGTACTGGATTTCTCTAAAATCCGCCATCTCCTAGGTTTCCCAAAAATCCTCTTTAGCCTATTCTTAGTGGAAATTCGTCCCTCACGAATTTCCCTGAAATTTGGTGAAATGTAAAGGAACATGAAATAATTGAATCCGTTTATAATTTGTGATGCATTTGATGATTATTTCATGTCATATTTGAACCTCTCAGGTGATTTATTGATTAAAAATGATCAAGTTTAATGATTAAGTACGTGTTTCTTGGGTTTTTCGCTAGAATCCGATCGGTCTGCAATTTCCCAAATTCCTCTCTACCTCAGATTTTGCGGATGGTCTTGAAACCCAAAATTTGCTATGGGAATTTTATATGAATTTTAATGACACCTCGACTATGAGAGATGCATTCCAGTAGTGTTTTGATGGATTAACCTTGCTTTCCTATGGTTTTCATTATGTTTTCATGTTGAATGCAAGCTGAATCAAACAAAATAGCAGCTGGTTCCTCATTGTCTGATGCCGAGAGGATCAAGCTGGACATTAAGAGCAAGGTTCCTGAAAGCAAGATTACTTATGTTTGGTCAGAATTCACTGATACCAATGTTGGCCTCTGGGACTATGAGGAGTTTAAAGCAGGAATGGCATCTGAGGATCTTCCTTTGGTGACTAGAAGAATGATGGAATCAAGATTATTGCATGTTACTGGTTTCCCTTCTATGGTGCAATGCTATGAGTTGGTCCTTGAGTGCGCTAGGCACTATGATCAGGATACATAGAGGATAATTGGTCCTCAAGGGAGAGTCGTTGCCAATCTCAACCCGGTCTC
The DNA here is from genome assembly GCA_007258455.2 of Sequoia sempervirens. Classification (NCBI taxonomy): domain Eukaryota; kingdom Viridiplantae; phylum Streptophyta; class Pinopsida; order Cupressales; family Cupressaceae; genus Sequoia; species Sequoia sempervirens. Next base: position 572,006,942 of record VDFB02271358.1, read on the forward strand.
CATTGCCCAAACCTTCGACATGCCAAAAAGATCTCATGTAGTGGGATTCACCATTGAGGCAGCCCAGGAGTTCTATGATGACCAGACTGTGAAGTCACAAGAGCTAATCAACTCTTGGCTGGAGAAACCCAAGTCCCACTATTCCAAGTTGCCTAAACAATTGTACAGAGAAAAATTCAAGAAGGAATACTATGATTCCATCACCTTTCTCAGCAGGGAGCTTGGATTAAGGAGTGCTAGTACATTTGAGAATTAGATGTGCCATGCAATCGTGAGGATGGAACGAGAAAAGATTAACTACCATTGGGCAGGGGTCATCAGCCAAGTAATTCACAAGCAATTGTCCAATGTGTTGCAAACAAATACCTTCACAATGACCTCATATTTGGTCTATGCATTGGCTAGATTCTGTCCCTACAGGGGATTAGATACAAAGGGAATTTTTGGGCAAGATATCATTTATGAAGTTTTCCCTCAGTGTATCTGGGAAGCTCGGACTATAGGAGGGAAAATGATGCATTTACCATGCATATTACCAGAATGCTTCAAGAAGCAGAGCATGTTAGTATTTCAGATCAGGCAAATGAACTCATCAAGAAATATGGAGCTTGGTTTATCCAATTTCCAACTTTCTCCTACATTCAGATTGATGGCTTCTAGAAAGCCCCATACAGACTCCCAAGGTATCCCACTAATCACATTATATTGTTGGAAGTCACTAGGAAGATTTGTGATTTTTATGCCACCATCAAGAAGGACAAGCATAAGACTAGATTTGGTGGAGAGTTCCCACTAAGGATTGGCACTGGAGAAGTATGTCCTTCAATTGGTTCTGCCCAAGCTTTAGAAGAAGAAATGAGTACTCTTGGATTGTCTTTCCACTCCGAGAGATCCAGATTTGACATCACGGGAGAAGCTCAAAAGAAGGCCAGTAGAGAATATATTCATAAGGTTGATTTGGAGGACTACTGGGCCAATTGTGGTGATTAATATGAGGTCAGAAAGAAGAAATTCTCTTAGCTTCCAGTGGATGCAGTCCAATTGTATAATGTAAGGGTAGTTCCTGATCAATTGGAAGATGATGGGAACTTAATCCAGGATCATTCCTATGAAGTGGTAAGGGACAAACCAATTGGTGATGTGGATTAGTTGGAAGAGGAGAAGATGAAACTGAAACAATTGATGGATCCAGTCCTCAAATTCACTAAAATGTGGTTCAAACACATGGTATGGGAGTTGGAGAACAAGGGAGTAAAATGCACATATTCCCTAATGGAGGACTTGGATTCCCACTCCACTTCTGAAGAATCCACTGAGCAGGATCCCAGAGGTAAAGGTAAACTGGACTCTCCTGTCAAAATTAAATCTAAAGGTTTTCAGGAGGAAGAAGTCCAGGGAGCAGAAAAATAGAGGAGGCCAAAGGACAAGAAGAGAACAAGGACTAAGAAGTTTGAGCAGAGTCTTGAGGTTGATGCTCCTATGCCGAAGAGGAAAAGAATTGTCAAACTATCAGAGAAGGTTGCCTCCAAGGTTGGGGAAGAAGTTGCCCCACCAGTGATAAATCTTGAAAGCTCAGAGGAGAAGGCCAAATTGTATGCAAGGAGGTCTAGGACTCCTTCTCCTAGGGACAGTGTGCCTAAGGCTGACCTACCTCTGGTGGCTTCTCGTGACGAGCATCATGATGATGTGCCTCCTGCTCATCAAACCCAGAGTGAACCAGGTGGGACAAAGGATGTTGATGATCATCCGGGTACTAAAGGGGAAGAGTTTCATGAAGGTGAACTCTATAGAACAGAGGCCAAAATTGAAAAGGAAATGCAATCTCCCTTGGTTTCATATGCAGAGTCACCATTCACCAATGAAGTAGTTGAATCTCCTCCAAGGGAGGGGGGAGCAGAAAAGGTCATGTCACCTAAGCATGAGGAGGAATGGATCGAGGAGGAAAGTGGTAAGGATGGGACTCTTGAGAAATAGAATTTGGGTGAGGAGGCACATGAAGATCAACAAGAAGAAATAAGGCAAAGTCAAGTGCAATTGGAGCCCACTGTTCCAAAGTGGCTGGACAAGAAAATAAGGAGAAAAAAAGTTGTGGTAGAGGACAGTCCACCGAATTGGGATGCACTGCTAGCCATAATTGGAAAAGATAAAGGTAAGAAAAAGGCTAGAGTGATCTCGAAGGTAGAAAGGGATGAGGCACATAACAAGGTTGTTCACATTTCCACCCCTGCTCTAGAAAAAGATAGAGACGATGTGGCTAGAAATGATTATAATATACAAACTTTTAATCTTGGGCCTACATCAATTGAGTAGGATATTGAGGACTATGAGGTCTCCATTGCAGTTATGGTGGATAGATTGAGAAGGGAGGTGAAAACCAAGCAGGAACTAAAGAAAGAAAATGAAAATCTCAAGAAGTGTTTGGAGGAATTGATGAAGCCACTTCAGACCATTAATCCTTCTTCCTCTACTAATCCTCTGCCTCAGGAGACCATAACTAAGCTAGAAAAGATGAAAGCTTCCACCCTTGCCACTATGAATTGGCTGAAAGGGGTGCAAGAAAAGGGTGACGAAGCTATTAAGGAAATTTTGTCAACAAGGAAGGATGCTATCATGGCAACTGAATGGTTGAAACAGGTGTTAGCACAAGATAAGGAGGATGCGGACCTCCTTCTGCAGAAAATCAGAACTTTAATGGAGTACACTTGGGACAGATTGGTGAGTGACAGAATCCTTCCTTCTTCTAGAGCTGTCGAGCCATGGGAATGGTTTGAGGCATTACAAATTAGGCAGAAGGTGCTGAAAAAGATTCACAAACAAGGGAGGCCGATTGATGACACCTTAACTGGGGTTTACAATGGTTCCATTGCCTTCTTTGAAACCATGACGGGAAGAAGGAAGATTGCACCCAAATACCTGAGCCTGGAACAGTTAAGAGAATGGTGGCATGATGTGTATGCACCACTTGATGATGGCTCTATTTCTAAGCACCAACTAGATGATGCGGCCACCTACCTCGCAGTTATTGATAAGCATGTGACATATAAGGTAGACTGGGATAGGTCGGTCAAACACTCAAGGGACAAGATTGTGTCCATTGAGAGGCGACTTAGGGTTCTTCCAGTACCACCTGTGGCCGACTTAGATGTAGAATTCTTGAAGCTACATGAGGATTTAGATCAGCGCGGGGATGATGGGGAAGAGAGCTAATGATAGGCTGCAGTGCGATTTGTGCTTCCCTATTATCCTCCTACACGTCATCTGAGCTGCACAGTGGATCTCAGTTTGATTTGGACAGGACATGCATTTAATGCTTTTTTGACCCATTTCAAAGACTCTCTCGGCTGGGTGGTTGTGCTGAGTTATTGTTGCGAAACCCTTGCCTAGCCGACGGGATTTCTGGGAATTTTATATATTGGGCATTTGGTCTATTTGTAAAGGGTTAGAACAGTTAGAAATAGTTAGAAGATCAAAATTTGTAACTCGAACATAGAGTAGAGCTAGTTAGAAGTAGAGTAAGTTAGTAGGTAGCTTCCCTCAAGAAAATATTGTAACAGAAAGCTAGAATTGTTACTATAGTGAACAATTTGAATACAAGAAATGACATTGTGATTTGGTGCCATACTTGTTTCTTTTGTCTTGCATGGTTCTAGTTATTCTATCTATAAATTTTTTTTGAGAAAGTCAATTTTTAGATTAGATTTTATTTAATAATGTTTGTGATTCAATACTTGAATGTTGTAGCAATCCTTCAGTCCACACTTTTCGCAACCAACTGATTGTTAGTTGCTTTGCAAAGTTAGCCTGGACTTTATATTCTATGTGCTTAAGTTTGATTGTAAAGATTTGTTCATTTTTAACTGCAATAGAGTTATTTGAATGAAGGTTTATGATTTGAAAATCTTAACACCTTTGAAGATTCCACTGTTTTATGTGAAATTGTAGATTTATCTTGGTCAAGTAGAAATCAGTTTTGAAGGATTGGTCCATTTTGAGTATTGGTTGCTTTCATTGTTAATCTTAGGAGTAGTATTAGATTTAGAACTCTCTCTAAAACCCTTCTCCTTTTTTGTTTCTTTGATTATTGGGTTAAATATACGATTGAAGCATCATCAGATTGTTAGATCTGATAAAATTGATTCAACATTTGCTCGTAGTAAGGTCCCATTGTGATTACCAGCATTTTCACATTTCGTAACTGAGTTGTTTATGCACTGTCAAGACCTGACATTTTGAGACCTTGGGGTTATTTCTTGAGGCTTGCCAATAGAGATTTACCTTTCAAGAGAGATAGGATATTATATTCTGTCTGGCTGTTATTGTGCAAAAAACACGATCAACAAGAACTGGCATTAGAAGGAGGGCCCGAATAAGCAAGATGGATCAGTTTTTGAATGCCATCTCTCCCGAGAGATTCAGAAGAAGAACAAGATCCGCTCCAGGAGAGGAAGAATTTTAGGAATTACCAGACCCTACTAGGTGAAGGAGGACCAACAAAAGGGGAGAATCATCATTATCCCATCCACCTCCCACATCTCCATCATCTCCATCTTCAACAAGTTCATCTGAGTCTGAGGCCATCCCTAGTCCACAACCTTAGCCAATCATAAATCAGCCATTACCACCCCCACCTCCACCAATGGCTTTCTTGGCAACCAACCCATCTCCACTAAGTTTCGCTATCTACAATGTTATGCCAAAAAACCTTGAACACTTCTATTCAAAATTCCATGTTAATGACCCAAATAGGACCGATGAGGAGCACATTAGGATCTTTCAAATTGGCCTTAAAGATAGAGGGGTAAACCATGAGGATGTAGCATGTAGGATATTTCCTTATTCACTAGGAGAAGATGCATTTTATTGGTATAATCATTTGCTTGCCGGGTCTATCCAACATTGGACTAAGCTAGAAGCTACTTTCTTGCAGAAATTTCGAATCCCCATTAGTTCCAATGAGCTTTACCGTCAATTCACTAATGTGAAGAGAGAGGTCAATGAGCCCATAGGGTCTTTCAACAATAGGTTTCATCGTGCTGACACTAGATTACAGACCCCATATGATGTTGATGAAGCCACTGCCCTAGAAGTCTACTATGAAGGACTTGATAGTCTAACAACTACTTTTATGAAATGGTGTAATAACTCCCCTAAGAGTTTACTAGATGCATATGCAGAGGCTATAAAAGTTAGCACAAATCTAAAGCAACATCTGTCTGGGCCTTTACCCTCATTAGGACCTGTTGCTCACCCTGGACAAGTTCCAACTCTCAATCAAGCTTTTGCAAACCATACTCTGATCATGAACCAAATACCTCAGTTACCTTTGGTCCCTTACCCAGGACCTCCTGCTGGACAAGTTTCATCTGCAGTTGGTTATCCTCAGTAGGTGAATCCACCTCTACATATCTAGCCTCAAGCTAGTTATCCTTCATACCTGCAAAATTCTAAAGTCCTAAACCAGTCACTAAATCCCAATGTTGTAGCTGGGTGTTCCCAGAATAGTGCAAATCAACGTACATACAGTAATCCTGACAAGGAAAGACTGGATGAATTGTCAGAACAAATAAAGAAGTTGAACATGGAGGTGACCTACTTGAGAAATCAAAATAGTCAGTTGCAAGCTGCTCAAAGGAATATGTAGTCCACTCAAAATAGAGATAATTCACAAGGACAACACTTTGATAGAGGGAAATGACAGGACAAAGGATATAACAATGATAGAGGATACAAAAAAGACAGAGGATACAACCAGGACAGAGGTTACAATAATGACAGGGGATATAATACTGAAAGAAGGAAGAATTATGATAAAGGACAACCATCAGGTCAGAACTTTGATAGAGCACCAGGTGGTGGACAAGGATTCGAAAGAAGACATCAGTTAGGACAGAATAGGACTTGGAACACTGGTTCCAACAATGGAGGAGTTCCCACCCCATTGGATCAACCAATCAGTCAACCTGTCAATCAGTCTGCCAGTTAGCCGGCTAATCAAGAGAAGCATCCTAGTGGTGTATATCTAGCTTAGGATGCCTTATCAAGGTGGTGTAGGCTCCACAAGACTAGTCAACATTCTGAGCTGGATTGTCAAAAGTTCCAAACAGTAGCCTCAATCTTTCAGTATGAGGTGGAGAATAATGCAACCTGTCAAGAGATAGTACCCTCTATTCCTTATGATTCACCAGTGTTGGTATTAAACCATGCTCCTTTTCCGCAAAGGACAATGTACCTAAAGAAGAATCTAACCAATTGGATGATAAGGCAGACCAGGTGTGCAATGGAGATGAAATGACCTAATTATTTGATGGGAATCTAGTGAATGACAATGGTCCCAAAGATGAAGAAGAAGCTTACATTGAAGAAATGCAAACCTTCCAGAGACTTGTCAAGAAATATGATTTAAGAGAGTTAACACACAGGCGCCCACAAGCTGGAGGCCCCTTCACTTCTTCCATTCCACCAAATAATTTCAACACACCTCCAGAACCCAATGCTAGCAACAATACCTCGTTGCCTCTGGTTTCCAGGAAATATTTATCTCAAGGAGGACATGCTGAGGTACCAAAGGGAAGAAATGTTGATGCAGGTAAAGAAAAGATAGTGGAGTACCCGAGGGAGAACCCCACTAATTTAAATGAAGAACAATTGGCCATGTATGTTGCTGAAGAGCTCCACAAATTGAAGGTAAATCTATCTGCATTTGAGCTATTAAGAGTTCCATCCATTAGGAATGCAGTTTTAAGTTCTTATGATGCAAATTCTACGTTGCAAGATAAATCAGTTAGTAAGAATGTCCATAAAGCATCTAGTTCTCAGCTAATAGGAGGACAAGATTAGTCTCATGATAAAGTTCATATGCCCCGTGGAGACACTAGGAAGGAAAGGGACAAATCTCAAGTTGTCCAAGTAGATACTCCCTTGACTCTGTTTCAAGGAAAAATAGATACTCCCTCATTCTTGATTTTTGTCCGCGTATTTGACAAAAAATTACATAATTGTTTGTTGGATTCTGGTGCCTCAACCAATGTTATGTCCCTTGGTGTCTGTAGAGCTATGGGTATCACTCCTACTGATTCTCAAAAGAAAGTCACATAGTCGGATAGGACTGAAGTCAATGTTGTCGGAGAATTGAATATGATTCACCCGTAGATTGCTTCTGATCCTAGGATTTAGCAAGTTGTCAATATACAAGTGGCTAACATCCCTGACGCCTATGGCCTAATCTTGGGAAGGGACTTTACCAGGGCTCTGAATGTATATGTTTCAACTGATCACTCCCATATGTGGCTTCCCTAGAAAGGGGTACCGAATCAAATCATAATTGAATGAGAATCCAGAATGAAATACATGATTACAGAGTATCATAAAACCTCTGCTGAAATTATGGTGTCAGAAGTAAGTATGGGTAGTTACATGATTTTTTATCCCTTTGAAGAACTAGATTCAGAGGAGGTCCTTATGTTGCATGTAGTGTCTCATGGCCTCACAAAAAATTCTAGTGGTGTTGGAGCCCTAGTGGAACCAGTTAAGGACAATGGTGAACCAGCTGAAAGTAATGATGATTCAGAGGATAATTAGCTGGCTCTGTTAGATAGTTTTCAAGAGTTTCTTCAAAAATGTATTGAGGGACAGATTCAGTTAGGGAGAAAGATGAGCTTTGAAGAGCTACTTCTTCCCAATTGGTGTAGGGTACATAATGCTTCACATTCAGAATTGGATTGTTGCTTATGCCAAGCTACAGTAAAACAAATACAAAAGTATATTGATCCCACCCTTGTGGTCCCAATCAATGTCCAGGAAGACCACGGAGAAAAAGAAATGATGCCTTCTAAGGAGCTATCCAGTAATAACAGTGCAAGTAATACAGTAAGAGACTCTATAGTTGTTGGATGCTGGACTCTGAGATTCGATGGCTCTAAATCAAAACAAGGAGCTGGGGCAAGTTTTAAGCTAATTAGCCCAAAAGGTAAGATGTTTTTTGTTGCGCATAGGCTTTAGTTCCATTGTACAAATAACGTAGCCAAGTATGAAGCCTTAGTTCATGGATTGTTGATGGCCTTAAAGAAGAAGGTTAAGATCTTACAAGTGTATGGAGACTCTGAATTAGTAGTCAAGCAAGTTAGAAGGCAATACTCCTGCCATGACAAAAGAATGACTAACTACAGACATAGAGTATGGGACCTTATTGAAGGATTTTACGCCTTCAATATCCAGCTGATTCCATGAAATAAAAACCAGACAGTTGATTCCTTGGCCCAAGCAGCCAACACTCTGCAGCCTCTATCTCTTTCTGGGTTGAAGAAGTTTACAGTGGAACTGACCCCAGTGCCCTCAGTTCCTGATAATGTTACCAGCTTCCAGGTGTTTGAGGATGATAAAAATATTCTTGACTTTATCACAAATATAGATGTTTTTGCTTCTCAGATCATTAATGAAATTGAGCTTCAAGAGGTAGAGATAGACTTGGAAGGGGTAATCAACCTGAAGACTAACACAATCCCTAGGGGAATGGTGCAACTGGAAAAAATCTTTGATCTAGACAAGATCAGAGATCATCAAGACACTAGGAAAGATTCCATTAGTGGACAATGTGATAAGTATAATATGGGATCCCAAGAGGATGTAAAAAATATTCTTATTGGCAAGGTATGTACCCTAGAAGAAAGGCGGGGAATCATTGATGCATTACATAAATACCTAGACGTGATAGTCTGGAGTTATGAAGACCTAAAGACTTATGATACATCAATCATAACTCATACTATCCCTCTTAATCCATGAGTGAAGCCCTTCAGACAGAGGCAAAGACCTATTAATGCTCTGTTGGAACCTTTAATACAAAGGGAAGTGTAGAAGTTGTTGTCTACAAGAATCATATTTCCAGTTAGACACTCTACTTGGGTTGCAAACCTGGTTCCTGTAGAAAGTAAAAATGGCGAAATGAGACTATGTGTGAATTTCAAGAACCTAAATCGAGCATCAGAGAAAGACAATTATCCAATGCCTTCACTAGATGAAGTACTCCAGATTGTCAACAGATCTCAGATGATGTCTTTTCTGGATGGTTACTTAGGATATAACCAGGTCATGGTGCAATATGATGATAGACATAAGACTACTTTCACTACTAAGTTGGGCACCTTTGCTTATAGAAGAATGACTTTTAGCTTGATTAATGTTGGAGCTACATTCCAGAGAGCAATGGACATATCCTTTAAGGATATAATTGGGAAGTGGATAATCATCTATATGGATGACCTGACGGTATTTTCAAAGAACAGAGGTGACCACATCTTATATTTGTGCAAGGTTTTCCAGAAATGTAGAGAGTTTGGGATATGCCTCAACCCAAAGAAATGCATCTTTGGAGTAACAGAGAGTAAGTTACTAGGGCATATCATCTCTGAAAAGGGGATTGCAATTGATCCAGAATGTATAGAGGCTATTCTCAAAATCCCACCACCTGCTAGTAAAAAGGAAATGAAGTCATTCTTTGGCAAAATCAATTTTTTCAGGAAGTTCATCATTGGATTTGTTGAGATAGTTAAACCACTAAATGTGATGTTGAAGCAAGAGGCCAAGGTGGAATGGAACCCAGAAGCAAAAGAAGCATTCGTAGAGATAAAGAGAGCTATTGTTGAAGCTCCAGTCTTAGTAAGTCTCGATTATGCCAAACCATTCTACATATATTAATTTGCTTTTGACCACTCCTGTGCTGCTATTTTAACTCAAAAATTTGACCAAGGCAATGAACACCCCATAGCATTCATGAGAACACCATTGAAGGATGCAGAACTGAGGTACCCAAATATGGAGAAGCAGGCTTATGCCTTAGTAATGGTGGTTAAAAAATTCAGACATTACATCCTTAGAAATAAGATCTTTGCTATAGTTCCTGACCCTGCAGTCAAGCTGCTCTTGATACAGAATGAACTGGGAGAACGGAGAGCCAAGTGGGTAACTATGCTATAGGAGTATGATATGGAGATTCAGCCCATGAAGCTGGTAAGAGGGCAGGGGCTCACTAAGACAATGGCAGAGACAGGCCCTGATCTTACAACTCAGGCTTATACTTTAGAGGATGTTTCTCCTGGCGAGTGGTATGATGATGTTGTTCATTATCTCCTGACTCAGAGGTGCCCTAACCATCTCAATCTTGTACAAAGAAGAGCATTGTGCTTAAAAAGTGGCAATTTCATGTTAAAAGGGGATGTCTTATACAAGAGAAATCACGAGGGTGTGTACTTAAGGTGCCTAGAAAGGGCAGAATCTAAAAGAATGATGTCAGAATTCCATGACAGATATGGCACAGGCCATGGGCCAGCACCATCTATAGCAAACCAAATTCTTAGAGCTGGTTACTACTAGACTACATTGTTCAAAGACACCCATAGTCATGTCAAGACATGCCATGTGTGTCAGACGGCGGCCACCAAAGAGAATTATTTCGCGCTCCCACTTCAGTCGGTTGTTGAGGTAAAACCTTTTGCTCAATGGGGAATGGACTTCATTGGCCCCATCAATCCACCCTCCTCTACTGGTCACAGGTATATTCTCACCATTACTGATTATTTTACAAGATGGACAGAGGCTCTTGCATGCAAACAATGTACTTCTGAAGGGGTGATTAACTTCCTTTAATCTGGTATTCTTAATCATTTTGGATGCCCCACGTCTTTAGTTTCTGATAATGGTCCTACATTTTCATCATTAAATCTTTCTAACTAGGCTTTTGATCATGTGATCATTATCAAATTTGCATCCAATTACTATCCGCAGGGTAATGGGTTGGCTGAATCCTATAATAAGAATCTTCTGACTGTCATCGGCAAGTTATTAGGAAGAAACCCTAGAGACTGGCATACCCAACTGAGATTTTCTCTTTGGGCAGATTGTACAAGACATAAAACCTTCATAGGAATGTCACCCTACCACCTGGTTTATGGGTTAGAACCTGTGTTTCCCATACAATTGAAAATTCCTACTTTTCAGTTCATCAATGAATTTTATGATGAGGGAGATAGACATGAGGCAAGACTTGGTTGCACCTTGAAGAAAAGAGGGATGAAGCCCTGGAGAACTTCGCTAAACACCAAGGGGTTGTCAAGAGATGGTTTGATAAGAGGGCCAAGGTTAAAGCTTTTAGGATTTTTGGCTTGGTTCTTTCCTGGGATAAAGCCCATGAACATAAGGGAGATCATGAAAAATTTGATAAACTTTGGCTTGGACCTTACCAGATCTCGAAAATCCTAGGAGATAATGCTTTTCATTTGAAAACTCTCACTGGAGAGGACATCCCACTACTTGTCAATGGGTAGTATTTGAAGCATTATTTCCAATCTTGAGTTGTTTTCAGCTCTGGTCTTGTATGTAGTTAGATTAGGGTTTTCCTTTCTGCTTTGTTTTTGTTTGTTTTGGTTAGTGTAGGTTTTCTTTTGGTTTGTTTTGTTTTTGCTCTGCTCTTGCTCTGGGGGTTTCTCTGTTTTCACTTGGATGTGTTGCATCTGTATGGAAAATTTTCCTTCTCTGGAATTGTTCTAAGTATTTCTTGGGTGAACTTTAGTCTTGCATCTTGAAAGGATGGTTGGAATCTTTGTTTTCGCCAATGGTTTTAATGTTAGATCTATAGAAGATTGAGTCACTGGCTTTGATTCAAATTTGAAGTACTCTGAAAATATTATATCTGTCATATATCTTAAGAACCCTGATGTCACTATAGGAACCCTTGTGAAGTCTTGTCAAGTGAAAAATACTATTTCTGCTTCAGTGCCACTGTGGTTCTCAGCCCTTAGTGTGAACTTCATTGTTCACAAGTTGAAATGAAAATGACATATAAAGAATATCGAAAGAAAGAAAAGTGAAATATTGAATATCAAAAGAATAAATTCAACATATCAGGGGTACCTGAATATCTCTATCGGGGCTATGGACACCTGGCTAGCAATAGAGCTATGTTTAGGAGAGTCACAGCGATAACCTCATCGAGGCTATGGACGCTTAACTGGTAGCAAGGCCCTATCTAGGTTGCTTTCGAAGTTAGAATCCTTACGTAGCCTGACTTGAATGAACTTGGTTTCTGTAGTAACTTAAGGAAGGAAATGAACTCATGTGCACACACTTTGATTTTCAGTTCATGGAAGGTTTGATCCATCCTTTGGTTCTGATTCTTTAAATCTTGCATTCTGACTTGTTTGTTTGATGGTGAGATTGAAACCAGAGATTTTGGGTTCTTGAATCTTGTTCATCATCAAATGCTCTAGAGCATTTTCCCAGTAGAATTCACCATTTGTTGTGCAGTTTTTCGCACACATGCCCCACTGAAAGCAGGGACCCTCTTTCACTTCGTTTTGGTGTTTTGGCCCTTTCTTTTGAGGTTTTGTCTTACTTAGGCACGTGCTTAGATGTCTATTCTGAATGCCTACGTGTTTCCCCCAAGTTATTTACTAAAAATCTTAAGTTCTAGATGAATTTTGGCCTTTTGCCCTGATTCAGAATTTTCTGCCCTGGTCGGATTTTCCCGGATCCTGCTTGGACTCCGACTAGACCCTTGTTGTTTGGGGATTTTCGATCCTCATGGATCTCCACGTGGTCTGGATTGTCCCAGATTTTTCCCTGTCGTCGGATTCCCGAATTCTTTCTCTGGCAGTCTTATCGACTGCATTAATGGCTATGTGTGTGTTCTGAGAGGTGTATTTAACTTGATTTGGAGATCTTTTGTGCCATCATGCTCACTATTTTCCATTGTCTAAGTTGAGAGCCACATCCATAAAGTTTTTTCTTTGGTATTTTGGCTTTGACAAGTTTGATTTGGGGGTGATTTCTAGTGCGTTATCACCTATTTTCGTTGTGGCCACCCTTGAGCTTCACATTTGTTGCTTCTAAGGTGAATTCCCGCTTCATAATGGTATGAGTCTAATTGCTCTGCTTGAATTGAATTATGAATAGCACGTTGGTATTTGAATTCCTGTGTATGTGTCTATTTCGTGCTAGGGTTGGTCGGTATTGCGTCCTTTGTCATCTCCTAGGTGAGTTTTGAGTTCATGTGTCCATCTGCATTTTAATGAATCTTTCCTGAGAATAATTAGTAAACCCTAGTGATGATTCAACAGTTGAAATGACTAAATTTTGAACGTGCCTATGCGCTAATGACAAATGAGTAAGGTTCAGACCTAGGGCAGTGCCATATCAGGTGATTTCATCTTAGGATTGACCTAGAATACAAAGAAAATTCATGAGAGGTCCATCCCTAACTTTCCCTAAGTTAGACTTTTCAAAATCCTTAGTTGGTTTAGTGTTTGGATGAAATCGGGCTCTCCGTCCCTTCCGGATTCCCTTCACTGTGACCAATCGAGATCACTGAGATATCATACCGACCACTTTGAGGTTCGCCGAAGTGGTCTTCCTAGGTTCATGTTGGATCACCATGACACTATCATTTTTACACCGATGAAATCCTTTATGCATATCAGTCGGTGAGGCCTTTCGCTTTCACCAAGACCTCACCCTGCGAGGAGATGTCTCATCGACATGCTTTCTCATACTCACTTTCGGAAAAACAAGTCCTAGTCACCAAGAGGTCATAGCGGGATCCAGTAGCTTTACCGATATTCATTTGCTTCGCCAAGACATCCGTCCTTCAGCGAGACCTCCCACCAAGCACCTTTTTCTTTCATCAGAGCCCTTTGTGAGTTGATATTTAGCCAGCAGGACCCTATAATCCTCTTGCCAAAAATATTTATGTCGACAAGACAAACCTCATCGCCAAGAGCTCATAGAGAGCTCCTTTCATCTTTCCGATCTCCTGTTCTATCACTGATACTTTTTCTTTCGACGAGACCTTTCACCAAACATATGTTGCTCTTGTCAAGTGCTCTTATGTCAGGGAAACATTCATGCTTCACTGAGACCTTACCGCGAGCTCCCTTACTCTTGTCGAAGCCTTCGCTTTCAGCGAGACTCCTAACATTCGGCAGGACTTCATAGTGAAACTTTTCTCTTGGCGAGCTCTGATCTTCTGTTGGGTGACTTCATAATGTTGGCAAGAGGTTATGCCGATGGAACTCTTCATCAGTGAAACATAATGCAATCACTGGGACCTCATATCAAAAACTTGAGTTTGGCCGAAGTGATTGTTTAAACTCTGATGGTCGATAAGACAAGATGAATTAACCAAGACCTTACCCCGACCACCCTTGGCTCATACCGATATGTTTTCTATGACCCTTTTCGCTGAGACATTACATCAAAACAATTGAATCTTGGCGAAACCTATTTTGATTGCATCCTTCAGCGTAACTCCTAGAAGTTGCCAAGACTTCTCGGTGAGCTCAATCCTCTTTCCGAAGCTTTCGTTCTGGGAATTCGCATTGGTCTGGAACTTTTCCTTGACCATGCATGTCTGCCAGTACCAGATTTTCTCTGAAATTCGCCGTCCCCCAGGTTTCCCGAAAATCCTCTTTGGCCTATTCTTTGCAGAAATCCGTCCTCATGGATTTCCCCGAAATTTGGTGAAATGTAAAGGAACATGAAATAATTGAATCCGTTTATAATTTGTGATGCATTTGATGATTATTTCATGTCATATTTGAACCTCTCAGGTGATTTATTGATTAAAAATGATCAAGTTTAATGATTAAGTATGTGTTTCTTGGGTTTTTCGCTAGAATTCGATCGGTCTGGAATTTCCCAAATTCCTCTCTGGCTCAGATTCCATAGATGGTCTTGAAACCCAAAATTTGTTGTGGTGATTTTATATGAATTTTAATGACACCTCGACTATGAGAGATGCATTCCAGTAGTGTTTTGATGGATTAACCTTGCTTTCCTATGGTTTTCATTATATTTTCATGTTGAATGCAGGCTGAATCAAGCAAAACAGCAGCTGGTTCCTCATTGTCTGATTCCAAGAGGATCAAGCTAGACATCAAGAGCAAGGTTCCTGAAAGCAAGATTACTTATGTCTGGTCAGAAGTCACTTATACCAATGTTGGAACTAGGACTATGAGGAGTTTAAAGCAAGAATGGTGTCCGAGGATCTTCCTTTGGTGACTAGAAGAATGATGGAATCGGGATTGTCTCATGTTGTTGGTTTCCCTTCTACAGTGCAATGCACTGAGCTGGTCCTTGAGTGTGCCAGGCACAATGATTAGGATACACAAAGGATAATTGTTCCTCAAGGGAGAGTCATTGCCAATCTCAACCCGGTGTCCATTTCCAAAACCTTCGACATGCCAGGCAGATCTCATGTAGTGGGATTCACCATTGAGGTAGCCCAAGAGTTCTATGATGACCAGACTCTGAAGTCATAGCAGCTAATCAACTCCTAGCTACAGCAACCCAAGTCCCACTATTCCAAGTTTCCTAAATAGCTATATAGAGAAAAATTCAAGAAGGAATACTATGATTCCATCACTTTTTCTCAGCAGGGTGCTTGGATTGAGGAGTGCTAGTACATTTGAGAATTGGATGTGTCATGCGGTCGTGAGGATGGAACGAGAAAAGATTAACTTCCATTGGGCAGGGGTCATTAGCCAAGTAATTCACAAGAAATTGTCCAATGTGTTGCAGACAAAGACCTTCACAATGACCTCATATTTGGTCTATACACTGGCTAGATTCCATCCCTACAGGGGATTAGATACAAAGGGAATTTTCGGGCAAGATATCATTTATGAAGTTTTCCCTCAGTTGTACCTGGGAAGCTTGGACTATAGGAGGGAAAATGATGCATTTACCATGCATATTACTAGAATGCTTCAAGAAGCAGAGCATGTCAAAATCTCAGATCCGGCAAAGGAACTCATCAAGAAATATGGAGCTTGGTTTATCCAATTTCCAACTTTCTCCTACATTTGGATTGATGGCTACCAGAAAGCCCCATATAGACTCCCAAGCTATCCCAATGATCACATTATATTGTTGGAAGTCACTAGGCAGATTTGTGATTTTGATGCCACCGTCAAGAAGGACAAGCATAACACTGAATTTGGTGGAGAGTTCCCACTAAGGATTGGCACTGGAGAAGTATGTCCTTCCATTGGTTCTTCCCAAGCTTCAGAAGAAGAAATGAGTACTCTTGGCTTGTCTTTCCACACCGAGAGATCCATATTTGACATCATGGGAGAAGCTCACGAGAAAGCCAGTGGAGATTATAGTCATAAGGTTGATTTGGAGGACTACTGGGCCAATTGTGGTGATGAGTATGAGGTCAGAAAGAAGAAATTATCTCGGCTTCCAGTGGATGCGGTCTAATTGTATAATGTAAGGGAAATTCTTGATCAATTGGAAGATGATGGGAACTTAATCTAGGATCATGCCTATGAAGTGGTAAGGGACAAACCAATTGGTGATGTGGATTGGTGGGAAGAGGACAAGACAGAACTGAAACAATTGATGGATTCAGTCCTCAAATTCACTAAAATGTGGTTCAAACACATGGTATGGGAGTTGGAGAACAAGGGAGTAAAATGCACATATGCCCTGATGGGGGACTTGGATTCCCACTCCACTTCTGAAGAATCCACTGAGTAGGATCCCAGAGGTAAAGGTAAACTGGACTCTCCTATCAAAATTAAATCTAAATATGTTTAGGTGGAAGAAGTCAAGGGAGCAGAAAAATAGAGGAGGCCAAAGGCCAAGAAGAGAACAAGGACTAAGAAGTCTGAGCAGAGTCCTGAGGTTGATGCTCCTATGTCGAAGAGGAAAAGAATTGTCAAACTATTAGAGAAGGCCGCCTCCAAGGTTGGGGAAGAAGTTTCCCCACCAGTGATAAATCTTGAAAGCTCAGAGGAGAAGGCCAAAGTGTATGCAAGGAGGTCTAGGACTCCTTCTCATAGGGATAGTGTGCCTAAGGCTGACCAACCTCTGGTGGCTTCTTGTGATGAGCATCATGATGATGTGCTGCCCTCTCATGAAACCCAGATTGAACCAGGTGGGACAAAGGATGTTGATGATCATCCGGGTACTGAAGGGGAAGAGTTTCATGAAGGTGAACTCTACAGTGTGGAGGCCAAAATTGAAAAGAAAATACAATCTCCCTTGGTTGCATATGCAGAGTCACCAGTCGCCAATGAAGTATTTGAATCTCCTCCAAGGGAGGGAGGAGCAGAAAAGGTCCTGTCACCTGAGCATGAGGAGGAACACATTGAGGAGGAAAGTGCTAAGGATGGGACTCCCAAGAAACAAAATTTGGGTGAGGAGGCACATGAAGATCAACAAGAAGAAATAGTTCAAAGTCAAGTGCAATTGGAGCCCACTGTTCCGGAGTGGCTAGAAATGGAAATAAGGAGAAAACAAGTTGTGGTAGAGGACAGTCCACCGAATTGGGATGCATTGCTAGACGTAATTGGAAAAGATAAAGGTAAGAAAAAGGCTAGAGTGATCTCTAAGGTAGAAATGGATGAGGCACATAACAAGGTTGTTCACATCGCCAGCCCTGCTCCAGAAAAAGACAGAGACGATGTGGCTAGAAATGATTATAATATACAGACTTTTAATCTTGGGCCTACATCAATTGAACATGATATTGAGGACTATGAGGTCTCCAGTGCAGTTATGGTAGATAGATTGAGAAGGGAGGTGAAAACCAAGCAGGAACTAAAGAAAGAAAATGAAAATCTCAAGAAGTGCTTGGAGGAATTGATGAAGCCACTTCAGACCATTAATCCTTCTTCCTCTACTAATCCTCTACCTCAGGAGACCATAACTGAGCTAGAAAAGATGAAAGCTTCCACCCTTGCCACTGTGAATTGGCTAAAAGGGCTGCAAGAAAAGGGTGACGAAGCTATTAAGGAAATTCTGTCAACATGGAAGGATGCTATCATGGGGACTGAATGGTTGAAATAGGTGTTAGCACAAGATAAGGAGGATATAGACCTCCTTCTGCAGAAAACAAGAACTTTAATGGAGTACACCTGGGATAGATTGGTGAGTGATGGAATCCTTCCTTCTTCTAGAGCTGTCGAACCGTGGGAATTGTTCAAGGCATTGCAAATTACGCAGAAGGTGCTAAAAAAGATTCACAAACAAGGGAGGTAGATTGATGACACTTTAACTGGGGTTTACAATGGTTCCATTGCCTTCTTTGAAATCATGACGGGAAGAAGGAAGATTGCACCCAAGTACCTGAGCCTGGAACAGTTAAGAGAATGGTGGCATGATGTGTATGAACCACTTGATGATGGCTCTATTTCTGAGCACCAACTGGATGATGCGGCGACCTACCTCACAGTTATTGATAAGCATGTGACATATAAGGTAGACTGGGATAGGTCAGTCAAACACTCAAGGGACAAGATTGCATCCATTGAGAGGTGACTTAGGGTTCTTCCAGTACCACCTATGGCCAACTTAGATGCAACATTCTTGAAGCTACATGAGGAGTCAAATCGGCGCGGGGATGATGTGGAAGAGAGCTAATGATAGGCTGCAGCACGATTTGTACTTCCCTATTATCTTCCCGCACGTCATTCGTGTTGCACAACGGATCTCAGGTCAATTTGGATGGGACATGCATTTAATGATTTTTTGACCCATTTTGAAGACTCGACCAGGTGGTTGTGCTGAGTTATTACTGCAAAACCCTTGCCTAGCTGACGGGATTTCTGGGAATTCTATATTTTGGGCATTTGGCCTATTTGTAAAGGGTTAGAACAGTTAGAAATAGTTAGAAGATCAGAATTTGTAACTAGAACATAGAGCAGAGCTAGTTATAAGTAGAGTAAGTTAGTAGGTAGCTACCATCAAGCAAATATTGTAACAAAAAGCTAGAATTGTTGCTACAGTGAAAAAATTGAATATAATAAATGACATTGTGATTTGGTGCCATACTTGTTTCTTTTGTCTTGCATGGTTCTAGTTATTCTATCTTTAAAATTGCTTTGAGAAGGTCAATGTTTAGATTAGATTTTATTTAATAATGTTTGTGATTCAATACTTGAATGTTGCAGCAATCCTTCAGTCCACACTTTTCGCAACCAACTGATTGTTAGTTGCTTTGCAAAGTTAGCCTAGACTTTATATTCTATGTGCTGAAGTTTGATTGTAAAGATTTGTTCATTTTTAACTACAATAGAGTTATTTGAATGAAGGTTTATGATTTGAAAATCTTAACACCTCAGAAGATTGCACTATTTTCTGTGAGATTGTAGATTTATCTTGGTCAAGTAGAAATCAGTTTTGAAGGATTGGTCTGTTTTGAGTATTGGTTGCTTTCATTGTTAATCTTAGGAGTAGTATTAGATTTAGAACTCTCTCTGAAACCCTTATCCTTTTTTATTTCTTTGATTATTGGGTTAAATCTAGGATTGAAGCATCATCAGATTGTTAGATCTGATAAAATTGATTTACCATTTGCTCGTAGTAAGGTCCCATTGTGATTACTAAAATTTTCACATTTTTTTACTGAGTTGTTTATGCACTATCAAGACCTGACATTAGAAACCTTAGGGTTATTTTTTGAGGCTTCCCGATAGAGATTTACCTTTCAAGAGAGATAGGATATTATATTTTGTTTGGTTGTTATTGTGCAGAAAACATGATCAACAAGTACTCTGGTACCCAATCTACTCTGGGTACAGTATCATGAGAAGTCCGGCGGTAGTACTCTACCTCTCAGATAGCATCCCTGTAAGATCATACTGGCACTATGCCTTGGGAGGAGGAGGCTGTCATACTCTCGATATGCTGCCAACGACTTAGCTTGCTAGCTGCCTGTAGCTCTGCAGCCTGTCTCTGCTGCATAGCCTGATCTCTCTCTGCTTTGAGTTGCTCTCTCTCAACTGTCACGTCCTAAACCTAGGCTTGTAACTATGTAATCAGTACATCTCGACCGTCTGCCTGTCCCTGTGGCTACACATTTGGCTGCACCTGAGGCTGATCCTTGCCTCATGGTGGCTCCTATTGCTGGTCCTGCATATGGACATCTCTATGACCCGGTGGATCCTATCGAATCTCAATCCTCGGTCCTCGCCCTCATCCTTTCCCTCTGCCTCTGACCCTACGCACATCTAGATCCTCGCCTGGAATGGTCAACTGAAGTGGAGAATAGAACCAGTCCCTATAAGTCTAAGTGGTGCCTGGATCTGCCAAGCCCTGATCATAAGCCCACGGTCGGGCTACCAAGTGCCTAAAGCTGTTGACTGCCTCAGAGGTAGGAATGTCATGTCCCCATACCACCTATATCATGTTGCGAGCAAAAATGGCTACGTAGTCGTTATCAGGCCGATCCTGTGGCTCTCTGAATTGATGTTGTACGCGCCTGGGCAGGTACCTCGCGATCATGGTATGCTCCTGCCCCTGCATAAATCAGTCCTGACAGCAATAAAAGAGTTGATCGGCATCATTGGCCCATCTAGGATGACCAAGGTATGGTCTCCAAGTGAAAACAAGCATCTCATCTAAGACCCGCCTCCAGTAGGGGATCCCATGCTCACCAATGTGTGTAAAGGACACACCGCCTCTGTATCGTGCCACGAGGGCATCGTCTGCCCCTATCAGAACTGGAACAACATGTGGACATAGCATAGAAATGTGCTCCCATGCCCAGACATGAAGTAGTGTCACTCCTGCCCCCAATGCTCAGCCGTCCATGTATACGTACACATGGAGGTCCTTGTAAAGTGAAGCCAGAAGAATAGGCCCCCATGCGAAGCGAACTAGCCTGTCTCAGACCATCTGCTCCTAGTAATACCCCTAGCTAGGACTAAAATATTGCCCTCATCGTTCTGGGGCAATGAAACCTGAAATGATAGCTGCAACCGCCCAGTGGAAGGGAGGTGTTATAACCCTGTATCTCTCTAGCTCAATTTGTCCCTCGCAGTAGATGATGTATCATGTGGCAAGGACTCTGATGTGAGACTCGCGTCCCTCATCCATATCAAAGATCACCTGTCGACCATGAATAGGCAACCGTAGAATGCACCAAACATCCTATAGAGTGACGGTGGCCTCGCCCGTATGGAGATGAAACGATGACATCTAGCTGTGCCACCTCTCAGCCAGCGCTGACAACATCCCTAGGTGAGTACGCATGGGTGTCGCATACGCAATGTGCCATAATCCCACAACTCCTAGTCAATCCTTGTCCAGGTCGCTGAAGTCCCTTGAGACGCTAACTAAATCTCATGACCGGTGCTCCCGAGAGTAGAGCTCTCTCGCCGCACCCTGCATCAAGGAAGGTCAGCATGTTAAAAAATTTCAAAATTCCTGATCAAACGCTCCAAGCTCATCCCCAGCGGTGCAGTTTGTGATGGCATCGTAGTTTGGTTTTACTCAAACTCTGACGCTTGAGCCCTAAAAAATGCAAAATGCCACCACCATGGCACACTATCTCCTCCAGCGTCGTAGTTTGGGTGAAAAGGGCGCCGTCGTGGTGCACTTTACCCAAACTGACCCGCCGACCCCAAGCCCAACGTCGGAGTTTGTAAACTCTAAACTGCACCATTGTGGCACAAAACAACACTGCTATGGTGCAAAACAACACTGTGCGGCGCAGTTTAAATGTCGAGCGACACTGGAGGCGAGCTCCCCTTTTAAAGCATTAATTACAACATTAAATGAAAAAACTAAGCTTGGGTAAGGGTCACATACCGGTGCCCTAATGACAAGTGGCCACTGGTATGTCCAAACTCGATCAGTGATGTATAGGGGAAGCTATCGTTGTGCCATATCATCGGAGGCTCAGAGCTCAAATCTCAAGTTTGCTAGTGGAGTTGTGTGAAAATGACTTGAAAGTGACCCCTTGGGCCCCTTTTAAGCCTAAAAATTAGGGTTTTTTAACCCTAAATAGTTGTCCTGCTAGGGTCTTAGACCCCCAAACCTATTTTTGTTCGATTGAGGGTTGATTTTCATCATTTTATTGCGTTTAGACACGTTTTTAGCCTCCCGGAGCCCTTTCAGACTTGTCCGATGCTGTCACCTTTTTTTCGCAAGATCACCCAAAAAATTAAAATTTTCGTCTGATCTCTTGAGGGGGAATCATAATGGCATGTTTTCTCTTGCCATGCAGCAGTGGGGCAAGTTTTTAAATATTGAAATTTTTTGGCTTTCATCGAGATCAGTTATTCTTTGAACCAACACAACGAGTGCATTGCTTCAAAGAGGGGAAAAATGTAGACATGTAAAATATATTGATTGACATTGTGCATTTGATCCTAACTTACTAACATCGTTTCTTCTTGAATCATCCTTCGGTCTAACCATTTAACCAAATTCCCCTATCTGATTAAATTCATCAATATTCCACTCTGAATAAATAAATCATTTTTATCTAATCAAGTCATCTCTCTTGTTAATTAAATCAATCCATCTGATCTAATTATCCCTATTTAATTAAATAATCAATTTATTTGATTAAATCTCTAAAGTCTATCCATTAAATTAAATAAATTAAAACCTTATTTGATTTAATCTAACACCATATCTTTTAATTAAATAAATCAAAATCCTTATTTAATTAATCTCTTGTCATATTCCTCTCTTATTTGATTTAAATAAATCTATAAATCTAAGTCAAATAAGTCACATCATCAAATCTCTATTAAATTAATTAACCCTTGATTAATTTAATTCATCTCATGTCCCATCCTCTAGATAATGCAAGTTGCACATGAAAATAGATTTAATTCATTTATTAAATCTCTATTTTCCTCACAAGGCATCTTTTGGAATATTCTCTCAATTTGAATTCAAAAATTCCAAGTCAACATGTACATCCAACAAGGCATTTAAAATCTCTTACATTTCCTTTGCCTTGAGCAAAGTGGCATTTATTGCATTTTCCCTTCCCTCTTGCATGTCATTTCAACAAATTTGAAATTCAAAATTAATGCATTTATTGGCACAAACCCCAAATCTTGTACATCCATTATCCATTCATGGCTTGACAAGTGGCATCGTATCATTGGATGAATTTTAGTCCCACATTGCTCAAATTTAGGCATTCATCCATCTTAGAATTCTATAAATAAAGAGCTCATATCCTCATTTCATCATCCACAATCTAAGCAAAGTTACCATGCTCAAATATCTCTTGAATTTTATCCATTATCATTGAGTCATAGCTAGGCTTTTTCATATTTTGGCTTGGAGTCTTCATTCTTCACCAACAAAGTGGATCAATTTCTTCAACATTGGAAGCTTGCATCATAGGAATTGGGAAAGGGCCAATTTTCACATCAAATTGGCATCAATTCCCCCATGGGATCATGAGTTTTCACATCTAATTAGGATTTAATCTTTGTTTTGTCATTTTCATTGTGTTCTTCACTATTTTATTTCCTAGTTTGAGGTTGTAAATGGATTTCATGGGGAATCCTTGTTTTGGCTTTCAATATCTAACTTGAGGCATTTATTCTCTTTGTTTTACAGGTACCAAGGTTGGGGTTCACACACCTCTCAAGTCCGAAGTGAGGCCATTTCGCCAATGGAAACATCCTATTAACGCCTTGCTGGAACCAATCATATACAAAGAGGTGCAAAAAAAAAATTCAGCAAGAATTATCTTCCTAGTCAGACAACCTAATTGAGTGGCCAACTTGGTCCCAGTTAGAAAAAAGAATGGAGAAATTAGATTGTGTGCAGATTTCTGCAATTTGAACAGAGCTTCAGAGAAGGACAACTACCCAGTGCCTTTGTTGGACGAGGTAATATAAATCATCAATGACTCCCAAATGATGTCCTTCCTCGATGGGTACTCCGGATACAACCAGGTTATGGTGCAATATAAAGATCGCAATAAGACAATGTTCACCACCAAGTGGGGGACCTTTGCTTACAAAAGAATGCCCTTTGGGCTCATCAATCCTGGCACAACCTTTCAATGTTCCATGGGAATTTCCTTCAAAGACCTGATTGGAAAGTGCATAATCATCTACATGGATGATTTGACTGTGTTCTCTAAGAAACAGAGTGATCACATCTCTGATTTATACAAGGTGTTTCAAAGGTGTAGGGAGTTTGGAGTCTCCCTTAATCCAAAGAAGTGTATCTTCAGGGTGACAGAGGGTAGATTGCTTGGAAATATCATTTCAAAGAAGGGGATCTTTATAAACCCTGAATGTATCTAGTTTCTATTAAAGATTTTTCCACTAGGCAACAAGAAAGAATTAAAATCCTTCTTCGAAAAGATCAACTTCATAAGGAGATTCATCATGGGCTTTGTTGAGATTGTTAAGCCACTCAATGCCATGTTAAAACAAGATGCCAAGATCGAGTGGACCTTGGAGCAAAGCAGGAATTTGAAGAAATTAAGCAAGCGATTGTTGAATCCCTTGTGCTCGTCAACCCAGTCTATCTAAAGCAATTCTACATTTACTCATTCGCTTTAGAGCATTCCTTTGCTAGCATTCTTACTCAGAAAGATGAAGGGGGGAATGAGCACCCGATCGCCTTCATGAGTGCTCCACTGAAAGATGTTGAATTATAATACCACAACATAGAAAAACAAGTGTATACCCTTGTTAGGGGAGTGAAGAAATTTAGACATTACATCCTCCATAATAAGGTGTTTGTCATTGTCCCCGATCCAGCAGTGAAAATGCTACTCATACAAGATGAATTAGGTGAACGAAGGGCCAAATGGGTCACATTTCTTTAGGAGTATGATATGGAAATCCAACCTATTAGGTTGGTGAGAGGGAAGGCACTTACCTGAACGATCAATGAAGTAGCAACAGAGGCAGGACTCAAACTCATAGTGCAGCAATACCAACTTGAAAATGTTTCCTCAGGGGAATGGTATGAGGATGCCGTCTATTATTTGTTGAACCACAAGTTCCCACCTCACTTACAAGGGGTCCAGAAATGTGCTCTCAAGCTGAAAAGCGACAGATACATGCTACAAGGGTCCATTTTATACAAAAAAATCATGAAGGCATCTACCTAAGATGCCTTGGTAAGGAAGAAGCAGGTCAAGTCCTAAAGGAGTTTCATAACAAGTTTGGCATTGGCCATGGGTCTGGGTCTTCCATTGCACATCAAATTCTAAGAGCGGGGTATTATTGGCCAACAGTCTTCAAGGATGCTCATGGCCATGTTCTCTTGTGTCATACATGTTATATCGCCGCTACCAAGGAGAAGAGCGTTATTGTCCTATTGCAACTCATTTTGGAGGTGAGGTTGTTCGTGCAATGGGGTCTCAATTTTATTGGTCTGGGAAGCCCTCCATCATCTAGAGGACATAGTTACATTCTTACTACTACTAATTATTGTACTAGATGGATAGAGGAAATTGCATGTAGACAATGCACCACTGAGGTAGTTACAATTTTTTTAGAAGGTTTCATTTTAAATCGCTTCAGGTGTCCTTATGCATTGGTATGTAATAATGGACCTGCATTTGCTTCATTTAAATTTGCTAGTTGGGCTTTTGATTATGAGATCGCCCTTAAATTTTCATCTAATTACTACCCCCAAGGCAATGGCCTTGTTGAATCCACAAACATGAACTTGATCACAGTGATTAAGAAACTGCTTGATAGGAATCCCAAAGATTGGCATACCCAGCTCTGATTTTCTCTTTGGGCTGACCACACTCACCATAAGGTTTCCCTTGGTGATTCCCCTTTCCACCTCGTCTACGGTTTAGAGCCCATATATCCTATCCATCTGAAAATTCCTACCCTCCAGTTTATCAATGAATTTTATGAAGGGGGAGACCCTAGAGAGTCTCATTTAGCCGAGCTCTTGCATTTAAAAGAAGTATGAGACCGTACAATAAAAAATTTCACCAAACATTAGGGCGTGGTTAAAAGATGGTTCGACCATTGAGCCAAAATCAAGGCCTTTAGAATTAAAAATTTAGTCCTATACTAGGACAAGGCCCATGAAAAGAAGGGGGGACATAGCAAATTTGATAAGCTTTAGCTTGGCCCCTTTTAGATAGTTGAAATTCTAGGAGACAATGCTTTCTTCCTAAAGACCTTAATTGGTGAAGAGGTCATGTTGCCAATCAACGAGCAACACCTAAAGCATTACTTCCAAGCTTGAGCTCTATCGAGCTCTCCTATGTAAATAATTGTGCATAAGTTAGAGTAGGTTTCCTTTTGGTTTGCTTGTGTTTTTTTTTTCTACGTCGCTCTATTTTTCTCACCTCCTAGCTATTTTGTTTTGAAGAGGGTGTTCTCTGTCCCGTTGCAGTGGTCGTGCTCATTCAATGAATGGTTCACTTTGTTGATTCATCCTTAGTGTTCTTTGGCTAACCATTCATTTTGGGCTATTGGTCCCTGAAAGCTACCTACAAATGATTTCCTCATTTGGACTCTACCATAGAACTTGACCCTTGGTTGGATCTTTCAATGCATAACTTAGATCCTACACAAAACATATGCTAATTATCTCCAAAGGACTATATAATGGCTACTCTGATACCCTAGTAAGTGAAATAATATTAAGTCTACTCCAGTGACCACTATGGTTCCCAAACCCATTGTAAGCTTCAGTGCTTACATAGTTGAGAAAAAGAGAAGTGAGAAGGAAATATTGAAGGAAAGAAGAAAAAGAAAATAATGAAATCAAGTGACCGTATGGGTGTGCGGGTAACTCTACCAAGGCTATGGACGCCTAGCTGGCAGTAGAGAAATATCCATGGGAACACAATGACAACTCCGCTAGGGCTATGGACACCTGACTGGCAGCGAGGCAATGTCCAGGTTACTTTTGGTGTTGGGAATTTTATGTAGCTTGTTTGGTTGGATTAGCAGCCATTGATCATAGTTTTAGAGGAAAGGAATGAATTCACTACACACACTTCTGGGATGTCTTGTGCATTGACCCAACTAAGGACCATGTTCTCCTAGTTAACGTTTGAATATTGACCCCCGGTCTGCGAAACCAGAGATTTTCGGTTCAAAATGAATACTTATCCTTAGAATGCTTGGGAGCATTCCCCAACGAAGTCGCCTTTTGTTGTGCCTTCAGCACACATGCCTCGTTCGGAATGGGGACCCTCCCTTTTCCTTCTCTTGTTGGGTCATTTTTTCTCTACTTCATTTTGTGTGCCCCATTTTGGTGTCATAAAGGGTCAACGTGCTTTCAAAATCTCATCTTAAGACTAACCATGTTTCATCCCCTCCATTTTTTTCAGGCCTTGGTCCCTTGCGGAGTTCCCTTGGTAGTTTGCTTCTGCCAGTGGCCTACCAGGCCTGCCAGCCCTACCCTGCCAGGTTTCCCTTTCTCAGTTTCCATCAAGTGTTCACCGTCCAAAATGGTGGAATGCTTTCTACTTTCCAAATCCCGGGGCCTAGCATCTTGTTTTCCACCATGATTAACTTGAGTTGCCAATCGGACCGTCTTTTACCCCGCCGAGCCCGTCTCTCCGGAATTCTGTCCCCTAAACTCTATGTTGTCCCCATCATTTGAAATGGCCAACCTATGCCAACACTCCAGCCTCTAGGCTCTAGACTCCCTTTTGATGGTAGTTTCCAAAATGACAACTTTGAAGTGGTTGTCTAGTAGCATCCTTCCAACCTCCGGGCCCCGAACCTCCCGCCGCCATCCGAGAATTTAAACCCACCAACCCTCTTCTCATCTGTACGGGCATTAATGGGGGTATTAAATGCATGTTAGGAGTATAAATATCTAGTTTGTCCTATCATTTTCATATGACAAGATTAGCAAAAGGAGTTCAGAGCATATTTTGAGAGGTCTAGTGCATTCATTGCCCACTTCCTTTGTGCCCATTTTCATCATTCGACTATCCTTAGTGGATTTTGGAACTTCTCCCGCCAAGCTTTTGAGGTAGATTCGCCGTTCACCCTCCAGTGAGGTTTTTTGTGATTTTGCACTTAAATGATGAACAAACATGGTCTACAAAACCTTAATTAGGTAAAACAGGATGACACCTAAAAACCCCATGTGTTAAAATTCTAAGAAACCTCCAAAACATCCTCTAAAATGAATTCAGAACTCCACCTTGTCATCGTCATTCTTTGTGTAGGGAAATCGCACCCTCCGGGCCCGTGCCATCCCTTCGCCATTGAAAACTCAGCAAACAAACATGGACTTGACCAAATGGTAGGATGCCCTCTCAGGCCCACGACCTCGGACCTCCATCAGAAGATCGTCATCGAACTTGAACAAATTTGGACTCAACCTCCACTAAAGCTTCCCAAACCTGATCCCGCGGGACTCTGTCCCTGGGACTCCATGTCTCTTCCACCATTCCAAATGGCATGGCAGCCCCATCTCCCTGCCCTCCAGGGCCTGCCTCTCCTTTCGCCGTTTGGGTTAGTCATACCTCTAGGCCCCGTTACACGAAGTTCCATTCACAGATTTTCATGGCAAGTTCACCATTCAAATGACTATCTGGCGACGTTCGTTTGCCTCCTGGATCTCAAGCCTCCATTTTCCGCAAAGACCAACCAACAATGAACTTAAGCATCGTTTCCCTCACCGAGCTCCATCCACCAGGATTTCGTCCCATCTCAGCCACCACGAAAGGGAAAGTGGGTCCATCTTTCTGACCTCTGGGGTCCACCATCCTGATCGTCTAAGACTTAGCAAAGAAATCTGGTGGCCAATCTCAATGTTGGGTACAGCCCACTGGTCCACCCCTTCTGGATTTTCATTCAATGAAAGCCGCTTCAAATGTAAAAACACCAACGACTTCCTACCCCTTTAGCCCAAATACTTGAAACTCGAGGAAATGTTGGCCATCCTTCAACCTCCTGGGTCTCGAACCCCAGGATTCCTACCTTGGAATGTCATTTCACTTTGGCTATCCCCTGACAACTTTTCAGCCTTCTACCTCCACATGCTCCCAAAGCGGCCCAAATGACCTTGAATTCAAAAACCAATCTCGATCCACGTGCCCAAATTTAACCCTCTCCTACATGAGCCTTTCAAACCATCAAAATTTGAAGTCAGGAGGAATCACATGGATTGCCCTACCTTGTTCGCCCATTAAAACAAGATTTTTGCAAGGGAAGTCCGGCCCTCCAGGCTCGGGTTATCCAAACTCCCTCCAATAGATTACTAACGATGTCTCAAAGTAAAAGTATGATTTGATGAATGATATATCACTGGATTGGACTTCGATGATGGGATTATGACTAACATTCCTATTTTCGTGATTGGTTATGCTCATTGTGCCTTGTCTCCAGGATATATGGAATCAGGTGCAGGACCTTCGAGGGCAGCCACAGAAAGGACAAAGGGAAGAAAGCAGGCAAGGTTCCTCATAGAAAAGAGGACAAGGACCAGATGAAGTACCAATTTCAATGAGAGCCTTTACATTCAAAAATCATCATGAACTGGAAAGAAATAACAGATACCAATATCATCCATGTCAATATTGACAAATTCAAGCGTAGGGTCAAGATCCATCCTAAGACTGATAATGCAAGTTTAATCAGGAAAAGTGGAATTGCTAAGGCTGTGGGTTTTCCTCAATCCCTTATAGCCCCTGAATTGGTCATGGCCTCCCAATAGGCATAATAGGAAGCGACATGGAAAATAGTTGATAGGGATGGAAACATCCTTGCTCATATGTCGGCAGAAGAAATAACAAATACTTTCCACATCCATACTTTTGAAACAATGGAAATTCCAACCATCACAGAATGTAAGGCGACATGGGATGAAGACCCCACTGGCTGTAAGAAGCATATTAACCAATATTCGCTTAAAGAGAAAAGGGTCCGCACTGCAAAGGTTCCTCAAGAGCTCTCCTGCAGCGACTTCCACGAGGACTACCATGACATGGTGACTCTATTCAGCAGGGTGATGGGCCTCCCCACTCCTACCTATTTTCAGGAATGGATGGCATATTACATAGAGCAGATCCTCCGTGGGGAGGAAGATGTCACCACAAAGGCCTCATTCTATTGGGGAGGAATAATAAGTGATTGCTTCCATGAACAATTCATGAATTTAAATAAGACTTCCAAATTTTACATGACCTCCTATCTTGTTTACTCACTAGCCGAGCGGAGGCAATACAATGGATTGTTTGTGGCACCTGATGAAGAAACAGGTTGTGCACTGAAGGTCTATGATAGATACCCCCAGTTACAATTCAAGAACTTCAAGAAGGAGTACTGCAGGGTAAATGACACTTTTGTGGGTCACATTATCAGGTTTCTTGGGGGGATTTTGAAAGAAGCATCTCTCACAATGCTCAAGAACTCTTGAAAAAAAATGCCTTATTCATTCAGTATCCCAAGTTTACATATATTCATGCCCAAGGTTTCACAAAGAGGCCGAATAAGCTACCCCGGTACCCCAATGACCAAATCATCCTGTTAGAGCTCTCTCGGTAGCTGCGACATGTGCATTTAGTCCTCAACAACAGACATTTGGTAGGGATCCCTTATCCCTTAGCTTTTGGCCAAGGTTTGTACAAATTGAAAACCTCCCAGTGTGTTGGGAATTCTGAGGAGCAATTAATGGAATATCATTTTCGCCTACACACTGCTTGTCCATGGATAGACCCATATGGGAACATGAGGAAGGAACTGGGACAAGGATATGCCCATTTCCATAACTAGAAGATTTCTGGGAAAATTTCCAAGATGATAAGGAGGTATGGGTGAGGCATTACATGCGGATGACCGCATATTTTGTAAGAAGCGTAAATATCTTTCCTATACTTGATCAGGTTGAGGAAGATGAAAGCATCGTCATGGATCCTAGGTACAACGTAGTCACTAACTTGTCATTGCCAGCAATAGATTGGGATGAACAAGAGGTTGATGACCTCAATATTATAACTAAGCTCATCGAGGCTCGCACTAAAGAATGGGTCAATGGATGGGTAACCCAATTAAAATAACAAGGGGTGACACTAACATATGAAGGGCTCATGAGTGAGCCTACTACTATAGAAGATTTTTCTGCTGCAACTTCAACTGGAGAAACATCCAAATCTCCCTCGCTCATGAGATCTAAAAAGAGAAAAGAAGACAAGGTAGATCAGCGGCCAAATCCAAAAGTATATTCAAGGAAAGAGTCGGAAGGTTCTCCCTTAAAGAAACATAAAATGTCGGGAAGTGCTACAAGACTACCCATAATTCAAGAGGATCCTCTTCATGAGGGAGAAGGGGAAACAAATCAAGCAACATCTCTGCCAACTGCCCCTAATTCGACTGTCCTTCCATCCATTTCCCAGGCCATGATTGCCACATCGCCACCTGCGGTGGAAATATCAGTCCACCTTGCCTCTTCTCCACCTATCAAAAAAGTTGTGATGATCCACTCCTCCTCTACCACAACTTCATCACTTTCCTCCGCCTCCATGTCCCCCACTATATCACTTCCACTAGTAGCAGCGACAGTTCCAATGCCCGCATTCACATTTCCAGAGGCTTTCTCGCTGCACATGAAGAGTGCCCCCTTTGAGATTTCCCAAATATTTTTTGATCCCACCATCCAAGCTGCCTTGGCAGAGGTCCTCATCAATGCTCCACCCTTGAATCCTCCAACAAGACCACCAACAATGGAAGCCACAATGCTAATCTCTAAGGAATGGGAAAAACGGGAGATGGAGGCTGAAAAAGCATTGGAGGAGGAGGCAGATGAGTGCCACGAAAACCTTGAATATGAACACTAGAAAATTGACAAGGTGATTTATGAGGAGGAAGAAACAAGATCTATTGAGAGTGGTGATGAAAGGGATCCTGGTACTGAAATCGTGCAAACATTTGATGATGATTTCGAGGAGGAAATGGCCTAGAAATTGAAAGATGTCGGGCAAGAAGTAGAAATGACTCCTCCCAGTGAAGGTGGGAAAGAAGGTAACAGGACAGCAAAAAATGTGGATCCTCCTACAAGGGAACAATAGGAGGAATAGCATGATGACAAAAGAGAGGAGGAGGCTAAAAGGGAGGACAGTCCCAAGGAGCACCTGCCCACTAAGTCCCTGATTAGGCGCATAACATTTACCCAGGATTCTGATGAGGACAAAGAAGGTACAAAGGTAGAAGAAGAGGCTCCTAAGGAGAAGGAGATTGAAATCAAAAAGGACGAAGAAGAAGGTGATCATGAGTCACCTAGAGAAAAGGCTTAGATTCCTGAATGGTTGGAATTTTTTTTTGAAAAGAGGGCACCTTCCCTGAGTAGTCTGATAATGAGACTAAGGGCTATCCTAGCCAGGACACAAGTCACTTCCAAAAGGGAAAAGAAGCCCAAGGTCAGATCCATGGTAATAATGGATGTTTCCAGATCTAGGACCATCCAAGTAGCCACGCCCATAGTAGGAGAAGAGGGTGTAAGTTATAATATTTCTACTATTGACCTGGGAACAGCTACAAGGGAACAAAAAGTGGAACACCTCTAGGAGTCTGTTGCTATCGTGGTGCACTTGATATAGCAAGAAAAAGTTTTTAAAGAGGAGCTAAAGGCACAAGTAGTTGACCTTTGGGCATACATTCAGCAATGGTCCTAAACAGAAGAAATTCCTAACACATCCGTAGCTCCACCCCAACTGCTATCAAAAGAGAAAATCGATAAGATGGAAAAGAGAAAGAACCTAGATAAAACTACAAAAAACTAGTTTCGGCAGGTTCTATATGTCAGAAATATGGGTATCAGTCAGGTTGTTTAGATAGCCAACAAGTTCTTGAACTTACAGTAGTCTCTGGAGAGCATGAAGAAACTTTGCACCAATTTCCTAGTGACATATAGGTCCACCTACCCAAAGATTGAGGCTATCCTCTAACTGCTAAGAGCCACATGGGAAAAGGTATTCACATTCAAGAAGGATGATCATTGGCTCATGGATGTATGGAAGTGGTACTTTGAGAGTAGGAAAGAAAAGTTGTAGCAATTGCTTGATAAGGTGGATCTGGATATTGAGTGGGTCAAAGAGATTAGAGCGGATTGCACCTGATATTTTAGGCTGATGATAGGGTATGACATGTTTGCGGTGCAAATAGATCCAGAGAAAATAAAGCCCCACTTTCAAAAGGGGAAGGAGGATGGGATGTCAATGGAGATAACCATGGATTTCATGATTTTTGCTTCCCATGCCTTCGCCTAGTCAGAACTGTTCATGGACCACACTGCCAAGTATGATGAAGATTGGAAAAGGCTTGGGGACAACTCCAAGGAATGGAGTTATCAATTGCTATGATCTGAGATTTTGGAGGTTGACAAGCTCTAGCTGGTAATTCTAAAGTTTATGGAGTATGCAACTTTGAATAAGTAGGAAGGAAACCCTATTATTAGTGAAGAGCTTCTAAAGGAGTTGCTACAAAAAAAACTAGGGCAATCAACAAAAGAAAAAATTGCTATAGTGTTGTCACTAGAGGAAAAAATAGCGATTTTATTTTAAAATTGTAATATATTGGAGGGTAGGTAGAACCCTAAGTTGTAGTGAATCTTGGCCACACAATGGGATTAAATCTTGGGCATTCATTCTACTTTTTGGACACTATAAATAGGGGGTCTCCTCTCATTTTCAAAGAGAGTTGAGTTGTTGTAATGACATGCTGCAGAAATTTCTAATGAAAATACATTGCCTTGGTGCATTTTCTAAGTTTTCCACATGTGTCATGATTCAATCTCCCATTATTGGATGTTTTAGCTAGATTTCATTGTTGCTTTAGTTAGCTTTAAATTGCTTAGATAGATTTTGGAAATGTTGTTCTGTGATTGTAGAAATTTCTACTATGTTGATGCCTTCTAGTCTATACTTTTTTCCAATTGCTGCTGGTAAATTGTCTTGTAAAGTTAGTTTGGGCATAAACTTTAAGTTGCTCTAAAATATTCATCTTTATTCATGCATAGATATGGTGGATGAATGGTGAAAAATCTACAGACCTTGGAAGATAACACAAAGTTTCATGAGACTGTGGTTGCTTCTGGTTAAGTGAAATTTTGTTTGAAGGGAGATATCCACAGTAGAACCTCCATGATCACTATTCATAGTTAATTGCAGATCTAGGAACCTCCTCTCTTCCCTGCTCTATTCTTTCCTTTTTAGAAACAACCTGTGCTGAGGTTCATTGCACATTGTAAAGCCAAGGCTTAAGGAGAATACTAAATTTTTAGAATGTTGTTCAAACCTACCACAAAGTGCACCTTAATTCCCATCTCAGAAACTTTAGACTTTAAGATCCACTCCGCATAGCTAGGTAAGTTTTCCCTGTGATTACTAGCAAGATCACATCAAACATCAACTGAGGAATTCCATGCAAGTCAAGACCTGACACCTGAGAGACCTTGAGGTGATTTTCAGCAACTTGTTGTTGGAGATTTCCTTTCAAGAGAGGTAGTGCACCTATGCACTGTCTGTGTTGAGAAAGTGTGCATAACACCCATAAAAAAAATGCAATGCTACTACTTGAAGCAGAAAAATCACCATAGCTGGTCCACCTCCTCGGCAACCAAAAATTACAATACTAGGTCCATCCGTAAAACAACCACAATCAAGCCCATCTGCAAAGTAGTCCCAACCTAAGAGTTAGTTTAACCTCATTGACCAACTAGGAAAAAATCCTGCACAAATATCCATACTTGAACTGCTTCACATTTCTCATGCACATAAGGGAATACTTGAAAAAACCTTGCAAGAGTCCACTATCCCTTAGGACATTGATGTCAACCAATTTGAGGCCATGGTGGGTTATCTCACTACACCCCATCATGTAACATTTTTAGACCAAGATTATTCATCACCAAATTCCAACCATAATGACACATTACACATTGAGATTTTCATCCATAAGCATAAGGTCAAATGAGTTTTAGTAGATGGCAGAGTAGAACTGAATATATGCTCCTTAAAACTGGTTAAGGCTCTAGGATTTTATGATGCTTGCATAGATGCAACAAAGAGCATAGTCATAAAAGCATATGATGATGAGGAACATTCTTCTTGTG
This sequence comes from Sequoia sempervirens, assembly GCA_007258455.2. Taxonomy (NCBI): domain Eukaryota; kingdom Viridiplantae; phylum Streptophyta; class Pinopsida; order Cupressales; family Cupressaceae; genus Sequoia; species Sequoia sempervirens. Next base: position 572,041,760 of record VDFB02271358.1, read on the forward strand.
GTGTGATCACTCTTCCCATAAGAGTTGGACCAGTCATTGTAGATACAACTTTCCAAGTCCTATATCTTGAGTTACCTTATAAGATTTTTCTTGGATGACCTTGGATTCACGCCCTCAAAGCTGTTACATCCACCTATCACCAATGCCTAAAGTTTCCCTTTGATGGCATAGAAATCACCATATATGGAGACCCCGACCCTTTTCAATATTATACCAACCTAAGGGGTATTTTCGAACATCAAGTGCCTATCAACCGAGAAGCTCCTAGCTCTTATTTTTCCAAATTCATTGACCCATCCACATTCGCATCATCATCCACATCCACTTCGTCCACATACTGCTATGTTGTCATCTTCCTTACTTCCTAAGGTTGAGTCCATTGTCAATATCCAACACCTAGGTTGTGGATAATTCAAACTGAATACGGCATATAGTATCGCAACAATACCCAAGTCTCCTAAGGTCTATGGTCAGTTGTGCTTCAAAATGGAACCTAAGGAAAATTTTAAAGTTCTGCCAAAGATAGTTTTCACAAAATGGAGAGACATGAACAATGATTACATTCCTAACATAACAGGATGGATTTATAAAGAAATGGAAGACTTACCCCCATTACCAGTTAAGATATATGGAAAAGCATATGACATGATGAAGGCTAAAGGCTACGATTGAACTAGTGGCCTTGGTAAAAATAAAACTAGACAAAGAGAGCCCATAGAACTTTCCAAATTACCAAAGTATATTGGGTTAGGGTATGGTCTACTCAAAAATGATGATCAACGTACCAATGGACTTTCGAGTGAGAGCATGAATGCTTCGGAAAGTGTCGAGACTATTGATGAATCCCCTACCGAAACTGACTCCCATGAGTGAGAATATGGCTCCCAATGATCCCTAAGTGATTGTTTCCTTGATGACTGGTTCCTTGAACCTGGAGAACTTACCTCTAAACAAAGCTTTTGGAAAATGTTTAAAATTGACACAGCTAACAGTCCAAAGATCCCAAGGAAACAAGAAATTTGGGATAGACCCTTTGAACCAAGGAACAATGACAAACATGAATCATCTTCCAATCCTATTAGCCATACACCTGACCTATTTTCCCAACCATCTAAACTTAATGACCATCATCAGGACTCATTTGAGTTGCAACGTGACACTACTGACCATAATGATAGTCATTTTGTCCCTTATTTTGACAATGAGTATGAGTTAAGTCAATGAGAATATTGGATAGAATCTGATTGGGAATTGGATGGTGACAACTTCATTTTCAATGTCTTTAAATCCGTCTACATGCTTTCTGTGTCCTCTCTGCAATTCACCAATACTGACAATGGTATCTCCTTAGTTTACCCACAACTAATCGATTGGGACCAAAAAGGCTTGCCAGTCATGGACATATTTCAGAATGATGAGGCCATTGAAGAATATATGGGACTATGTGAGGGACTACCTAGTGGTGATCACAAGACTATATTTTCTATTGTCCTAGATTGTGCATCCTACTTTGGGGAGACTACTTCATCCTCTAGTCACAAAATGAAGAATGAAAATAAAACAAAAAATGAAACATCTTTAGGTGAAAACCAAAAGGCACCTTCTGATGACAAAAAGTAAAAATAAAGGACATATCTACAGGTGAAAACCTCTCTAAGGTTCCCAAAGATGGAGGATTGGACTTTCTTCCCGTGACCCAAGAGAAATTGGCAATGCTAATAGAGGACACCATAGAAGTCAACATATCAACAACGAAAGAGCCCAAAATGGTCCTCTTTGTGACATCCTTGACAGAAGAAGAGAAACCGGAGTTCCACGAATTCTTTGCAGAGTGAAAGATTAATTTTGCATGGTCATATGTTGACATGCCTGGGTTGGATCCAAAACTAGTTTTGCACCATTTTCCACTACTACCAAATGCTAAACCAGTAAAACAGAAGCTACACAAGATGCATCCTCAAATCGCCCTGTTAGTCAAAGTCAAACTCAAGAAACTGCTAGACATAGGATTCATATGGTCAATTGACTATGCTGAATGGATATCCAATCTTATACCAGTCACAAAACCAAATGGTCAGATCTTAGTCTACATAGATTTTAGAGACTTAAACAAAGCATGTCCAAAAGATGACTTTCCATTGCCAAACATAGATATCATAGTTGACCTCACGGAAGGATACGAGATGATGTCCCTCATGGACAGTTTATTAGGTTATAATCAAATTTGTATTGCCCCCAAAGATCAATATAAAACAACATTCACTTGTCCTTGGGGTACATACTACTGGAATGTCATGCCTTTTGGTCTTAAGAATGTAGGCACCATGTTTTAGAGAGCTATGGCAATGATATTTCATGAAATGATGCACAAGATAATGGAAGATTATGTGGATGACCTTTTGGCTAAAGATTTGACAAGAAAACATCATTTGAATGTGTTAGACAAAATCTTCAAGAGATTGGAAGAATACAAGGTCTACTTGAATCTAAAGAAATGTGTCTTTGACATAACATCAAGCAAGCTTATGGGATACATAGTTTCTCTTAGATTCATTAAGTTCAATCCAGCCAACGTGAAAGTAATATTAGACATGCCTCCTCTGAAAGGGATAAGTGAACTCAGGTCATTACAAGGTAGGTAACAATCCATCTAGTGCTTCATAACAAAATTGGTCGACAAGTGTCAACCATTTCAGTATCTTTTGTGCAAGGGTATCCCCTTTGTGTGGACAGATAAATGTCAGGAAGCCTTTCAACTAATAAAATATTATCTCTTGTCACCACCTGATTTAATGCCACCTATTGAAGGGAAACCTTTGATTTTATACGTTTCTGCAACTTCAGCACCGAGGGCATTACTGGCATAGAATGACCATGAAGAAAAGGAACGAGCCATATACTACATTAGTCAGACACTGGTTGGATATGAGTTAAACTATATGACCATTGAACGTGCATGGGTATGTGCAGGATCATCATGGAAAAAATAGGCCTTTAAGAGGCAAAAAATTTACAAAAATCAGAGTTAGGCAACTTGACGTAAAAATTTGAATAAGCTATCTATATTATTTCAAAAATATGTAATAATAGAATCTATATAAAATTGAATGTATTTTCTAAACTACTAGGTTTTTTAAAAGAAAAAAATCTTGGTGAAAATTTGAAATTTCAAGGAGAAAAATAATAAGAAGTAGGTGTCTATCGACCACCCTAACCACAATAAAATGATAATATTATTTTATAATTTTTATATTTAAGTAGAGGACTCATGTCGATGTGATCGTATTTTTTTTGTAATTTTTTCCAAGTAAATAATTAATTATGAATTTTTATTACAAATTTTTAAAAATATAAAACTTGTATGTCGACCACCTTAACTTGGTCAAAAATTTATGAAATTCATTTTTTTTTTTAATCCTATAGTATGCGAAGCATAGAATGTGATGCATGTTTTGGATTAAAAAATGTGATACCGTTTGAAAGATATAGATGTTCAATCAACCTATCAATCAGGACTTTAGTCATAATTCAAATAGAAAATGAATAATAATTACTTATTAAATTCAAAGTAAGGAATAATTTATATTGGTGGAAATATGAGAATCTCCTTTAAAAACCCTTTTTGTTTCATCAATTTTCGGTAAAAAAAAGTCATTAGCCACATACCCATCATATTGCCACTTTTTGGCCCATCATGATTCTGCACATACCGGCATGTCTAGTAGTTTTCTTTGATACTCAGAAGCTAAGAAACTATATGTTGAATCACATGAAATAGTTGGTAACAAAGATTGACCCCCTGAAATATCTCTTGAATCGCATAGCATTGACAATACGTTTGGCGAAATGGGTCATGATCTTGAGCGAGTATGACATTCAATATGTGGAAAGAAAAGCCATCAAAGGACAAGTGATAGCAGACCAACTGGTAGATGCACCTATATAGAGTGATCGTCCATTAGTAGCAGACTTTCTTGATGATTCCATATTTCATACAGAACCTAAGTCACCATGGAGGCTATACTTTGATGGGTCTCATACTACTCATGGCTCGGGGGCAGGAATATTGTTTATCACTCCACAAGGAGACTCCATCCCTAAGCCATTTCGCATAGCTTTCCCATGTAAAAATAATATTATGGAATATGAGGCACTTGTGACAGGACTTAGAATGGCCATAAAATAGAAAATTAGGACACTTCATGTTTATGGAGATTCTCAGCTGGTCATCAACCAAGTTAATGATGACTATGACACTAAGGACGAGAAGTTAATGACTTACAAATGAATGATTGAAAGCTTCCAGAAATATTTTCACATGTTGAATTTTGAACAAGTTATGAGAGCACAAAATAAGGCAGTAGACACAATGGCTACAATTGGCTCTCTCGTAGACATCCTGAATAATATGCCACAATTTGAATTCTTGGTATAACAGTTGTTGGTCCCTACATATGATGTCTTAGAATTAGAGATGGTATGTGAGCTTGTTGGTCCTAATTCTCCTTGGTATCAAGACATTTATGACTATCTCAAGTCCCAAGCCCTTCCCCCCAACCTATCCAACAACCAGCGAAAGTCATTTATCTGAAAAGTCGCTCAATCCACCATCGTAGCTTCGACGACATCCTTCTTCGATGTCTCAACACTAACGAAGCACACACAACCTTACGTGAAGTACATGAGGGTATATGCGGGTCTCATTCGAGTGGTCCTACTCTAGCCAAAAAGATAACAAGACTTGGGCATTATTGGCCAACCATTGAGAAAGGCACACTTAAGTTTGTCAGGGCTTGTCACTAATGTTAGATACATAGTGATTCAATTCATGCTCCAACACAAGAAATTCGGTTGATTACATCTCTATGGCCCTTCGCACAATGGGGACTCGGCCTCATGGGAAAAATCCACCCTACCTCTTTCAATGGCCACAAATTCATCATCACCGCCACTAAGTATTTTACTAAGTGGATTGAAGCCATTCCCCTTACATACATAATGGGAAAAAAAATCAAATTCATTCTCAAATACATTGTTTTCCAATACTGTATCCCACAATCCACCATCACAGACAATGGACGTTCATGAGCTATGTGAGCAATTCCATATCCAACATCATTTCTCTACATCATATTACCCACAAGGAAATGGTCAAGCTGAGGCATCCAATAAAACCATCCTTAAATTCTCAAAAAGGTTGTCAATGACATTGGTCGTGACTGGCACATCCAACTTAACCCTGCTTTGTGGGCTTACCACACTAGCATTCACACACCTACAAGAGCCACTCCATTCACCTTGGTCTTTAGAGTTTAATCCATCTTTCCCATCGAGGTTGAAATTCCATCCTTATGAGTCTCCCTGAAGCATTTGGTAGATGATGAAGAATACAGACAATCATGACTACACAAGTTGGAGATGCTAGAGGAAAGAAGACATAGTTCCCTGAACCATCTACAGGCATATCAGAACTGTCTTAGTTGCAGTTATAACAAGAAATTCATGGTCAAGAAGTTTGACATTGGTGATCTAGTTCTCATGCAACATCCAAAAAATTAGGCTGACAAAGAAAAACCTAGCAATTTTGAACCAAATTGGTTGGGTCCTTATGTCATCATATCCTCTTTTGGTTTTGGAGCATATTAGCTAGCTACTATAGATGGTGAACAACTGATAGGGCCTATCAATAGTCTACATCTTTGCAAGTTCTATGCATAGCATCAAAAATTTGGGCTGAAAACCTTAAAAATAAAAAATAAAAAATTGAGAAACACAAAAAACTATTACCTTGATGAAAACCTGGCAAATAGGCATCTTGGTGACACCAAAAAAATAAAAATAAAATGACAAAAATAGTGAAGAGAATTAATTCATCCAACAGTGAAAACTTGGTACATAGGCGCTTTGGATAAGTACCATGGTGAAAACCTAGCAAACAGGTGCCATGCGTACTCGATCATGGCTCTGCCATCTACTATCACTTTATCTGCCTTAGTCCATAATAAACAATCACCTTTTCTGACACCACCTTGGCACCCATCACAAAAATCCCATCATTTTCTCCCATGGTTGATAATGATTGACATCAAGTCCTACATATCACTCATTCGTCACCCCACACACGTCCTTTTCACATTTGTCTAGTTGGCTAGTCTTGGACCTAACTAGGGGAAAACTTCCATCATACGACTATAGTGGGTATCACACATGCTCTCGACAATTGAAAAAGTCCTAAAAAAATCCTAAAAATCATTAAAAGTCTTGAAAAAATCATAAAAATCATAAAAGTCCTAAAAAAAACCTAAAAATTGAAAAAATTCTTGAAGAAAACACAAAACATCAAATATCTCAAAAACCCAAAAACAGAATCATTTCTTGTCAAGTCTGTTGAGTCAGTTAGTCTTAGTCATTTTTCTAAACTATTTTGTCTTTGTGCATTTGCTACGTAGGAAAGCCTTGCCTTGGAGCCCCCGAGACATTAGGCTAGTCCTTTTAGGTTGTCAAAATAAAAATCATGACTCAATCTTTGGTCATCAAGACAAATTCATTGGTTGTGTCGAACTACGAGGTCTCTGAGTGTATGACATAAGAAAGGCCATCAATCGATGAGCCCCCGAGGCCGCACTAGGTTAGTCCACTAGGGTTCATGGCTTTAAATTGACACACACATCAAAATGTCTCCAAGTCAAACAAGGTCATTTCAAATCAAGAAAAATGAACTCTAGAAATTCTTTCATAAACATGTCATGCAAATCAGCATGTCAACATCGACATGTAGTCAACAACAGTCAAACTTCAGTCAAACTTTAGTCAATTTCAGTCAAACTCAGTCAAAATTAGTCAAACAGTCAACTATTAGTTATCCTTCAGATGTGTCCTTCTAAAGCATAACCTCTGTTATTTATACCTCAGGATGTGTCCTTCCTAGGTATTGTCACCATCACTTGGCATTTTGAGGGATCCTCTTGTTGGAGTTATGGTCAAACACTGAGAGGGGGGGTGAATCAGTGTCAAAACTTTTTCAACATCGACCAAGATTTTTCATTCTGATTTCCTCTTCTTTCAACAATAGAGTAGAGTAATCACTTTTGAAAGAACAAAGATATGACAACATTAACTCAGTCTATTAGACAACTTATGAAAATATGATTTGAGTGAGATATCTTGCAGTTGTCAAAATATGGCTCAAATTTGATCTTAATATTACTCTGATTAATGCATTCATGAGTTGAATGTAATCATTCATAAACAGAATTGAGAATAGTAATAATCCCAAAAGTGAACAGAAACAACAACACAGAAAAGCAGTGAGCACATAGAAGAACAAAGAGACAAAAGATATGCCGAGTGGAAAACCACTCCTAAACTGCCTTACTAGCTTAATCTTCAAAAACCACTATTAACAATTCCTTATAGGCTAATTTCTAAGCATCAACTCAAGGAGAACCAAACCCTCATTTAGAGACACCAATCTCAAGGAGCACCAACCCATCATTTAGAGACACCAATCTCAAGGAGCACCAACCCCTTACTCAGATTTCAGAATTACACTCATAATATCAGAGGATCTCTCTGTTTTTAGTTAAGCACATATTTATCTATTTTCTCGTCTACAGAATACCCTAAGGATTACAACCAGAGAATTACAATCACCAACCTTCACTATTTTCAACATAGGTTTATCTATACATTTCAAGTATGTCAGTTATGAAGAAATCTTCAAAGAATGCATTTTACACAAGAAACTGAAACTCTCTTGCCATTATTAGAATATGAAGTTGATTCATAATGATCTGTAGATGATGGTAAAAATCAAGCGTAATGCTTGTCCAGAGGGCTATAAATAATCCATTATTTCAAAACCATGATTGCCCACAAGCTGAGAACCATAACCTCCCAATTCTCAGAGAATATTTTTCCATGTAACTGTTCTGAGATTCGATGCCAACAAAAAATGTCACCATGCAACTATACTTAGAAAATCACATGTCGGCCACAGAGACAGAGTTTGTTAAATGTTCATTGAGTCATCCAGACAAGTATGTCGAAGGAAATTATAACGTTGATCATTCCTTTGGTCCTTGTGCGTTGCCATGAACTTCTGCCATCGGGGAGAAACCATATCGAAGATCTTTTATGTTTCCCTGAGATCACATTTCTGTTATATCTATTTCAGTCGCTGAGACACAAGAGTCTTTCTCACCGAGACGTGCCCTTTTGTTTCATTCACTATCGCTATAGCTTTTGATATCGGAGAGACATCATATAGATCAACTTCGCTATATTGAAAGTCATTCATATGACTTTGTTGACAAGACACACTATCCTTTCCATGACCTCTCTTCGATGAAAGAGTCTCACCAAAAAGACTTTTCAACACTTATGTGTCACTGTAACCTACAACCTTCAGGGAGACCTCTCAGAGAATACTTTGTCATACCAAAAAAAACTTTATTCACTGAGTCGCTGAAACCTTCTGCTGTCAGGGAGACATTATGTAGATTGCCCCATGTTTCACCGAAAGTCTACATGATACACATTGTTCGCCGTGACATATGGTTTTTCTTTCCGACGAGCCTTCTATCTTATGAGTGTCGCTATAGCATACCGTCATCGGGGAGACCTCTTGTAGAATGCTTGATTCATACAAAAAGTCCTTTTGTTTTATGTATTGCCAAGACATATCAATGTCGGGGAGACCTCTTAGAGAGCACACTATGTCATACCGAAAAACTTTATCCACTCTGAGTCACTGAGACAATACCAACCTTTCATTGATCGCACTTCATAAGACTTAGTCGGCAAGACCAGAAAGTTCGCTATGACATTCCACCAAAGCAAAACTCTTTCCTATATGCATCCATCCACCACTAGTCAGTGTGACATTGCATATTTGTTATAACCTCACGCCGAAGCTTTAAGCTCTTGCCGATGAGTTTCCATTTAAACTCTGACCGGTGTGACATACCAATATCGTTGAGACCACATACCGACAGAATAACATGTTCTGATAGAGATCACTTTCAGTCGCTGAAACAAAAGACAAGTCTTGCCGAAATAATCTTTCTTATGTCGGTCGCCAAGACACAAAGCGCTCGATGAAACAACATGCCGATAGGGATTACTTACGCTGATGCACCACCTCATGTATTATTCGGTGAGACCCGACTCATTCAGTAAGACCTCTCAGTAGTGAACAAACTTCATGTCGATAGACATTTTTTCTGTCACCAAGACCACGATCAATGTCACGCCAAAAGTTGCCTGTATGTAAAATCAAATCGTTATGACATCATAAATGTCTTGCCGAAAGGAAACACTAACATTTATCAAAGAAATGGATCAGGGAGACCCAAGTATTCTCACGTCGATATTTTCTTTTTCTATCACTGAAACAATGTACAAAGGATAACCTGTGACTGCATGAAGCTCAAACTGATCAGTACCAAAAGATATTAAAATTATGAATGTAAGTTGTCCACTGAATGCCAAGACAAGTAAACCATATAGACAAAACTGTATCAAGATAAAGCATGAGAAACCAATCTGAAACTGTCAACAAGTAGAATCAACTGAAAGGGATTTTGACATCAAGGGCAAACCATAAACACAACTGAGATCCAACAAACTCCCCCTTTTTCCTTGATGGAAAAACACAAATAACTCTCCCCCTTTTTGCCTCAATGACAAAGGATAGAGGACAAGAATGTGCAATGCCAGAAAACACAACTGAGAAGCCAACCAAATACCATAAGAACCGGCTGAAAATAGAGCAATAGTGCATTAGACATATTGAATAACTTCACATCACCAATGCAAGATAGAGCATCATAATGTAACAACACAACTTCACTCACTTCAAATGCACAGAAATTATCAGAGAAATCAGCAGTAACAACCCATGCTATAACTCCCACTTCAAAATCAGAAACTTAATAATCATCATGCAGATAATCTATCTTCAAGGCAGCACACCAAAGCTCTCTCCTTTTGTTTCTATCAAAACATGAATTCAAGCAGCTTTCATATATATAACTTGCACTCACTTTCACACACAACACTCAATTTCAAAGTTCAAAAATAAGTCCCAGCCATACACGATGAGGTTAATACTACCAGTCACCTTCCTTCATCGAAACACAAACATCAGAGCATATCCCATGAACATGCACAGTTCTCAAGACTGTTGTAGCAACCTACTTAGATCACTGTACCATACTCAGAAGACCAAAACACTCAATTTCTTCATAACAACTTGTAAAAGACATTGTAACTATCTTCATTCAACACACAATCTTAACTCAGCTTCTTCATGCAATACCGAATAATATCATCATGGAAATAACTCATAACATCTGATACTCATGAAATATTGAGGAGCTCATCTATATGACTCCACACCGCTCAAAGATGTCATAATGACATACCATTATTTCCAAAACCCAAACATCCAAAAAGGTTCATTTAAAAACAAAGTGCACTGTCATTCCAAAAACTTCTGAAAACTGTCAACCACTAGACCAAGCAAAAACATTCCTTAATGCAGAGATTTATCCATTACCTTTCAAATCGGATGATTACCTTTGTCAGAAATAACAAAAGGTTAAGGAATTTAAGCCATTTCTCTTCCTCCAAAAAAAATTGTCTAGTTTACTGGCAAGACACAAGATTCATCAACACCTTAAGAATTGAGCATCAACCTCACCAAAGATCTGTCAATGTACTTCTAACTTGTATTTCAAAAATAGAATGAATTAGTGGCATTTACAAGCCATTTCTCTGCATCTTATATCACCAAAAGAAAATACAATATGTCATACCTCATTCTAGACTCCATAGGGGTAAAATATATTACCATAATAGACTCCCCCTGAGTCTTTGCTTCTTCTCAAGACCTGGAACGCAACACTTGTGCAAGGAGTGCACAAGGAGTTTTCTCATAAGCATCTTTATTGCTCTTCTTGTCATCTTGATTGCTCTTTCTTCTCCACTCCAATGAAGACTTTTTCACTTGTTTTCTTAAAGTACCTATCTTTCTATTGAATCTGCATTGTTGTTCTTTATGTCCAATGTTATTACATCTGAAACAAATGACTTTGTGATTGTTCTGAGAAATAGATGACTTCCTACAGACATTTCCAGCATTGTTCCCTACATCATTATCACTTGTATTTATTCTACAGTCTCTTCTCAATTGACCAAAATTTTTACAGTTGTAACACACCACATTCTCATTTCTAGGGACATTAGAATGATTCTTATTTCACCTTCTTATGCAATCAATTGCCTTATGACCATAGTCATTACAAACATAACAATATCCTTGGAAAGAATTATTATACCTAAATGAGTGATCATGCCAAGGATGTGAAGATCTGAAGACATTTTTCCTTTCTTTATGAATACCTTTAGATTGTCTTCTAGTGTCAATGTTATCGTTTGATGCAGCAATACTGTAACCAAGATCAACCTTCATTCTTGGTGTTTGTTTGGCTGTAAACTTCTTTCCATCTGAAGTAGTAAACATTGTTTCATGTTTAGATTTGTCTGCAGAGCTTTTTCCAACCTCATATCCCACTCTTGTAGGATCTTTAGAATGCTTTTTCCTGCTCAAAATCTCACTCAATATATTAGTACTATGATCAAATTTCTGAATTTTACTAGATTGAGCCTTGATACTTTCAAACTCTTTTCTTAAAGCAACTATCTCTTCTTCAAGTTTTAGACAAACAATCTTTTTAATCTCCAAATCAGAACTCACAACATCTGCAATCCTCTTATATTCTTCAATTTCAATTTTCTAATTAATAATCATATCATCCTTAAGAGTTAGTTCTTTTACAAGGAATCATTATCAGAACATTTATTTAAAGAATCAATCTCATTTTCTAGATTATTACACAACTCATCCTTGTCTTTTAACTTGACTTCAAGACTCTCTTTTTGCTAAAGTTGTCTTGTTAAAAATTGGTTTTCTTTTCTAAGCTGCTTAATAGTATCTAAGGCACATAGGAGTTCACCTTCCAAATCAACCTCACTTTCTAGTTCATCATATTCCTATTCAGAGTTGACTACACCCAAAGATTGATCTACTTTTACACAAGTTTCTTGATCATCTAAATATTCATTAATGATCTCCCTGGACTTCTTTTCAAAATTATAAAGGTTTACACCTTCTTCACTCTCAAATGTTTCACAACTTATTTCAGTATCAAAAGATATCTCCTCTTGTAACTCACTATACTCATTCATTTTAGTCAACTTGTCCCAAACATCCTTAGCACTGCTGTAATGAATGGCTTTTGTAATGAGTTTATTTGGAAAGTTATTAAAAATAGCATCCATAGCTCTAGTATTGGATTCAAGTGCTTTCTTCTCCTCAAGAGTGGAAGGAGATGTTGCAGATGTAGTACAACCCTTTTCAACGGCTGTCCACACTTTAGATCCTAAAGAAAGTAAGTATGTTTCCATCCTATGTTTCCATATAATAAAGTTTGTTTCTTTGAATTGAGGAGTTCCAGATCTAGGATACTCTACCATTTCAGAGCTACTGTTTATGAAATATTCCTCATTATTCCTTATACTAGATTCAGGTTGAACATGATGACTAGAATTTTCCTGAGAACATCTTTTTCCCTTATTCCTTATGTTCTTTCCCATATTAACCAAAGTACTCCAAGAAACTAGGAACAATCCTAGGTGGTTTAGACCTATCAAAGGATCCTAGGATCTGATACCAATTGTTGGAGTTACGGATAGACATTGAGAGGGGGGGTGAATCAATGTCAACACTTTTTCAACTTCAACCAAGATTTTTCATTATGATTTCCTTTTCTTTCAACAATAGAGTAGAGTAATCACTTTTGAAAGCACAAAGATATGACAACATTAACTCAGTCTATTAGAGAACTTATGAAAATATGATTTGAGTGAGATATCTTGCAGTTGTCAAAACATGGCTCAGATTTGATCTCATTATTACTCTGATTAATGCATTCATGAGTTGAATGTAATCATTCATAAACATAATTGAGAATAGTAATAATCCCAACAGTGAACAGAAACAACAACACAGAAAAGCAGTGAGCACATAGAAGAACAAAGAGACAAAAGATATGCTGAGTGGAAAACCCTCCTGGGGTAGAAAAACCACTCCTAAACTACCTTACTGGCTTAATCTTCAAAAACCACTGTTAGCAATGCCTTATAGGCTAATTTCTAAGCACCAACTCAAGGAGCACCAAACCCTCATTTAGAGACACCAATCTCAAGGAGCACCAACCCCTTACTCAGATTTCAAAATTACACTCATAATATCAAAGGATCTCTCTATTTTCAGTTCAGCACATCTTTCTCTGTCTTCTCATCTACAAAATACCCTAAGGATTACAACCAGAGAATTACAATCGCCAACCTTCACTGTTTTCAACACAGGTTTATATATACATTTCAAGTATGTCAGTTACAAAGAAATCTTCAAAGAATGCATTTTACACAAGAAACTGAAACTCTCTTGCCATTATTAGAATATGAAGTTGATTCATAATGATCTGTAGATGATGGTAAAAATCAAGTGTAACGCCTATCTAGAGGGTTGTAAATAATCCATTATTTCAAAACCACGACTGCCCACAAGCTGAGAACCATAACCTCCCAATTCTCAGAGAATATTTTTCCATGTAACCATTCTGAGATTTGATGCCAATAAAAAATGTCGCCATGCAACTATACTTAGAAAATCACATGTCGGCCACAGAGACAGAGTTTGTTAAGCGTTCCCTGAGTCATCCAGACAAGTATGCCGAAGGAAATTATAATGTTGATCATTCCTTTGGTCCCTGTGCATTGCCATGACCTTCTGTCGTCGGGGAGAAACCATATTAAAGATCTTTTATGTTTCCCCGAGATCACATTTCTGTTATATCTATTTCAGTCGCTGAGACACAAGAGTCTTTCTCACCAAGACGTGCCCTTTTGTTTCATTCACTATCGCTATAACTTTTGATATCGGAGAGACATCATATAGATCAACTTTGCTATATCGAAAGTCATTCATATGACTTTGTTGACAAGACACACCATCCTCGCCAAGACCTCTCTTCGATGAAAGATTCTCACAGAAAAATAATTTTCAACACTTATGTGTCGATGTAACCTACAACCTTCAGGGAGACCTCTCGGAGAATACTTTTTCATACCGAAAAAAAAAACTTTATTCACTGAGTCGCTGAAACCTTTTGCTATCGGGGAGACATTATGTAGATTGCCCCATGTTTCACCAAAAGTCCACATGATACACATTGGTCGCCGTGACACATGGTTTTTCTTGCCGAAGAGCCTTCTATCTTATGAGTGTCGCTATACATACCATCATCGGGGAGACCTCTCGTAGAATGCTTGAGTCATACCGAAAGTCCTTTTGTTTTATGTATCACAAAAATATATCAATGCCGGGGAGACCTCTCCGAGAGCACACTATGTCATAGTGAAAAAATTTATCCACTCTGAGTCGCTAAGACAATACCAACCTTTCACCAATCGCACTTCATAAGACTTAGTCGGCAAGACCAGAAAGTTCACTATGACATTCCACCGAAGCAAAACTCTTGCCGATACACATCCATCCACCATCGGTTGGTGTGACATTGCATATTCATTATAACCTCACGCCGAAGCCTTAAGCTCTTGCTGATTAGTTTCCATTTAAACTCCGATCGGTGTGACATACCAATATCGCTGAGACCACATACCGACGGAATAACATATGCCGATAGAGATCACTTTCAGTCGCCGAAACAAAAGACAAGTCTTGCCGAAATAATCTTTCTTGTGTCGGTCGCCAAGACACAAAGCGCTCGATGAAACAACATGCTGATAGGGATTACTTATGCCGATGCACCACCTCATGTATTAGTCGGTGAGACCCGACTCATTTGGTAAGACCTCTCAATGATGAACAAACCTCATGCCGATAGACATTTCTTTTGTTGCGAAGACCATGATCAATGTCACGCCGAAAGCTACCTGTATGTAAAATCAAATCGTTATGACATTAGAAATGTCTTGCCGAAAGGCAACACATAAATTTATCAGAGAAATGGATTGGGGAGACCTAAGTATTCTCATGCTGATATGCTCTTTTTCTATCACTGAAACAATGTACAAAGGATAACCTGTGACTGCACAAAGCTCAAACTGATCAATACCAAAAGGTATTAAAATTTTCAATGTAAGTTGTCCACTGAATGCCAAGAAAAGTAAACCATATAGAAAAAACTGTATCAAGATAAAGCATGAGAAACCAATCTGAAATTTTCAACAAGTAGAATCAACTGAACGGGATTTTGACATCAAGGACAAACCATAAACACAACTAAGATCCAACACCTCTTGAAACTTGAGGATCAATCCTCTTAACATTGACATTATTCAGGATGTGTCCTTCCTAAATTTGACATCTTTTACATTCAACAAACATGACACCTTTGATATTCGGACATCGTCAAACATGACATCCTTGACATTCGACACTTTGACATCGTCAACATCATCAAACATGACATCCTTGACATTCGACACTTTGACATCATCGAACATGACATCATTGACATTTGGAAAACATGACACATTTGGCATTCCACATCGTCACATCAAACACTTGACATTCAGACATACTTGGCAAACACTTGGCATTTTGTCCTTTGATTTTTCATCATGTTACTAGTTTCTCCACGATGTCCTGACAATGCGATTTAGAGAAGAAGTGACGTATCATGATGATTTTCTTGTCTTGTCATTTTGGTAGTCATGTTGCTAGTTCCTCGTGGATGTCCTGACAACAGGATTTAGAGGAGCAACAACATTTCATGACTTGTCTTTATTGTCTTTTCATGCTTATGGCTGGTTATGATGAAAAGACTAAGGCATTTGCAGTCTTAGTATGAGTCATGATCATCATTATCTGTGACTGCTTGTCTTATGTGATGGTACGACCTTGCACACCTTGATCTATGTCATATCATGGTGTTTTTTGGCCATTACAATAATTCGCCCAATGATGATTAAGAGCAATAATTATTAAAGTCTTATAGTAATATGTTGAAGGATTTGGTCTCTACCCTAACATTCATCTCCTTATGTCTTGTCCTCCTGTCTCGTCCATCTCACGATGATATCTTGTGACATACAAATACATAATTGCATACATGATCATATAGGCACTACATTAGGTCCATATGTACATCATCTATATCATCAAAAACCATATACATTGCATCACATATTGCATCATACATAGTGATACATCAACATAATCATAAACATGGCATTCATTCAAATAAATTCATTATGCATATCATTATTATTCATGGCATAGCATCATCATGACATATAAATAAGCATCACATCAACATAACATCACATCATTAATGCATACATGACATGGCATATAAATATCATCATTATCATAGGAATCATAAATGCATAATTCACATAAGCATCACATAGTCATCATAATTGCATCATCACAATAGTCATCACATAAACATACATCATAATGCATAAATCACATCACATAACACATATATAGGCCACATCAAAACTGCATCATATATATATCACCTCAAAAACAATGTCACAGGATAGAGTCATGAGATATCCCAAAAATAAGAGCTCGCAGGCTCAATGGTCAAAACATAAGTGTCTGAAATGTCCTAATACAAGATAATATAATGAAGATGTCTATGCCAAGCTCTCCTAATCCCCTCGAGGAGAAGATATAAGGGATCGATGCTCTATCAAGGGAACGGATGCCACCATGGGTACGGTAACCTATGCCTGGGAAGCAAAAGGATCTGTCACTGTGACTTGTACTAAAAGCATCATCTCTATGGTAACATGAGGTTGTGCAGACATTGCAACTGACAAATCTATCACTGGAGGTTGTCTATGTGTTGACCTGTGTCCTGACCCAGTGGAACCATGACTATGACCTAATCTGTAACTCGAGGCATGCCTGTGGGAGTGACCTGATCTATGCCTCGATGAATTTCATAAGGAAGTGAATCCCCCTACAATGCTCTGGCTCCTATTGCTGCTGCCACTCCCTAACCTGCTACCACTATTTGTCCTCATCTGTGATCATGTCAAAGTAGGGTCTTTCCTCTCAGGTGGCACCGCCTACTCATATAACAACATGTATCATCCCAGACAGGTGCTAACCCTAGAAAATTCGTGCGCCATGTCTATTGATGGCCCTGTGCATAACCATGCAAACTCTGTGCACCACTAAGATAACTCTTATTAGCAGATCACTTCCTAATCTCACTCCACCCTAACCACCTCCAACTCTGCCTGCAAGACTTTGACCTGCATTGTGTTCTCATCCAACCTCCACTGCAAATCTACCACCCGCTGATCCGTAGTCACATCATGTAGCAGTGGTGATCCTGAGGGTATCTCCTCCTCCCCCTCTACCATCCTCCACCTCAGAAGTCACTCTGTCTCATCTATAGCATTGTCATCATCTCCGACATCATCCTCCTCTCCCATGTCCTCCTCTCCTCCAACTCCCTCATCCCTCAACATCTCAACCTCCACCTCCATCTCCTATCTAGCTTCCTCCTCTACCACATGCTCCTCATGCCTCTCCTCCTTGGTCGCATGCTCCTCATGTCTCTCCTCTGTAGCATGCTCCTCCTCTCTCTCCTCCTCAACTACCTCAGGGATCAGTACCAAGGGCACTCGATCTACACGTTGTCACCCCCTGGCCTACCTCCCACCATCTCCTCCCCTCCTCTGCCTCCTTCCACCTCCCCCATCATCTTCGTCATCTCCATATCTCCCTTGTTGCCTCTCCTCCTATCTCTGTCTCTACCTCCTCGACCAACTCATCGCATACGTGGTATGAATGACCTCCTATTAACGGGTGTTGGTCCATCTTGATCTGTCAAAGGGACTAGCCTATGAGTCTGCCACCATAAATCATAATTTGTCATGCTCCCTAGATCAGAAACCCTTCTACTCCATCCCCACTGTTGTGCTACCAGCCCATCAATCTACTGCTCAACAAATGGCAGAGATATCGATGGACCCCATACTGACTCTCAGGATGACCGAGCATACTCTGTAGTACCCATCGGAACACCCCGCTACTCACCGAACTGTTGTAAAACTCTTTATGGAAAGTACATCTCTATAATGAGCTGACTTTGTACAATCCATCCAATCAAGTATCTGAACTATTTGCACAAGGTAAAATGGTCGGCCTCATCATCCCACTACCCGCAATCCCTCTATGGTCACTAGATGAAAGAAATCATGGTGTTAATCTTGTGTCTCCAATATCCTGTCTCACCAACTCGAGTCTACTACAAAGCACCCGCATAATAATAGATGTATGGCATGCCATCTACCAACTGTGGTCTCTAGATAGGTGGACAAAAAATAGCAATGTGCTCCCACACCTAGATCATCAGGAGCATCATCTTGCAGCCAATGCTCTGTGCTCTCCCGTAGGCCACCTCATGTAGTTGGTGATATAACATACCTAGTAGGCATGGTCCCCAGGCGTATATGGTCCTATCTCCCCTCATCCCAACAAGAACATCCCCCAGCCAATAGGAAATCTGTATCCTCAACGATCAGGAATCAACACACCTCCAATCAATATAGCTAAAAGGGCATCGAATCACCCATAATGCTTCACCATGAACTCCTAATGGATCTCATACCCCTCAATCCCCAGCTCTATGCCCTGATCATGATAATAAGCTATGAATGTTTGATAGCCATGCTGAGGATCATATACAATCTGCTCTCCTCGAATTGACAAGTGAAGGATTTGATAGACGTCCTCAAGAGTCATAGTAGCCTCCCCCATCAACAAATGGAAGGAGTAGGTCTCTGAGTTCCACCACTCACAAAGGGCAGTCATAAGTCCCCTATTTTCCTAGATAATGGGCATATAGGTGATGTAGTAGAGTCCCAGTTGCATCAATCATCATCGTTCCCTGTCTCACAACTACTCCTAGAATCTGTATGTTGATGGCCTGCTCTCTTGAGTATAAATCAATGCTAACTATCTCTGTACATGTCAAAACATGTGTCAACACCTTATTGAGAAGCATCATTATCATTTACCTAACTTAAAAGCATTCAAAATTTGAAATTAAATAAAGTTAGCCTTGGTCAAATTCAAAGTCAAATGTGTCACGTTGACTTAATTTACGTCACAATATGGCATTTGCGTCACTCCATACTTTGATTGCATCATTCCCGATCATGCTTGCACCACATCAAAGCACTTGCGTCATGACTTTTGTCACATGCGTCATTCAGTTCAAATGCGTCGCTCGAGTCTGTGAATGCGTCGCAACGTTTCGAATGCGGCATTACATCCTTTGATTGCAATGCAGTTTGGCAAATGTGTCATAGTTTTTCGCATATGCATCACGCTTAATTGTCCTGACCTAATGACCCTTGGTGGTTGCATCATGACACCTCAAATGCATCGAATGCGCACACGAATGCGGCTTATGTGTACACATATGTGTCACAATGCATTTGTTAGTTGACCTAAAACCCTAAAATTGACACAAAAATGATGAAATGACAAAACAAGTTAGGGGTATGTACCGTTGGCTCTGAGCCCTCTAGTGGCTTGTAGGTTCGCATGATCTCCCCGTGGTGCTCGGTCACTGGAATCACCATCTTCACCAAAGTCCTCCTTGCTCTGAGCTCTCAAATCTACTAAGGTGAAAAGTGAAAATGAATTGACTTTTACCCCATTTTCAACCTACTTATAAGGTCAACATGGCATTTGTCAAACATTTAATTACTAGAGGCTCTTTTGAATAACTTTGACCACCCTTTTTGGCTACTTTAAACTCCTTGAAATGTGAAACTTTCTACGTCATCAAATTGACTTATTGGGACACTTTCCAAATTTTTCTGTCCTTGGACCAAAATTTAAAAAATTTCCCGAGGCATAGATACATTGTACCTTCGTTGGGGCATGAATATGATTTATTTTCTTTGTCACAATGTGACAGGTTGCATTACGACAAAGAGGCGAAAAATGTAGAGATAAAAATAACCTAGGCTTGCAAGCTTTATTTTTCACCTTTTTCTTCCTAGCATAATTAAGGCATTTTAATTATGTCCTTGGTCCACCTTCATCTATTAATTAAATAATTCATAATTATTTAATTAATTCATGTCCCTTAATTCTTCATGATTATTAAATAAATAAATTTTGTTCATTTATTTAATATGTCACTAATTCTTAAGTCTTCTTATAATTAAATAGTTTCTTTAATTTATTTAATTATTGGTCACCTTCTCTAATTAAATAATTATCTTTAATTATTTAATTTGGCATTTCCCTCCTTTTAGTAAATAATTTAAATTAATTTTTTACTGTCATGTGGTCCCACCTTTTGAATTAAATAATTTTTAATTCAAAATAGTCTTTTTCCTCAAAAATCAAATAATTTCCATTTATTATTTGATTTTCCAGCCACCTCTTTTTTTGTGCCAATCTTACCTCTTGTCACATGCATTGTCAGCCCTTGATTTGATTTTCTAAAAATCAATCTTGTCCATTCATTTCAAATTTGACCTAATGTTTCCCTAACCCTAATTGTGGGTTGTCAAATTGAATCTTGTCCATTGATTCTAGGGCACTTGTCAACTTTTAATCTTGGTCATTCACTCAAAATTGCATTTTCTATAAAATGGCAATTTTGGTCTCATTTTGTCATCTCTCATATCTCATGCCATCTTGCAATCTTGTTTTAGGAACTCTTGTCATTTTCTTGCAATCTTGTCATCTCATGCTCTTGCACTCTTGTCATTTTGTCATAGCCATATTTACATTTCATTTGGCATAATTTAGACATAGTTTAGATGCTTAGTAGTTGCATTATAGCTTAGTATTGCATGTAATCACTCAAATCCTTCAAAATTTGCTTAGGTCTTTTCATTGTCATTAGATTTCTCATCAAAATTATGAGGGAAACATCATATTTGCAATAAGTTGAGAAGGTATAATGGAGGTCAGCCATGGAGAATGAAGACATTTTGCTGAGATCTTTTCATTTATTTTCATGTTTTTCCTTTGCACTTCATTATCACTTTGGTTTTTTTATGTTAATTCTTTAATCTACTAACCCTAGAAAATTTCCCTTGGTTACACATTTCACTCACCTTTCATGACCCCAATGACCCATCCTCTTTTCACACAACACCAACATATCCTCTTAACACACAAGTCTCTCTCCCCATGACTTCACAAGGAGAAGGAGGACTATTTGGGAAAGGGGGAATCTTTGACCCCTCATCATCATCGTTTCCTTAAGGGAACACACCACTCATCTTCCCACCATTTCCATCTCTACCATTAACATCCAAACCACTCCTCAATTTAGGGAAACCCCCTTTACCAAACCTCAATCAACAAAATAAAAATAGTTCCCTAGTCATAAATCAAACCATCATACCGAATCCTCTGATCATGTCATCGATATCACAACAACAAGTGGCCAATATCCAAAAAACATAAGCAATCAACACATCATCTATGATACCTCAAAATGTGATCTCCCAAGGACCTATCATATCAACCACACCATCAACTGCACAAATCAATCCAATAACACCTCTCATCACAACATGTCACACAATTCTTAATCTTCCACCACCACCACCAAAACCAAACATGGAAAAGAAATATAGCATCAAATTACAAGTAGCTCAACAAGCCTATCAAAAGGAACTTCAGTAGTTCCAAGCTAAACAAGCTTGATAAGCACAACAAAACATGCAAGCTACATAGCAAGCTATTCAACAAGCGTAGGCACAACAAACTGCACAACAAGCACAACAAGCACAACAGGCTGCCCAAGCTCAAGCTTTGTGGCAACAACAAGAAGCCTCCCAAGCTATCCAAGATGTGCAAGCAACTCAAGCTGCACAAGCCACATAAGCTGCATAGGTTGCTTAGGCTGCACAAGCCACCCAACAAGCTCAATCTCAGGCACAAGCTCAATATCTAAATATCTAGCCCAACAAACTCAAGTGCAAGCACAATACCAAGCACAACAGTAAGCAACTCAACAACAAGCATATCAACAAGCCCTGCAACAATATCAAGCGCAACAAGAAACAACCCAATTACTATCCCAACAATAGCAAGACCAACAAAAAGCATTGTTAGCACAATAACGACAAGACCAACAACAAGCGTTGTTGGAACAACATCAATTGCAGGCATATCAACAAGCATTGATCGCACAATAGAGCTTGCAACAAACTCCCACCAACATACCCAATACTCCACCCATCATCCAAATGATTAAAACACCTCAAAACAAGTTCACTCCACCTCTTGATCTGCAAAATGACATGACGACATAAATAAAGTTGCTCTTGCAACAAGTGCTAGATCTCAAATCTAGGAAAACAACGAAAACAACAAGCAATGTGTGCCCCTATCCATTTGACATGAGCCTTGCAATGGTACCATTCCCAAAAGGGTTTGAAATCGCTAAATTTGATAAATATCATGGGACGGGAAACCTTAAAGATCAAATTAGGGAGTTCCAGGTACATTGCATGGAGCTTGCATATGAAGATACATATCTAATGTGGCTATTCCCTCAAAGTTTGGTTGGGGCCGCCGTGGAATGGTTCTCTCGCCTGCCTCTTGGAATCAAAAATTTCCAAGAAATCATGGACACATTCATAAAAAACTATGCATTTAACATTAGCATGGATGTGAGTCTAGAGGAACTATCTATGCTCAAACAATCCAAGGGGGAAACATTCACATGTTTCTCGCAACGATGGTGACCCAAGGCTAACAGGAGCAAGTGGGCCATGCCAGAGGAACAACAAATCTGCACCATCATTTCCAATCTCGAGAAAACCTTTTCCTTTCATCTAAAGATGCAATGTATCACCGCATACGACCATTTGATCCCCAAGGTGCTCAACATCGAAAGAGCCCTTATTGCACAAGGGGGGACACCCACATATAGGGAATATCAAGACAACTGCCCATCCACTAGCTATAATGAAAAACCTCTCACATGGGCGAAGAACAAAAACATCACTAATGATGGTTTGGTTGATGCCAAGGTCATAATCAGTGCTCCAAAACAAAGCACACAAACATACCAACAACTGCAAGGAAACAATCAAAACAACACACAAGCCAATACGGTATAACAACAACCACCCAATAATCAAGTCAACAATCTGAAGAATCAAGGGGTACCACCCCTATGAAACAAATATCCCCCAAGAAAAAATACATTTCCCTTGGGGAATAAATCAAATCCGTCATGAAGAAATTGGTAAATGAGAATCTCATCAAAATCCCTGTCTATGAGAATTATCAAAAGCCCCAAGTGAAACCACCATGGTACAATGAAAACCATGTTTGCGATTTTCATAAAATCAAGGGACACACAACGACCAGTTGCATGAGGCTAAAAAATCTAATCCAAGACCTCATCGATGACAAGGTCATAAACGTTGAACAACTAGTCAGAAATCAAGACCTTAAAATATACACGAATCTGATGTCAGATCATAACAAAGGGAAAAAGCATGGAAAGACAAAGTATGGCAATGTAAACCATGTGTATGATCATGTTGTCACATCCCTAGATGAATGGGTCACTGTTGTTAAAATCAAGGGAGCCAAAGATGATTGTGGAGTCACCACACGTGGTGGAAAAGTTACCATTGTTGGATCATCACAGCCACTTAGGGTATCCACTTCAAATCTGAAATTTGTTCCTAATGGCTACAATGTCTTAGACCAACTGAAAAGAACCCCCACTCAGATCTTCATCATGGAGTTACTGAAGATCTCGACCGCACATAGAAAAATCCTAGAGGAAGCATTGGCTTCATCCACCGTCTCTGTGGATCTTGATGTTGACTAGTACCAAGCTATGGTCAGACACATCACCACCCCAAATCTCCTAATATTTTCTAATCAAGACTTTCCCACCCAACCATCTCATAATTGTGCACTCCATCTCAAGGTCTTGATCCATAAAAATAAAGTCAAAAGGGTCTTGGTGGATGGGGGTGCGGGTCTAAAAATCTATTTGCTCAAACTAATAAAGAATCTGTGATTCTCTAAGGATGCCATTGAAAAGGGTAAAGCTATCACAATTAGAGCATATGATGATTAGGAAAGAGTGTCTCAAGGAACTATTCAACTCCCTACTCAAGTAGGGTCGGCCATCATGGAAACCACATGCCAGCTCCTTGACCTTGATTTACCTTATAATATTCTCCTAGGACATCCATGGATCCATGGAATGCAAGTAGTTGCATCTACTTTCCATCAATGTGTCAAGTTTCCCTACCAAAATCAAGAGGTCATGGTCTATGGTGATCCCGGGCCCTTTTACTATTGCAAGAACCTGGAAGCAAAGTACTATAAAATCCCTCAAGTCCCTAAGAATGATGAAGGCCCTTCAACCCCATATGTAGACCCAACTACTTTAGCCTCCACTTTTGAGACAAAGAAACCTGCCATCCCTAATATCTCTAAAATCAAAGTCATCATCCAAGACAATGGGTGTGGGGATTACAAAATGAATTAAAATTATTTCGTAATAGGAGAGTTACCCCAATCTCCTAGGTCTCATGGGAAACCCTAACCAATGGAGACATCATCCCAAACCTTCAAAGAAGAACCCTCCAAATTCAGATGTTGAGGAGATCTAAGTGAAGAATTAGTAGACAAAAAAGACATATTAGGTAACTTGTTGTACCAAGATGAAAGGCCCACACTTGATCTTCCCATGGATGATAGTAGCAAAGGATGACAAATGATTCTTGGTATGGGCTATAATAGAAACAAGAAACTTGGACACAATGATAATGGTCTTCTAGTACCTCTCATTCCAGAGAAGCGTGTGAGAAATATTGGCCTCAAATGTACCTCTCCGAAGGTAACCATACTTGGCAAAGGTGCCCTGGTTAGAAAGGTAAAAACTCCCCCTTAGTTATCAACATCCACTCTTCAGTTACCAGTATCCATAGGTTGAGTCATAGATAACTTTACCTTAAATGACATAACTGATCTATGCAGTGATGAGGATCCCATAACTGACTTACCAATGCTATTCAAGGATTCCTCCCTTCTCATGATTAGTACCCTATCTTTTGAGTCAAACAACCAAACCCATGAGATAATATTAGTCTATCCCCAACTCATCGATTACGACCAACGAGGACCACCAATTCTAGACACATTCGAAAACGATGAGGTGCTCTCAAAATTCATGGGATTGTAGGATACTATACCATGTGGGGGTCACAAAGTTGGGTTTGAAATTGTGCTGGAAACACATGCCTATTATGGGGAAACTATTGAATCCCTTAATCGTAAAAGTGAAAATTTGAGAATAATCTTTAGGTCTTTGAGTGAAAACCACACTATCGCACTCTTTGACCCAAAAATGGTAAAAATAAAGGATGCATCTAATGGTGAAAACCTCTCTAAGGTGCCAGAGGATGAGGGATTCAATCTTCCCCTTAGTGCTATTTATTAGGAGAAGTCAACAGTCTTAGTAGAGAAGTTCAATCCAGTAAACCTAGGAATAGAAGAAATGCCACACATAACCTTCTATGTAGAATCACTCTTGATAGAAGAACATGAACTCTTAGCTACATTACTAAAATAAAGAAAGATAAACTTTGCATGGACCTATGCCAAAATACTTGGTCTAGATCCAAAAGTTGCGGTTCATTGCCTAGTTGTATACCCCAAAGAAAACCTAGTGAGACAAAAGCTAAGGAAGATGCATCCCCAGATAGCATTGTTAGTTAAGATGGAATTATAGAAGCTCCTAGATGTCGATTTCATACGACCGATTGATTATCCAAAGTGGTTCTCAAATATTTTACCTATTTCAAAGCTCACTGGGGGAATCCACATCTGCATTAACTTCAGAGATTTGAAAAAAGCATGTCCCAAGGATGATTTCTCTCTCCCAAACATTGATACGATTTTTGATATGACAGCAGAACATGAAATGTTATCGCTAATAGACAGATTCATATGATACAATCAGATCATGATAGCTAAAGATGACCAACATAAAATGGCTTTCACTTTTCCATGGAGGACATATTGTTGGAATATGATTCTATTTGGGTTGAGGAATGCAAGAGCCACTTATCAAAGGGCCATGACACTAATCTTCCATGCTATGATTCACAAAACCATGGAAGATTATGTGGATGACATATTGGTTAAATCAAAGAAACATTAGGATCACATAGCGACGTTGGGCTCCATCTTTGATAGGCTAGAAGAATAGAAGGTCAAACTCAATCCAAAGAAGTGTTTCCTCGGGCTACAGTAAGGAAATCTCCTTGGGTACATCATTTCTATGAGAGGAATTGAAATAGATCCCACCAAAGTCAAATCAATCCTCGAGATGGAGGCACCAAAGACATTGAAGGAGTTAAGGGGTTTACAAGGAAGACTCTAGTCCATCCGCCAATTCATAGCACAACTATCAGACAAGGCTATCCCATATTCTCATCTACAACACAAGGGGGTAACATACAAATGGGATGATAAATGTGACTAGGCTTTCAAAAAAGTCAAAGAGTACTTACTCACATCACTAGTTGTCATGCTGCCAATTCTAGGAAAGCATTTGATCCTATATATATCAACAATAGCAGTAGCCCTTGGCGCTCTCTTAGCACAACACGATGAAAATGGGAAAGAGAGCTATTTATTACATTAGCTAGACTATGGTGGGACATAAGATGAATTACACATCCATTGAGAAAGCTTTCTTGGAGGTCATGTTCACAACACATAAATTTAGACACTATATGCTAGCACATTAGATAAAACTTATTGCAAAGATAGACCCTCTCAAGTATCTTCTTTCTAAAGCAATGCTCACAGGGTGAATGATTGAATGGGTTATGATCCTAAAAAAACACAACATTGAGTATGTGGAACGCAAGGCCATTAAAGGACAAGAAATTGCAAATCAACTGGCAGAGGCATCGATATACTTAGAGAACCCACCTGTATCAAAGTTCCTCGACGAATCCATCTTTAGTGTAAGTGTGGCAAATCATTGGAAAATGTACATTGATGGATCCTACACACAACATGGGTCAGGAGTAGGAGTCTACTTCATTACACCACAAGGGGATTGCATACCTAAATCATATAAGTTGTCATTCCCTTGCACAAATAACATTGTAGAATATGAGGCTCTTATCATAGGGTTGAGAATTGTAGTGAAATGGCAGATCATGGCACTCAAATTCTATGGAGACTTGCAACTTATCGTCAACCAGGTAAATGATGAGTATCAACCAAAGGATGAAAATTTGACCCCATACAAGAAACTGGTAGAAAGCATCAAGGAGTTCTTCATTGATGTCACATTTGAGTAGATTGCAAGAGTAAATAAGAGAGTGACAGATGCTATGGCAACAATTGGATCACTATTGGATATCCTACACAACATCCCAAAGCAAGAATTCCTCATAGAGTAGCTTCTCGTACCATCATTTGAGGTACTAGAGTCTGAATTTGTGTGAAATCGTTGGTCCTAGTGATCCCTAGTATCATGATATATACACCTACTTGAGAATAGGAGTCCTCCCCACTGATATCACCCTGAACCTTAAAAGAGCATTCGTCAAGAATTCATCCTATTTTTTCATCTTAGGAGATACCCTATATCATAGAAGCATTAAAGGAACCCTTTTTATGATTCCTAAACATTGAGGAAGATTTGACTGCTTTAACCAAGGTACACAACAACATTTGTGGTTCACATTCGAGTGGTATGACCTTGGCTAAGAAACTGTTGAGGAATGGGTACTATTGGCCTACAATGGAAAGGCAAGCTCACGACTATGTATGAAGGTGTTTGCAGTGTCAGCAGCATGGGGACCTCATCCATGCAACAACTCAAGAGCTCCACCTGATCATAACACCTTGGCCCTTTTCACAATGGGGACTTGATCTCATCAAAAAAATCACCCCTACCTCATCTAGTGGACATAAGTTCATCATCACCACCACAGAGTACTTCACGAAGTGGGTGGAGGCCATTCCCATGACCTATATCACATGAAAGTAGATATCCAAGTTCATCTTGAATTACCTAATTTGGCACTATGGTGTCCCTCAAGCCATTATCTTAGATAACAGGACACCTTTCAAAAGCCAGGATGTTCGAGACCTATGCCAAAAGTTCAATATCCAACATCACTTTTCCACTCCATACTACCCCCAAGGAAATGGCCAAGTAGAAGCTACCAATAAGACCATCCTAAAAATCCTCAAGAAAACAGTCAATGATGTTGGTCGTGACTGGCACCTATAGCTTAATCATGCCTTATGGGCCTACCGAACAAGTATCTGTACACCAATAGGGGCCACCCCTTTCTCCATGGTCTATGGATCAGAAGCCAACCTCCCTATTGAGATCGAGCTCCCATACTTAAGAATATCATTGCAAAATCTCATCACAAATGAAGAATATCAGGTATCACAGTTGAGCTAGCTGGAACTACTAGATGAGCGGCTTATGGATTCCTTAAACCATTTGCAAGTCTACAAAAACTGTCTCAAGCAGAGCTACAACAAGAAGATCAAGATTCTGACCTTTCAATTCAGAGAGCTTGTGTTGAAAGGAGAACCAAAAAAATGTACCAAATCTAGATAGCAAGGGAAAGTTTGAATCCAATTGGTTGGGACCCTTCATCATCATAGAGAGCTACAATTCAGGGGCATATCAGTTGTCAACACCCAAATGAGAACCTCTACAAGAGCCCATGAATAGCTCCCATCTCAAAAAAAATTATACCTAAATCTTCCAAGGTGTAAAACCAGAAAATACAAAAAAAAAACAAACATAAAAATTCAAAATATAAAAAAATAAAAAATAAAATAAAAAAACATAAAAATATAAAAATAAAAAAAAAATAGAAAAAGGATTGAAAATAGTAAAGAGAAAAATCGTCCTCTAGTGAAAACCACTTCGGTGGCACTTTGGGCAAGTACCTTGGTGAAAACCTAGCAAAAAGGTACCTTATGTAAATAAGCATTGTCCATCCACCAGGATCTTTGTGGCTTGTTTTGTATCATCCATCCATCACACTTCCATCACATTCATCCATCACCCATCCGCATTCGCATCATAGCTTGATCCTGTGTTCGTGTCATGATCCCTCCTAGTACTACTCAACGAATTTCTAAGGTCAGTTTGTCTTGCCTATATTGGAGTAGTCTATTGCATCATGCTGGGGGGATGTTCTCATCAGATCAGATTTGTGTAAATCAGAAAAATCCAAAAACATTGAGAAAATTAAAAAAAATCCAAAAACATTCATAAAATCAAAAAATCCAAAAACATTCAAAACATATCAAAATCCAAAAATAGGTCAAAAATAAAACAAAAGTAAAAAAATAAATAGATTTGTCTTGTTGAACTATGGGTCTCTAAGCTCTGAATGTAGGCAAGGTTGATCTTTGATCATCCCCTGAGACACTTAGGTTAGTCCTTTAGGAGTCCATCATAATAAACTAACAATCCATTTGTTCATATCTTCATCAATAAATGAGTCTATGTCAGTCGAACTACATGGTCTCTGCCTGTATAATGTAGGCAAGGCTGATCTTTGATCATCCCCTAAGGCCCCTAGGATAGGTCTTTAGGCTAGTCTCTTGGTCAAAATCTCAGAAAACACAAAAACATTGGAAAATTTGAAAATCAAAACATTAACAAAACACCTCAAAAATACCAAAAACAACCTCAAACCATTTCAAAACATCAAAAACATCCAAATATTGAAAAAAAATCATCCGTCCCATCTCATTTTCACCCATGTAATAAACATCCACTCACAATAAATCAATCATCACCCTCAACCTTTGGTGAAACAGTCGAAAACAAGTCTAGCAGGTTAAAAGTGAAAACTCAAAATATCAAGGTCTCAAGTCTAGGTCAGTAAGTAAACAAGTTGGTAAACTCTTGTTATTAATAGCCCATCATCCAGTCAATCCAAAATCATATGATAACATCATGTCCTAGGAGGCATTCTTCCAACAATGGACATCAACATCAGGCACCACTGTAGTTTAGTCTTGGCTAGAGGTATGAAGAACATTAGATTGTTTGTTTACTTGATCTTTTTCTTATTGATTTATCTTATTGCGCTCATTTTGATGACCTCTCGATGATGTTCCAAACAAAAGGATTTAGAGAGAAAGGAATGGGGCAATGGTCATTATCTTTTTATCTATTGTGTTTGTGGGATGTTCTTATAATATAACCTTGGTCATACGTGCTTTATTTGGTTTGTAGGGAGGGTGTTTTAGATGTCTTGTTCACCACATAGGAAGGCTTTCCTTCCTATGTTTTGGTCCATGTGTTTGGAATATTTGAACTAAATTTTGAATGAGTTTCCATATGTCAGGTGTGAATAGGAGTACTCCTATCTGATTGTCAAGTCAAAGTCCATCACACTAGGTACAACACCATCCTGGTTCTTTATACCTCAATGCATTGTACCTATTTGTGTTATCAAACATAAGGTACATCACCCTTTTAAAATCCCAATTCCTAATAAGAAAATCATCATCATCATCATCATCATCTCTAATAAAGTCTCGTAGATCATGGAATTATTGGATCCTCTTATCTCCATCTCATTTCTTCTTTCTTCTCTCTATCCTAACATGGTACCATGATAGTTAATCAAAATCATCACCAATGCATCCATCCTACATCCACAAACTATCAGCATGCTACATAACATATCATATTATATCATATAGGAAACACTAATCATCTTACATGCATTGCATCTCATCATCATCATAATATAGATTGGTTATTCTAGGCATCTTATAAACCATACATTTGCATCCATTGCATAATCATATAAACATCATCATATCATCCATATAAGCATCATCATATGCATCATCGTATCATCACAAAAGCATCATTATACCATCCATATAGGCATCATCATGTCATCCATACATGCATCGTCATATCATACATAAGAAAAGATACTAAAAAAGAAAAAGAGCATGTCATAACATCTCATACATCTCATGAAAAAAACATACATCATCATCCATTTGGGGAATAATATAGATATGTTAGTCTAAGCATTTTAAAATCATTTACATATCATAACATTTGCATCCATATCATCCATACATCACATCATAAAAAGGTGCATAAAAAAGATACTAAAAAAAAAATGCATCCATCCATCCATAAGCATCTGAATCATACATACATCGCATCACATAATATATAGCCACATAGAATATAGAACATCGCATATACATTCATCCATAATGCATAAATAAAATAGGACACATCTCATAATAAAATTGATCATATCATATATATCAAAATAATGTAACTGTCATGGTACAAAATCAGGATCAAATGTGTATGTATCAATCAATGTATACAATGCCCATGAGGCTATCAAAAATGGAGCCCATGGATCTAAAAAAGAATCAAGTTTCACTGATCAAAACTATGTGAACTAGCCCTAGTGGTTGCTCCCCTCACCCGCTTACCTCTCGGGTTGGTCCTGTCTATACCCTGTCTACTAAGAAAACTCTGGTAGCCGGGCTGCTAGAGGCACTGCCTATTGATATTGTACCCTATAGTACTCGACCTCCCGCACAACCTCACGGTACATCCGCGTGGGGACTGTCTTGCCTTGGGACGCTGCTACCATGCTCTCTAACTGTTGTCGTTTGCCCACCTCCTATGCCAACTGTAGCTCTATCACCTGTCGCTGCTGCCTCTCTTGATCCCACTCTGTTGTGAGGGCCTATACCTACTTCCTAGCTTGGTCCCTCTCCGCTATAACTTTCTACACCTGAGCCTAAAGCTACTGTATCAAGACATCACTCTGATCGAGTTGAGGTGGTGGCGGTGGCTACTGATCTCTCTGCGGTGGTTGTTGGTCCCTTGCAGGCGGCTATTGGTCTTTAGGAGCATCTCTCTATTGATTCACATATCCTTGATCTCTCTACTTGGGTTGGTGTGGAGGTGGTCCTCCTCCTCCTCCTTTTGGGACTTATCCCCTCCTGGTTGTCCTACCTTGGGGTCTCCGTCGTGGTGGTATTGTCCCTGGAATAGTCAATCGAACTGGAGGCCTGAACCAGTCATTGTAGGCATGTGTAGTGCCTGGGTCTGCCTACCCCTAATCATAGGCCCAAGGCCTAGCTACCACATTTCTAAAAGAATCCACTGCATCTGATGTTGGGATCATCTGACTCCATGTTGTCTCTCTAGTAGTCCTCACAAAAATGACCATGTACTGATCATATGGCCTATCCTAGACGTCCCCAAACTATCTGGCTACTCGGTCATGCAGATAATGCTCAATCATCATATGCTCATATCCCTACATGATTTGATCCTTCCTGGCATAGAACATATGATGTACATCATCATACCAGGTCAAAATTTGTAGCCAAGGTCTCCAAATAAATATTGTCATCTCATCTAAGACCCTCCACTAGTGGGATAGATCAGGTTGTCTTGTGTGCATAAATGTAAGGCCGCCCCTATACCTCCAGACTATTGGGTCGTTAGGCTCGATGTCAACCACTGTAACCCATGGAAGGAGCATGGCTATGTGCTCCCATGCCCAAATGTGCAAAAGTGTGACCCCTACATGAATGGCTTTATTGTCATAATATGTGAACTTGTGAAAATCATGGTATAGTGAGGCCAGCATCACTGGTCCCTAAGCAAAATAACACCTCTTGAAGAGCATCCGCTCCCAATCCAGACCCCATCTTGGACTGAAATATCGGCCCCACCGATCTGGAGCTACAATTCATGATATGGTAGCGGCCACAATCAGTTGAAAGGTGGACACCCAACCTCTATAGTACCTAAGGTCAATCTGACCCTTAGTGAAAACAATCTCATCTATCCCCATAATCTCGTAACATGCATCTATGTTGGCATCCATGTCATATATAACCCTCTCACCATGGATGGGCAATCACAAAATCCACCAGAAGTCCTCCAATGTGACATTCGCCTCGTCAGTGGGAAGATGAAAGGATGATGTCTTGTTGTGCCATCGCTCAGCTAGTGAGTCATCATCACCAGATGGGTCCTAATGACAAGATCATACACAATGTAAAATAGACCGATCACTCCAAGGTGCTCCTGTAGCAACTCATGCAACCTACTCAATATGCCAAGCATCGAGGATCAGTGCTCATGTGAATGTACATGCTCTATGTCCTCCTGCACCCATAAATCCACAACATCAAGTTTCGTAAAAAGACTGGATCCCGTCTGAAGTTTTCGCAACTGAAACAACAAAGGCATTGCTATTTTCAAAGGCATCGCTATTTGAAAGCTCCAAACTGCACCACTAAAACCACCTAAATTACAAACTAAGCCACAACGTTGCTATTTGACCGCGGGCCTATTTGACCCAGAAACCCTAAAGACCTAAAGGAGTGTGACGTTGCCATTTGCAATGGTGTCGCCCTTTGGAGTTTGCAACCCTAAACCCAAATTGTGATGTGGCATCATAGGTCACAATAGCGGCACTCTTTGAAGCCTAGCATCACTGATTTAACCCTTTTAGCATCACTATATAGCGATGTTGGACAAGTTCAATTTTCAAAGTGTAATAAATATGCACAAAAATTGAAATTGCAAGTCGGGTTAGGGTCACATACAAGTGGTCCTACGCTTAGAAGTCTCTGGTAGACTCGAACTCGCTCGGAAATGTGTAGGGGAAGCACTCTTTGTTCCATCTTACAGGAAGGTCAGAGCTGAAAACGATGAAAGTTCTAAAGGTGGAATGTGCAAATGAATTGAAAGTGACCCCTTGAGGGCTTTTTTAGCATGAAAATTAGGGTTTTTGACCCATTTTAGCTGTCAAACTAGGGTTTTGTGCCCTCGACCCTATTTTTTCCCAACCGAGGCTTGTTTTGCATCTTTTTTCTGTGTTTTGGCACATTTTCGGCATCCTGGAGCCTTTTTGGACCCGTCGAGCAGCTTGTCCTCTTTTTTTGCAAGATCACCCAAAAATCCAATTTTTTGTTTGATCTCTCAAGGGGGGAGTATACCAGCATAATTTTTCCACTGGGGCAGTGGTGGGGCATTCAAAAAATAAAATAAAAATTTAATTTTGATCTCAACAACTTTATTCTTTGAACCAACGCAATAGGTACATTACTTCAAAGAGGGGCAAAATGTAGATGCTCAAATTATCCTGATTGATATCGTGCACTCAATTCTGATTAACTAACTTTAATTCTTCCTTTGTCACTTCTTTGCTAACCAATTAATTGAATAATCCTATTTTAATTAATTCATCAAAATTCTTCTATTAATTAAATAAATCATTTTGTTTGATCAATCCTAATGTTCCTCTTTTAATTAAATAAATCACTTTATTTGATTAAATCATATTTCATCTCCTTTAAATTAAATAAACTAACCTTTATTTCATTTAATTCTAACATCATCTCCTTTAATTAAAAAAATAAAACTTTATTTAATTAAGTCTCATATTCATATTCCTCTCATTTTGATTTAAATAAATCCAAAAATCTAAGTCAAAATGTCAAATCAAGCTAATTTTCATCTAAGTTAATCAAATCTTGATTAAATCTAACACTAATCCATCAAATCCTCTAGATTTTGCAACTTGCACAAGTAAATCAATTTAATTGATTTATAAATTCTCCTTTTTTCATTTAAAAGGGCACCAAGTTGGAATATTCTTCAAATTTGTAATCTCCCTCCCAAAGGTCTATTCCTCCAACTTAGAATTTATGACTCTTATAAGTCCTTTTTCTTAAGCCAAGTGGCAATAACTCCTCTTCCACATCTTCCTCCACAAGCCAACTTTCAAATTTCAAATTTCCACTTAATTGTATTTATTTTCACATTCATCAAAATGTGCTCCACCTCTCTCCACTAGCATGTTGACAAGTGGCACAATGCCATTGACTTATGTTTAGTCCCACATTCATCCTTTTTTCTCATTCTTCCATCCTTCTTTCCTATAAATGGAGGACTCTTCTATTGATTTTGGATCCACAACTTTATGCAAAGTCATTATCCACAGGTTTTGAGCAAATTCATCAACACATCATTGAAGTCTTCATAGATTTTCATCACCATAGCTAGGTTATGGAAATTTTTATCAAGGAGCACCATTGATCATCATCGAAGCTTGCAAGGAATTGGGAAAGGGCTATTTTCCACATCAAAATAGCACCAATTCCCCCATGGGATTGAGGGTTTGAGCATTGGAATAGGATTTAGATTGGTTTTACTTGATTTCTTTACATTATTTCTTGTTCATTATGCTTCAAATGAATCTATGGGGAATGTTAGTTTAGATTTGTATAATTGACTAACATTATGTTGTTTGTTCATGTTTGTGTAGATTTAGAGCTACCATTCATAGAAGATATTTTGGATTCTAGAGTAGTTAGAAAGACAAGAGCAAAGGAGCATAGTGAGTATTTAGTAAAGTGGAAGGGTAGACTAGTGGAGGATGCAACATGGTTAAGCCGAGCAGAACTAGAATCACTCCAATTAGTACAAGATGATGGAGTTGATGATTTGCAGCAACAAAACCCTTAACTTGTAGTAACACAGAGTTTTACACAGTGAGGAGTGGCTCACAAAACTTTCTAGCTCGGTATTTTGATGCAGGGGCATCATTTTATTTTAAATTTATTTTTATTTTTTCCCTCAACTAATGCCACATGAAGGAAGCAATAGGATTTTTAAAGTTTAAATTTGATTTTTTTTTTGTTTGGGGCAATAAACTACCTCTCGTAAGTTCATTTAATGAGCATCAAAATGAAAGAAATGAAAAGAGAAAAAGTGGGTGGGAGTTTTTGAACTCAAAATAGGTAGGTAGAGGCATTTAAGAAGGTTTTTCAACGTTGCAGCTATTTTAAGTGGGATTTTTGGAAACTTTGTGGGGGAAGATTCCAAATTTTGGGAGTTTTGGGAGAAGAAGAACATAACATCAAAAGAGAGAGGACAAAAGAGAGGAAAAAGAGGTTAGAACAACAAAAATAGGGGAATAGAAGAGGATAACAAAGAATATCAAAGGACAACAAAAATTAATGTTTTGAAGTAGTCAGAGAGCCCTATAGAAAACAACAGGAGTACAAAAAGAAAGAAAGAGGAATGATAGAGGGATTTATGTTCTACAAATATTTATGTAAATGCATGTATAAGTGTGTAAAATTAGAACTTTAAAGTTAATATAATCTATAGCCATTATCCCTATGTGAGTTTGGTTACAAGAAATATTATATAAATTTATTGTTCTAAAGGTTCGAGTTTTCATTTGCAAGTTTCAAGTCTTTTATGCAGTTGAAACTATAAATAGTCACCTATAGCCATTGTTGTAGCTACCCACAACAACTATGTTTTTTTACGACAACTTAGTTTGTGCCTTTTCAGTTGATTTTATGCCTCAAAAACTCATTATAGGACCTTCAACACATGTGTAAACCCCTTTAGAGGTTGAGTGAGTTGCTTACATCAACACAACTCATTTTCCTCATGTTTGCTCATTTAAAGTGGGTTTTAGGCGCCTACAAGGGAGCTGGGTTCCATCATCTTTCACACTTGATTTTCTAATAAATTTTAAAATGGGCCATGGATTTTTTGGGTGCTACCCATATGACTCTCGGGGTGCACCTTCTTACCACCGACTTTTTTAAATTGTGAATATGTAACTTTATGTTTATATTAATATAGATAGCTACCTATTCATCAAAAAATGGGTCACGGAATACTTAATTTAGGAAATTAGGTGCATAATTTGGTCCAAACACATAGGAGGGAGCAAAATCTAGTGTGAAATTTTCAAGGGTGACAATTTACAATGCTACAATAAGTACAAATTTGAGAGGATAAAAAGTGTAGATTTGAAATCATATTTGAAGGAAGACATTTCCATAGATTGGATCGGATTTGTGAAAGAAAAGTGTGCAACATTTGAATCAATTTGTGAAGGAAAGTGTATGAGTGTGGATCTTATTTGTGAAGGAAATATTTACATTATTCAAAGTCAGAGTTGTTAATTATATTTGTGAGGGAAAGCATATCTACATTTAGATCGTGTGAATACATATCATCCATTGAAGAATTTGGAGGTTGGTGCCTATCAAAGAAGATATTGGTGTCTCTTGCCGAGTTGGTGCTTAGTTGTGGGGATTGAAGTCTCCAGTGGGTTGGTTCCTACAAAAGAATATTTGAAAGAGAAGTAGGTTGATGCCTACAAAAGATCAATATATATAAGTAATATTTTTCTATAGTTTTCTCTCGCAAGGGTTTCCATGTAAACTATGTGTTCTTCCTATGTTCTTAATTGCTAGATCTTGTATGCATGTTACTGTTGTGAATGATTAAACTTTAATGTTTTACTGTTGTGGTTGATTAAGTTGCAAAAAGTAAAAGAATTTTATTATATTGATTTAGCCCCCCTCTCAGTATAACAGTTTGTTTCATCAACAAGCACATCACAAGCATAATTTTAGCACATGCATCAAAGAGGGAGCCAAAACCTAGTGTGAAATTATGAGCAACAATAATATATGACACTACAAAAGCAAGTGTAAGTAAAATTTATATGGGCAACCTTTCAAAAAAAAATAGAAGCCATCATTTGAATTAAATCCTTATACATTCTTTAAGATGAGAGATGAGATCCATCTCGACATAGACCCTCATGTATTGAAGTGGACCTCCCAACAACTTAATGTTTTAGAGCTCCAAAAAGCTCTTGACCCAAAAGAACAAATATTATTCTAAGAAAATATAACTCACATAATGAACGATGATACTATTAGCCTCATATTAATTATAAACAATTTTTACAACATAACTACACAAAATAACACACTATTCTAGAAATAAAGTTCATTATAAACCTTTAAAACTTATTTGCATTCACACTTTAACAATTATCTATATCATCTTTAAGACCCTAGGTTATTCATTATAAAAACCTTAAGCTACCTAAAAGATGAGAGTAAAGGTGAATTAAGTACTCTAAAAAGCCTTGAAAAAATAATATGTTATATGTTACAATATAAGCCAATAGCCAATATATAATGATTATGTAACTTATTTATTTATGACTAAATAAGTCAATGAGTGTGGGACCTAAATACCTATATTTAACTTTTTAATAAAGATAAGATTTCAAAACTGAGTACTTATGACATAATACACACAATAAACAATATATATTGTACTTATTGACTTATAAAAACACAACGGAACATAAGCCAATGCAGTACATACATCGTAGCACTCCCATAGGCCCATATAATAATGATTATGTAACTTATTTATTTATTTATGAGTAAATAAGTCAATGAGTGTGGGATCTAAATATCTATATTTAACCTTTTAATAAAGATAAGATTTCAAAACTGACTACTTATGGCATAATGTGCACAATAAACAATATATATTGTACTTATTGGCTTATAAAAACACAATGGAACATAAGCCAATACAGTACACTGTAGCACTGCCATAGACACATATAATAATGATTATGTAACTTTTTTATTTATGAATAAATAAATAAGTCAATGAGTTTGGAATCTAAATACCTATATTTAACCTTTTAATAAAGATAAGATTTTATAACTATGGACATAATACACACAATAAACAATATATATTGTACTAATAAAAACACAAGGGAACATAAGCCAAGGCAGTACACCGTAGCACTCCCGTAGGTCCTCGCATGTCTAATAGAGTTGGACTCGTGGTACAATGTATTAAGCAACAGTCAGACGAAGTGTTTCGATTTGTAATTCATCACTTTCAGCCAAATACAATGAACGTAAGGCTGCAATCCAACGATCAAGAATTACCTGAACTTCGCTATCGACTTTTCAATTAATGAAGGGCGGCTGCTGAAGAAGGGATCTGATTGTATAACACGTTTATAGATAAGAGGAGGTTTATAAAGTAGTAGGCTATAAAGAAACGTGGGGTAACGGCATTCCTCAAGTCCAATCATATGAAAGGGAAGGGGAAAGCGAGATTTTAGTTGCAGGTGCATTGCATATATGATAGGCTTCATAGAGTTTCATTTCTATTATCAAACATATAGATGTGGACACCTCCCAGCGATAAGGTATGCAAAAGATTTGATGTGACGTAGAAGACGGTGTGGAAAACAATAAACCCATATGCCTTAGATATTTGTTTGTTTTATAAATTTAGTGGCTGTCTGTACTGAAAAAATTGAGTTAGCTGATTGTGGAAAGCCACAGTAATATTAACAGTATGTGGGACTTGATGCTAAGCAGTTATACCCTTTTGTTGGAATTTGATTTCCTAAGTGATAAGGAAAACATTGGTTTGTTGGATTTACAGAGTTCTGCGTGTTTTGGCAATGTGGGTTCTGAGATATCCACATTTGGGACTTTCCCTGCTCTGGAGTCTAACTCGTTACCTCTGGATAAGATTGATTCCGAGAACATGGTTTTGCATGTATCTTTGAAGGAAGCTGCAATTAGTCTTGGTTGGGAGCCCACAATGAAAACTTTATGTTTTCAAAAGCATGAGGATAAAGCGGAGGCTGAGCCAGAAGAAATTAAGCTGAAGAAACCCAACAAGGAGGAAGAATTTGTGGAGAGGCATTACAGAGGAGTGAGGAAGAGGCCATGGGGAAAATATGCAGCAGAGATCAGGGATTCGAACAGGCATGGCATCCGTGTGTGGCTTGGAACATTTAACTCTGGAGAAGAAGCAGCCATGGCTTATGACAAAGCTGCATTAACTATGAGAGGCTCTAGGGCTATTCTCAACTTCCCTAATCGCGTTGTTCGCGAATCATTGAAAGAAACCGCAGGCACTGGTGACTCCTCTGAAATATTGATGTTCCCCACAACCACCCAATTGATCTCATCTTCATCACATGAATACTCCTCGGGCGCCACCTCACTGTCACACAGGAGATCATGCAAGAGACATGAGCCACTATCATTACAACTCGATGACAAGCATGAGAATAAGCCAAAGAGGCCAAGAATCCATGAAGCAGGCTCCTCAGATGAAAGCAAAAATGGTAATAGTGATGAGGTAGCCAAGACAGTAGAATTTGACAGTGAAGAGGCAGTGTTAGAATTGGAAGTTCTGAGTGTGGATTATTTGGAGGAGCTCTTGCTAGCAAAACCAGTTAATCAATTTCAATGCAGTTAGAACAATCAATCGACTATTTCTAAACGGTTTGACTATTGGGCTGCTTAATCTTTAAGTAAGTGATAAGTGTAGCATGTTTAAGCTATTTGATTGTTGAACTGTTAAGTGTAGTGTGTGTGGGCGTTGTATACAAATTTAATCACCTGCACTACCATTTTCAATTTCTTTGAAGATCGGAGTGAGGTCCCAAATTGGTGCACCGTGAAGTGAGAAGTGAGAAGTGAGGAGTGTGGGATGTTTAGACGTTAGTATAAAAATTTAAACATATGTAAATATTATATTCAATTTCTCGGGAGATATGAATGAAATTTTCAAATTGCTCTATCATAAAGAGTGAGCATGATTATAATTTATTAACTTTTTAAAGTATTGTTTATTATTTATTGGGTATTTATTTTAATGTAGAATTAGTAATCATATATCAATGTGTAATGGGTATGTTGAAGAGGTATTAAAGGTGAATTATCAGATCACTAAGTAAATGACACATACATTGCTACCTTAAGCATAGCTCTTTATAGACACGTCATCCTTGGATTGTTGTCATAAAATGGTTGTTCAAAATTCATTACCTCTTTCTCTATCTCTCTTTGCCTCGATGTCTTTTATTTCTATATTTGTTTGCTACTCTATCTCACTTTCTCTATTTATTTCTCTATCAATCTCTCATGACCTCCCTCTCTTTTTCTCTATCTATCCCCCTTCCTCTCTCTCAAAATTTTTTCTCCATGTGTGTGTATTTTTCTTGCTTTCTCTTTTTTCCCTCTCTTCATCATGTGTGCGTGTCTCTCTCAATCTTCTTCATCTATTTTCCCTACCTCTCTCTTTCTCTCTCCACCCTCACTCTCTTTGTCTTTTCTCCATCTCTCTCTCAATCAAACTCCATTTGTCTGTGTTTCTTTCTCTCATTCTATATTTTCTATGTTTTTCGATCTCTC
This sequence comes from Sequoia sempervirens, assembly GCA_007258455.2. NCBI lineage: Eukaryota > Viridiplantae > Streptophyta > Pinopsida > Cupressales > Cupressaceae > Sequoia > Sequoia sempervirens. The sequence goes on from VDFB02271358.1 coordinate 572,082,999, forward strand.
TATGTTTCACTTTATAGTAATATAAACCTTCTTCATTTGATACAGAGATACAAGTAAATGAAATCCACAAGGGTTTTTTTGGGAGTATTGATATCTATTTAACAAGTGATGTTTGTAGTATATAAGAAGTTCAAGTAGTTATTCAACTTTAAGTTCAACATGAATTGGATTTGGAAAATTAAATTCTAAAGTTTCTCCAACATTCTATTAGTTATATCTAGGAGATTACAAATCCCCATGCTCAAAATAATGAAGATTTTGGGCCAATGAATGAGATATTGGATAGTATCTCTCTTGCCTTATAGGATCTTCAGAAGCTAGTCATGTTAACCTAATGACAACACTATATTTTTTATGAATAATGGATCTATCACAATGCAAAGTCTTGGTGTAAATAGGGTCATTATCGAATTAGTTTATCATATTACCCTTTCTAGGTTGACCTATTCACACTTAGCTTAAGTTTACTTAAAGGGTTTATATCCATCTATCTCACCTCATGTGGAATTCACACATGTCCTCCCACTAGTCTCATGTGATCTAACATGTTTTGCACATTTGGAGGGGTAGTTAGGCATTTATTCCTACTTTCCTACCTCTTCTATGTTTTCTTTATATGCAAGACACTCCTTGTTCATTTGACACACACATTTTATTTGATAGGCATACTTTTTGAGCTCATTGTTCACTTGTGAAATATATCATTGAATTTTCTTTTGGATCATGGTTGTTACAACATGGTATCAAATCCATGAATAGAAAGTTCCTTTCCAAATATCATGAAATTAGGCCTCAGCCTTATCAATGGAGGTTTATGGAGCCAAACATACATTGGCATTGAGTCTAAAAGGCTTGAGAAACAAAGGACAACATTTCATTTGAAAAAAATCAATAGATAAATCATTTTTTACAAATTTTTCATCCCTTGTACCATGTGGTATTATATGAAGTATTATATGAAGCCATACTATATATAGTTTTTATTAAAAGAATCAGAAAAGGGTTGAATAACCCCCTAGCAATCTCTCATACTGGTTGAATTTATTTTTTGTTACAAATTTTATTTGGCCTGAATTGGCCAATTTGGAGGGCTTTTTCTTGCTATCCTATTTTTAATTTATTTCTTTATTGGGCCAAATAGAGTATTCTTGTTTCTATCTGATTTGGGCTATTTTGTGAGTAAAATTTAGGTGTTATGACTATAATATTCATTACTTGTACTTGGCTTAGATATTTGAGGAATTGTTCAATAAATTTGTGAGCCTATGAGGTTCATTAAATTTGAGAGCTGAAATATCCAATTCAACCTTTGTGCATGTTTAAAGCATAGGTTATTAGGTACTACTACTTATCAACATGCTAGGATTTTAGTAAATTGTAGGATGATTCAACCCAAACTGTGTGGATGATGACATTGAAGAATTCAGAGAAGGATTCAAATAAGTTAGAACATGTATCTAGATGTAGGTGTTCATACAATTTGCACACATCTATCTCATTGAAGATTTCCATAAACAATTGGAGAAAATAACAATATAAAGGAACTTTGATGGATAAATCCTCTCGTAATATGAAGGGGAGCATCTATGTATGTACCATGATAAAACTATTATTTATCACTATATCTACAAATTTAAGTGATCTTTCATTAGTGGGTCCATTCAAGGCTATCCATATCTTCTTTTGGGTATGTGCAGGATCATGATGGGCCAAAAAGTGGCATATGATGGGTATGTGGCTGACGACTATTTTTTTACCCTAAATTGATAAAACGAAAAAGGTTTTTAAAGGAGATTCTCAGCTTTCCACCAATATAAATTATGCTTTACTTTGAATTTAATAAGTAATTATTATTCATTTTCTATTCAAATTATGACTAAAGTCTTAATTGATAGGTTGATTGAAAAACATCTATAGCTTTCAAATGGTATCACACTTTTTGAATCCAAAACATGCGTCACATTCTATGCTTCACATACTATAGGATTTAAAAAGGAAAAATTAAATTTCATGAAGTTTTGACCAAGTTAAGGTGGTTAGACATACAAGTTTTTATATTTTTAAAAAAGTTGTAATAAAAATTCATAATTAATTATTTACTTGGAAACAAATTACAAAAAAATATGCATCACATCAGGGCATGAGTCCTCTACTTATATGTAAAATATTATAAAAAAAATATTATCATTTTATTGTGGTTAGGGTGGTCAGACAGACACCCACTTCTTATTTTTTCCCTGAAATTTAAGTACCAATGCATTGAAATTTCAAATTTTCACCAAATAGATTTTTATTTTTTTAAAAAACCTAGTAGTTTAGAAACTCATTCAATTTTCTACAAATTCTATTCTTACATATTTTTGAAATAATATAGATAACTTATTCAAATCTTTACGTCAAGTTGCCTAACTCTAATTTTTCTAATTTTTTTGCCACTTAAGGGCCTATTTTTTCCATGATGATCTTGCACATACCCTTTTTAAAATTATTTATATTGTTAGCCTTATCTAATTCATTACTCAAAACACTACGTGTATCTATCTCCACAAACACATGTTGCCTCATTATTTTCCTTCCATCTAATTTATTGAAGTTATTATATTGTCTATATATTACACCACTATCTAGAACATCAAGAACTATTTTTATTTGTACTAGACTATCTATTGTACATGGAAAAGTGTAATGGGAATGTTTAGGCTTGGCATTTTAAGTCAACCTAGAAATTTTTATCAACAAAGTTGAGAAGATCCAAGTGCTTATTATTGTGGATTATTGATTCCTAGGGAACATCTAAAACATTTGCTTGTAAATTTGAAAGGAACTACATCTTCTAACTATCATTGGGTAAACATCAGGAAAGGGAAGGAAGTAGCAATGTGTTGCATAGATGAGTGTTTTTGCACCAAAATATTGACCTATTAATGCTCGATACAACTGCTAGAGCTAATGTATCCATAGGATGTAGTTAAGCCATGCCACAAACCCAAGCGTTTTGTTGCATAACACAAGGAGACCAAGGGAACATGCCTTTCAAAAATGCCTGAAGTGCAAGTGAGGGGTTTGAACCCGTGACCCAAGCTCTGATACCAATTGTTGCACAAACAGTTATTGTTGCACCTTGAAACATTGGTCTATTAATGCCCAAAACCACCACTAGAGTTAATGAATCCACAAGAGGTGGTTAAGCCATGTTGCGAACCTAAGTGTTGCACTGCACAATACAAGGAGACCATGAGTGCACACCTTGTAACACAATGAGGATATAGAGGGAGCATATGCAACATGTACTAATACATGACTAAATTTTTTGACCTAAAAATGGTTTCAAAGGTGGTTCTCCCATCCCCTTACATGGGTGGGGCCTTAAACACCCACCACCTCTTCTCCACTATGGGTAACACTAAACTTTCTTCCACTGTTGAAATCTAACTATTTCATTGCCATATCAACTTTCATATGCTATGGGATCAAATTTCTAGTCATGGCTTCTCATGGTGCTCCTACAAACACCATTTATTTGTTTCTATTTTCTAACCACTTGGACATGGTTTCCTTATAGTTTGTAGTTTATGCTAACAATTAGGTCTTTATATTACTTGTAAAATAGCTATTTTTCTCATTTTTCTATAATTTTTAATCCATGGGGCATTCTTTCACACTGCAATAGTAAACAAAAAGATTCAATTCCATCATAAACATAGTGGTGCAATCAAATTTTCAAAAATTATAATATTTTGACTATTTTTTCAGCCTCTAAGTTTAGTGCTTTCTACAATTTTTGATAGGGAATAACTTTCACCCCAATTATTGAAAATTGAAAATTTTATTTTTGGAAGCTAATAGAATTTCATAGAGAATTTTTTTTTAATATAAAATTAAGATTTGGATAGCTAATTTTATAAAAAAATAATAAAAATTTCTCTATGTTATATATCAAAGATTTGAACATGCAATATTAAATCAATTTGTAATTTTTCTTACATTATTTAGATAGGGGGAACTAATTTTAGTTATAATAAAATCAAGGGGATTATCTTGTGTTACTTTTTTAGTTATCCAAAAATGGACCTAATCCTAACCCCATTTAAATACTATGAAAGAAAACCTAAAATGGAGATACATCTCAAGAAATTAGGATTGTCCCAAGTCACAATGGGATTGGAATATGAACCTACTATACCCATATAAAAACTTATAAATGCTATAATTATAGTGATGAGTCCTAAAGTACATTATCTACGTCTAGATTTTTAGAATTAATCTTCCACAAGGAATCCACCATAACACCTAATGATGTATGAACAACATTAGATAATTTTAATGGAAAATAATATATAAGAAGAGGGCATCATTTGGATAATGAATTAATAACTCCAAATCTGCAAGGATTCAACATAATATAGGATCTCTTCACCAAATAAAATAACCTGTTAGTTTTCAAATTGAACAATATGGAATTAAAAATCAAGATAAATAATTGGTCTTAAGTGTCTTATCCAAGCTAGGTCCTCAGTATTTAGTGGTTGTTTCTATTTGATTGCTTAAAGGGATCTAGGTCCTAAATGGGTGTGTGCAAGAAGTTGAGTCCACTTTTTGGCCAAAAAGTGGAAGCGTTTTCCCTGATTTTCATAATTTGTCACATTTGACCTTAAAATTTGAAGCACTTAGAGATGGAATCTTAAGAAAAGTCACTAATCATAAAATGTAGTACTAGGAGTCTAGTTTCCAAATATTTAATTTATTTCAATACCCAGATGATAAAAATTCGTTTTCAATAGGTGTTTCTAAAAATAACTGTTTAAAAGTCACTTTTTTTTACCATACCATGCACGTGTACATCATCCATATTTTGACCTAAACAATCATATTTTTCTAAATCCTTTTGGAAAAAGATTCCTAACTCATTGAAGCACATTTTTTATATTTTTTTGTAACTTTTTATTAAAAAATTTTTTGCTAAATTTTTATTGGCCATATTTGTTGTTTTCAAAAATCATTGTTTACATCACGCATAAGATGACCTAAACTTATAAAAAAAAACATCAAATTGAAAAGAATTGTCTGAAGATGTTTTGGTGCAATTCGTTTTACAAAAAAGTATTTTAATAAGAAGTTATGAAAAAACTAAAAACCCTAATAGTTCAATTTTATGGACTAGTTTCATTAGAAATTAATTGAAAAAATAGAAAAAATAACCAAATTGTAAAAAAAATCATTTTTAGAATTTGTAATGTCTCATCTATAATGGGTTTTAATTTCGTAACTATTTTCCTGTGATATTAACATGACCTTCAAGTTGCAGGTCAAACCAGGTCCCAAGCTTAGGTTCGAGTCCCCAAGCCATTTCTTGAACCAAAAAACAAGCCAAAAACCCAACCAAAAATTCATATTTTAAAAAACGGGATCCCATTTTATATAAAAACATTTTTTTATGGTTCTACAAAATAAGATCTCATTTTGAAAAATTGCCAACAAAAAGTTTCCAAAATGGAAAGTTTTCAAAATAGATCCCATTTTGAAAACTTTCCCAAAATGGAATTTTTTCAAAAATTGGAAGTTTCCAAAAATGGAAAGGAAAACTTTGATCTTGTTTTGAAAACTTTCCATTTTGAAAATTTCAAACGGATCCGCTTTTGAAAATTTTCCAAAATGGAAATTTTTCATAACAAGATCCCTTTTTTAAATTTAGGCTCGGAATCCTAAAGCTAAACGGGATTCCATTTTTTTCTTTTATTAAAAAGCGAGATCCCTTTTTTGCAAGCTAATTTCATTTTTTGCCTAAGGCAAAAACTTCCACGTTTCGTGGACTCATCTTCTTGCATTTACCCAAATCACACTTATCCCAAATTGGTTTGAAGGATTAGAAATGATCTCAAATCCAATTGACTACAAAGCCTAATAAAAATAGTGAAAATGGTGGATCAAGGTTCCAATCCTTGTGAATAATGTGATGTTGACGTGTTGAGTAATTTGGATGATTGTTAATTGACTAATTTTTATGATGCAATGAAATAACCATATAAACAATGAAAATGTAACAATATGTTGTGAATTCTAAGAAATCAAATGCAACAAGACAAAAACATAATCTAGAAATATATAAGGCAGACACAGAGGAACTTGAGGTACAAATTTGAGCTTGAACTAGCTAGTCTAGGGCACAATGCACCTTAGAATATCCTCCATTTTTGCAAGATTTGAAAGTATAGGCTTGAGGTCACTAGTCTGTATCTTTTGACCTTCCAAGATCACTATCAAAACTTCATTTGTTGATAAGAAAAACTAGTTTCTAGTGGTTTGACAATTTGTCGGGTTTGAGTGCATGAATGAACGAATAGCCTTAAATTTTCCCCCAATTCACTTTAGATCTACAACCTACACACATGTAAAGAGGGGAAGGGTTATGCCATATAGGTGCATGCCTAAGTCAAATCCTATGTTGGTATTTCTACCTCCATAATGGAGAATTATGAAACAAAAGAGATCTTATCATTGGTTAGATAGAGGATAGTGATAAATAAGTAATAAATTGACAACAAGTGTTGGAACTCACCACTCAAATTTGATCTCCTTAATGGACTTGAGTCATACTCATCACCTTTAATGATCAATTGTTTCTTGATTTGATTTGATTTGAGTGTCTATAAGTGTTATTACTCGTAAAAAATGCAAAACATGAACATAACTTACATAACACATGACATGATCCTTGAATAATGAAATACTACAATAATATTGATAATTCTACTCTTGAATGCTCTTGAATGCTTCTAGGAGGCTCAATTTTCTCAATATATTCACTAGTGTACTTCCTCGGATTTCAAATAATAAAATGACTAGTATTAATATGTAATTCTTCTATTTTTTTGAAAATCAAATATCGATAAATGAAAATTGAAATTAGAAATTCAAATAATAAAATACTAACATATTCAAATTTGGAGCAAAAAGAGGTGTTCTAGTGAACATGATGCTCTAGACTAGACCCATTCTTCCCGAGGCCCAAAAACATTGTGGGAAAATACTAAATGCATAATCTCCTTTCCCATGTTTGATTTTCCAAATATGCTTAGAAAATGTGTAATTAATGCATAATTAGGTCCAAGCACATAGGAGGAGCTAAAACTAGTGTGAAAATATCCAAAGTGACAATTTTTTATGCTACATTTAGCCCACACTTTAGTGAGAGTATGAACTTATACTTAGACTTACACTAAAGTATGGATAGATCAAGAGAGGTTCAATTATCCAAATATTGAAGAGATAGAATGACATTGAATCTAGGGGATGCATTAGCCTCGAGGATTCAAGATCTTATGGAAAAACAACATGTAGACAAAGAAACACACATGTACGAGATGCAATGCAATATGGAAAACATGAATAATACATGACAAAGGCACATGACATAAGGGTAATGTATGATCATGGGGGTCCAAACTAGGCCTTTAAGTGGAAATGAAAATTCATAACAATAGAGTTAGGCTACTTGACATAAAAATTTGAATAGGTTATTAACATAAATTGAAAAATAGGTGATAACATAATTTGTAGCAAATTGAATGGAGTTTCTAAGATACTAGTCTTTTTTGGGAAAGAAGTACATCTATTTGGTAAAAAATTTAAATTTTAATGCACTAGTACTAAATTTTTAGGAAAAAAAGTAAAAAGTAGTTGTATGTCTGACCAACTTGTTGGTGTGAATAAGTCTTGTACGTAGTTTATTCCTTTACTAGGGACTTAGGGGACTTAATTCACATGTTAAGTTTACTTAGGATATTAGTTGTATCTTCTAGAAGTCTTAGTTATCTTATCTAGACTTTACACTTTCCTAGGTAGTTATGAGTTAGTTGTCTCATGTGATAGGATTAAGACACTTGTCATCATCTTGTCTTATCCTATCTCTCATCCTTTCCTCTATAAGCAAGGCATCTCTAGCATATTTTGTATTGTAGAATATTGCATTGATCATATTGTATCATATTGAAATCCTTGTTTGGTGGAATAACATCTTCCTTTGTTGCTTCTCTCTATCGATTGTGGACGTTATTTGGTGTTGTAGATTGAAGATCTTGGGTTGATCACTTCAACATGGTATCAGAGCTTTGAATCTGGCAAGCCCCTTCCATTTTTTCATTAGAGAGTTTCCATAAATTTCTATTGTGATTTGAGTTTCTTGTATCATATATTCCATGTATGCATTTTGGTGAGATCTGGTGATTGCAACACTTTTGGCTATAGTGGTAGTATTTTAGGCTGACCCATTGCATCCAAGAGGCTTGAGAAAGTTAGATTTGGCTTTTGTTTCACTCAATTTCGTCACCATTTGCAACTTTGGCAAAGAAGGGTTTGGAGCTCAGATCTAGTGAGTAGCTTTTTACAAGAGCATTTTGGGCAAAAAAGAAGATTGACATTGCGTCTGGGTGGCCGTTTTTGAGCTTTTTGATATATAATTTTCCTATATTAGGAAAAAGTTGTTTCTGGGGAAAAAAAAAATTAGCTGAGTCGTACGAACCCCTAGCCTACAAGGTACGTCGTCAGAATAAAAATAATAATTCTTGCTTTATTATTTTCCCTGGCAATATTTTATTTTTAATTTTTTTTTAAAAAAATATATGTTAAAGCACTTAAAAAAGTGCATGGCACTTTAATAGTGCCCGTGGCCTTTTAAAATAAAAGGATTTTGCAGACATAAAAGTCTGTAGACTTTTAAAGAATGTCGGGTTTCCCTAACCGCCACGAATTATCACTAAATTGTTAGGTAGGTGGTTTTCAACATACCTGCCAGCGGTCACATAAACTGCCACCGCCAGCATTCACCGCTAGCTGTCAGCGCTAAACCGCTAGGTGGGTGGTTAACCCTATAGACTGCCAAAAAAACCACTAGTTAAGACTGGTGCATGTGACTAGGAGAGTGCTAACTGCCAGTTTTTTTTTCCACCCAGTAGCACCAAGTCATATGGTGGACTGAAGGCTAGCCCCCAAGTGCTAAATTTTTGCACCCATTTAGTCTTCAAGTTTTGCTCCTATTTAGCATTGAAGGTGTCTTTTATAGGCCTTTTTTTTCAATTTTGCATAACTTTTCGCCACGGTGTCAAATTTTCAAAAATGAGATATCGTCGGAAAGCTAGTTTGATGAAATTTGTAGTGGTTTAGGTGATTTTTCCAGATTTTGACATTTTATACTAGTTTTTCAATTTTAAGGTTTATGTACATTTATTGCTTGTCATTTGCATAACTTTTGCAAACGAAGTCAAAATTTGGCAAACTTTGTTTTGAAATTGCTCAAGAAATCACAAGGAATCCATTTGTAACCTATATTATCAATTTTGGAAAGTTCTTTTTCCTAAAAAATTGTTAAAATCACCATGTGTTATAAATGGTTGATTTGAGCTTGTCGCTTGTGAAGATTGCAAAATTTCTTCATTGCAATTTGCTGGGGGGATTACAAATTGAGTTTTTTTGGTGTAATTAATTATTTAATTACACTTTAGCATAAGTTTACTTAGGCACATTTTAGTTCCTAGGTTAATTCTTATCCTTATCTTATTGAGCTGTCTTTTTGCTCAAGATAAGATTAGGGTTGTTTTTTCTTTCTTTATTTCTTGATTGCCTTTTTGAAGGCTTTTGTATTATTTGTAAAACAATTACTTTCAATAATCAATTATGCTAGTTTTTGCTTGCAGAAACTTGCTCTAAGGGTTTACAGAACATCTTTCTTTTTTATTCTAGATATCTGTTGCATGTGATAGGTGATTGCTTGCAAGTGATTCTTAGGGACTGTGAAGTCGATTTTTCAACTTCTACATGGTATTAGAGCTCTAGACCTATTGTTGCATATTCATGATTTGAAGATATTCTCTCACAATGTCTTTTTTTGTGCAAGGTTTTCAAGCCAGGCTAATTTTTGGTAGATCTGGGGATAGCCTAATTTTCTATGCATTTTTGGGCCAAACAAACATCGCCATTGCGGTCAGAGCATTCAAAAACCCCAGAAATGCCCTTCGTTTCATCAATTTTGGTGAAAGTTGAAAAAAAGACAAAAAAAATTACCCAAAGAGGTTGTACGGCCTCCCCAACACACATTTCGAGGCAAAATTTTTTAAAAAAATAAAAAAGCACTTAAAAAGTTGTGCTACTAGTTATAAAGGCTTCACCGCCATTCCTCCACTCGACAGCCTCCCACCGGCCACCGGCGGCACCCTCCTCTATGCCACTACCGCCCAACGACCTCCTTGTAGCCACCGCCCACCACCAATTCCATGTTGCCCACCGAGCTCTCTGACCCTCGTGGGGTCATATCAGGGACCACGAACCCCTGGCCACAATCCTTTGGAGGACCAAGAGCTGCGCCCACAAGGCCACTGATTTTATTTCCTGTAGCCCCATGGATGGTCTTATGAGCAACCAGGAGCCAAAGCTGAAGGAGCCATATTTTTGCCCCTATTTAGTTTGAAAGTGCCTTTTTACAGGCCTTTTTTTCATTTTCTCATAACTTGTGCAAACAGAGTCATTTTTTCAAAAATGAGATATCACCGAAAAGTCGATTCGACAATGGATCTAGTGATGCTGGTATTTTTTTTCTGATTTTTCCATTTTGATTCCTTTTTCTCCTATTAAAGCTAGAAGTTGTTGTTTTCACTCCGGGAGGCGTAACTTTTGCATCCTAGCTCTTCTTTTCGAAAATGAATAAGAATTGGAAGTTGGTTTAGTGCTCTAAACAGATCTCAAACTTGTTTTTTCAGAATTTTTTACCAGGTATCTGATATTTCTATTTGATCTTAGCCTTTACCTTTTCAGTTATTTTCTTGGGAACCATGTAATCAAGCTATTTTTCTGAGATCCGCGAGCATTTTTTTATTTGAGAGTATATACTATAATTGAGGGTAATCGCTAAGGATTTAAGATTAGATCAAATGAATGAAAATCATTAATGACAATAAACCCAAAGTTCTATCGAGTACAAAGGAAATTAAGCAATAAAACGGTTATACCTGTAAATCACAATTCCCATGATTACCTCCATAGTACCTTCTTACTTGCTGGATGATGTTGCCCTCAAATTCGTTGTGCGAGCAATCGGAAAATGTCTAAGTCCTACAACAAGCCTTAAAGGATTTGCATAAAAATGTCTAAATGCCTATGACTATGACAATGTCTAAGACTTTGATCAAATAATGACAATAATTGAAAATAAGAAGCCTTAAATATGAAAGCTAATAAATGCCTATAATATGTACGTAAATCTAAAATGTTAGCATGTGCGTGTGTGTAATCGAAAAGTGAGAGGAAAATGGCATTTTATAGAAAATGTCATTTTGAGCGGACAGACGAGATTAATTGATGATGAGAACCTAAAATGAGAGGTCCAGATCAAATGTGAGAATCCCTAATTAGGGTTAGGGAAAATTCTTTAATCGAACAGCCAGGATAAAATCAGATCGACGGTGGAGAATAAATGAGGAAATTAATTAAAGAAATAAATATTTTCAAAAAATCAAGAAGATAAGATTGCCTGATTTGCAAGATTCAAAAAAATAAGAAGATAAGATTGCCTGATTTGCAAGATTCAAAAAATCAAGGAGATAAGATTTGGACTGAAGATCAGATTTGGAAAATCAAGAATCTACCTGATTGCTTGATTTTTAGAAGATTAGTTGCTAATTTGAATTAAGATAATTCAAATTATGGATTTGAGAGATAATAAATAATCTTTTTTAGATTATTTATCAAAAAGGACTGATAGTTAAAATTGAAATGACATTTTAAATAATTTAATTTATTTAAAATGAGAGGAATATTAAATTGGCAATTAAATAATTAAATTTAATTATTTAATTTAGCAGATAAGACTAATTAATTAAATAAATTAATCAATTTATTTAATTAAGAGGATTAGTGACATATTAAATAAATAAATGTAATTCATTTATTTAATAATTAGGAAGAATTAAATGCAAAAGGGAAATTAAATAAATTAAGAAATTTATTTAATCAAAGAAAGACTTAGACAATTAATGACATATTTAATAAATAAATAAAATTTATTTATTTAATAATCATGAAGAATTACTGACATGAATTAATTAAATAATTATGAGTTATTTAATCAATAGTCGAATGTGGACCAAGGACATAATTAAATGTCATAATTATGCTAGGACGAAAATGGTAAAATAGAAGCTTGCAGGCCTAGGTCATTTTTAGGTGTCTACATTTTTCCCCTCTTTGTCATAATGTCACTTGTTGCATTGTGACAAAGAAAATAAGTCAAAAAAATTCCCTAGTGCAAAATAAGATGAGGAAGAATGACGAGGAGGGTTGCGGTATGCCCCCTCAAGAGGACAGACAAGTTCCAAGAACATGGGTGTGCTCTCAAAATTAATGAGAATACTAGAATATGAAGAGACAAAGAAATGTTAATGAAAAAGATATGGATGATGATATGAATGCAATGCCTATATGAGATGGGTGAGAGAAGATGACACGACTAAAGAAGATGCATGTTAGTTCCTAGACCAAATCCTTCAAAACTTTAACATATGACTTTAATTATTATTGCTCTTAATCATCATTGGGCGGTAAAAATGACATAAATGGACAACAAACACCATGATATGATGTAGACCAAGGTGTGCAAGGTCATCTATTTGAAAAACAGACAGTCACAGACAAGGAATGTCCTGACTCATACTAAGGGAAAAATTGCCCCAGTCTTTTTGTCAAGACAATCCACAGACAGCAGTAAAAGAAAATAAAATAGGCCAAGAGACGTCATCACACCTCTAAATCCTTCATGGGACATCCTCGAGGTAGCTAGTAACATGACCAAAAGACAAGACAATAAAAATATAAGACAAAATAGCCAAGATATTCAAAAGATAAGACAAGATAGACCAGAAAGATTAACAACTATTTTATTGTGTTTGTCAATGTTTGTTTGCCAAAGGTTGAATTCTTGCCAATTTGACAGTTTTGATAGTTTAAGAGTTTTGCCAATTTGACGATGTTGACAGTTTGACGGGGCCTATTGTTAGGAAGGACACATCCTGAAAAAGGAAAAGGACATTTTGACGAGGTCTAACTCCAAGAAGGACACATCTTGAAGAGAGCCAAAGAGTGACGAGAATGACATTGTTTGAATTAATATGTTTTGGCAAGTTGACTGATGTTGACTGTATGATTGATTGGACTGTGCTATCTGATTTTGACCAATTTTGACATTGGCATTTTGAATGACTGTCTTGTGTCTGAGTTTGACTATGTTTGACTTATTTGACGATTGTGACGATTGTGACAAATGCCATGATTTTATTTGGACCAACCTAAAAGGACTAACCTAATGTCTCGGGGACTCATCGATTGATGTCCTTGCCTATGTAGCAAATGCTCAGAGACAACGTAGTTCGACAATGACATGGACTAACTGACATGACTAACTTTGACTCCATTTTTAGGATTTTGGCATTGATTTGGATATTTTTGTGTTTTTCTTCAGGACGTTTTATGATGTTTTTGGTCTTTCTTCAGGACATTTTACCATGTTTTTGTCTTTTTTCAGGACCTTTTGCCAGTGTTTTTGTCTCTTTTTTTTTGACTTTTTATGATGTTTTTGTCTTTTTGTCATTTTATGATTTTTTTTTTGGATTTTGATGTTTAAGAGGATCATGAAAAATGCATATGAGTGATGCCTACACATGAGAATCCAAGGACAAACATGATTGTGCCCCTAGTCAAGCTAAATACCAATTGACAGGTGAAGACAATATTGTTTGACGTGGGAAGGACGCATCCCGAAACAACGTGAGGATGATGACCATAATGTGACGAAAGTATGGAGGTCTACAGTGGGCCAGGAATGCAGTCAAGTAATGTTTTGGATAATGTGCTTGTATGAATTAGACTCGTTGCATTTGGAATGACTTGGTTAGGACTAGATGGGATGATGATTATCCTTAGACCATTTGACAAGGGAAAGCCAAGATAGGTGATAGGCATGAAAGGATAGGGGGTGGCCTTGGTAAAGGACGGGAGACATGAGACTAAGGGAATTGTCATATGATTTTCAAGGACTATGTCATATAAGGACAATAAGACTATGATGGTCGATGACATGATCTTTCATGAATCGTGTATGACCGAAGGATAGACATGTCAAGAGTTTTCCCAAAGCATGATTTATGTGTGCCAATTTTATGTCAAGACCGAGGTAAGTGGGAAAAATGCGTGGAAATGATAGGGCTTAGGTGGACGTAAATGTAATAAGGCATGGGAAATGAGATGACTTGCCCCAAAGTGTAATAGTCCACATAGACAATCTATTTTACACATGACGCCTGTTTGCCAGGTTTTCATCATGGTACTCATCCAAGGCGCCTATTTGCCAGGTTTACACCATTGGATGAAATTTTTCTCTTTACTATTTTCTTGACTTTTTGATTTTTTTGGTGTCACCAAGATGCCTGTTTGCCAGGTTTTCATCAGGGTGACAATTTTTTGACTTTTAATTTTTTTTTTGTGTTTTTGATATTGTGGATAGCTTGGATGCTTTAGATGACCACTAACTTTTCTGAATCCACTGACAGTGCCGATGTAGAGACTGGTGCCATGATATGCCAATAATGACCTTGCTGAAGGAGTTGTCTTGTCAGGATCGTAGCACTTGTATACAACTAATCGATGTCATTGTGGTCCTTTTTGATACTAGAGTTGGCCTTATCAAAATACGCACATCGCGATAGAGTGCCATGAAATTCCTTGCGGTAAAGAGTTGCTGCCAAGATGTGACGGATTTGTGATGTGGGATTTTTGGAATTTAGACAAGATTTAGGGTTATGACGAATGATGGTAGACGTGGAAAGATTGTTTGGATTTTTGGATGGATGACCTTTTATTTTCCAAACTTGGTATGGTGGATGACGGATTTTGGAGGGATGGTGTTTGGAACCAACACTTTTATATGCCTTGATTGATGACAATTTTGAAGGAGGTGGACATGTGTGATATGTGGGAGTCCTCTTGTCTTGTGGCTCCACATTGTGATTGACTTTTGTATTTGACTTGGTGTCTTTGTTTGATCCATCTTTCTTTGGGATCAATTTTAATTTCATTTGTCCACTTGTCATTTTGTTTGATTCAATGGCCTTTGACATTTGATTTTGATCTTTTGACTTGTAAGACTTTTTTTTTTGTTGGTTCCAAAGGGAAGGTTTATTTATGATGGAATGATGGTTCATGGTGTGGTTGAAGGGGGTGTTGGCAGCGATCTTATGACAAGGATTTCTCATGGAATCTATTTTGATGTTTATATTTGACAAAGTTGCCCCCAGTATCGAGGAGGTACTAGTGACATCGTTTGATTTACTGTCTAGGGAATAAACAAGACCTTGATGTTTGTAATTTGCCTAAAGCTGTATTGGTTCAAGAATGCCTTGCGCGTGTATGCCTAGTCCTTTGCCTTGATATTGCATGCTTTGACAAATTTTATTTGCGATGGGGTATTTATTGTTTTGAAAGCAAGATGCTAACCCATCATAATGTCTATGGATACTGTCACTTGTAATATTTTCATCTACAAGAAAGCCTTCTCTGACAAAGATAGATGACCCTAAGTGATAAAGTGTCTTAGCTTCATTGTCTTGTTGGACATATTTCTGATTGATATCTTTGGCCTAATCTTGTGACATGTCAAGTTCAGACGATTCTGTTGGTGATTCCAAAGAAATGTCAAAGCCATCATTATTTTTAGTGTCATAGAGTCTAGTAATTTTTGCTATAACTTGATCATATGCAAGCATGTCCCTAGTGGAAGATTCTCATTCTGGAGGAATATTGTCTATGTGTCCCATGAAGGCAAGTGTCTCATCGTGGGAAGTGTCAATAGTAGAGGCCTTTATAGGGTCGGCAAGTGTTTGATCATGAATGGCATAAAGGTCAAGGAGTGGATCATTTTGGACTTCTTGGTCAATGGTAGGGTTGTCATGGATTATATAGTTAGAAATAGAGCCGTTGTCAAGGAGAGGTGT
Source organism: Sequoia sempervirens (assembly GCA_007258455.2). Classification (NCBI taxonomy): domain Eukaryota; kingdom Viridiplantae; phylum Streptophyta; class Pinopsida; order Cupressales; family Cupressaceae; genus Sequoia; species Sequoia sempervirens. The sequence continues at coordinate 572,099,027 of VDFB02271358.1, forward strand.
GTTCTGGATGTCATGATTGTCTTGAAGGACATCATGGATGGGCTGAAAGATTGGGTCATGGGATGAACTACCTTGTTCTTGACATGAGGGTGACATTATAAGGTCATGCTTTGGGCTTTCATTTTGACATGTATCCTCAAGTTTAGACAATGGGATTTGACTTTGAGCAATGACAAAATTTTCATGACTAGATGTGGCTGGTGAGGGGATGACTTGAAAATGATTAATGGATGAAGGACTAGGATAGGACATGGAGACTTGGACTGGACTAGTACATGAAGGACTAGGATAGGACATGGGTACTTGCATTGGACCTGTATGTGAAGGACTAGGGTATGACGTTGAGACTTGGACCGGATATGACATGGAGTCTTGGACTAGATATGTCATGGAGTCTTGGACTGGATTAACTATTGAAGGACAAGGATATGACATGGATACTTTGACTCGATTGGTGTGAGGTTGATTGAAATACGACATGGAGACTTGGACCAGATCGGTATGGTATGATGTGGGGACTTGACATGAGTTGGTAGATGGTTGATAAGGGATGCAGACTTGGATAGGATTAATAGGTGAAGGACTAGCATATGATGTGGAGGTTTGGAATGGACTAGTTGATAGTTGGCTTCCCTTCTCAAAGTTAGGATAAGGGTGATAAGTGAACGTTTATTGTGAATTAATGGCGGGATTTGTGTCAAGTGACTATTGATTGTGACGGTAGACAGATGGTGGCAAAGTATTTATGTCAAAGCCTTGTGGTAACTTAGCCCCTTCGTCCAAAAGCATGGCTAGATACCTTTGAGGGTCACGTAAGACTGATTTTTTTACAAAGGAGAATATATCAGGATTTTGTAATGTAGCTTCTAAGTCTTTGACATATACTTGTCCATTTTGGTCTCTTTGTATGAATGGTTCATAAATTTTTTGTGATGAAGATGGCATGTTCATGTTGTGAAATGGGTCAGAAGAGGTCCAATGTTTGTTCGTGTCGTAAGTGTTATTGTCGATGTTGGGATAAGAATCTTGTCCAAAGTTTTCCATTTGTTGTTGTTGTCTTTGAAGCCTAGTCTCAATCGTAAAAGGGATTTGTTCAAATGAGGACGATGAGAATGACAAGTAAATGGAAGGATGACACTAGCCTATGTTTTTTAGATTTTTTGGATAAAGGATGACAATGCAAGACTATGTTTTTGGATTTTTGACAATAAGGGATGCAATATGACAATGTTGTCTAAAGAAAATGACTAATGCTAAAGGAAAATGAAGACTAAAATGATAAGTTATGTCACTAATCTTTTTTGTATTTTTGGAATAAAGGATGACAATGCAAGATGATGATGACGTTTTCCTAAGGAAATGATTAATGCAAGATGACAAGGTTATCAAGGCTAATATGAGGACTAAGATGATGATGTTTGACTAAGAACTTAATGTTATAAATGCCATGTCTAGGTTCAAAATGATGACTAAGATGAACAAATCAAAGTCTAAGTTCAAAATGGGGATTGAGATTATTTTTTGATGTTTTGCTCAAAAGTTTGATTTGTCCAAGGTTGATTGTTTGTGTCTAGATTTGTGAATTTTGTGTATATTGTTTGAAAATCTAGAAAACACTTAACAAGCATGATGTTTTGGTGTAAGCAAGCACACATGAGACAAGTACAATCCTAAAAGACTAATAGGCCAAGGGTTTGTATACTTGGTATAGCCCACAGATATACCCCGGATTGGTGATAAACACCTTTCCTTCTCAAGAGTGGATAGCTTAAAATTTTGGTGGCATTGACTCCCCTCCACGGCTCATTAACTTCATTCAAGCACACCAAATTCAAATTCTTTGGGTAATGACTTCCCAAGAACTACTATCTCTACTCAAGGGGATTAGTAGTGAGTGTCTTCGGGCATGATACTATACCCTGCACTATACCAAACAATGGCCAAAGAACGGTTGGACACTAAGACAAGAGGTTTTTAATTCAGGCATTCCGTTCGTGGGGTATGATCCATGCGGTGAGAGTCCCTTTCAGATCCATCTTTTCGGAACCACACTCGTGATTCTTGGGCTTTCCCCAAGAACCCACTTTTATATACCGGCTGGAAGTCACTCGGTGTCAGGGTGTTACCGGTTTGAGTCATCCTGGGGTGACTATTTTTTCCCACCAGAATAGGCCCAAGTTCTAGAGTTAGTAACCGTTTCTCTTACACCCAGGATCGCATGAATGCACAAGGGGAGAGGATACTCCGATATACCAAATTGTGAAGGGTAAAAATAAATAAAAATGGGTCTGATTTTCTGATCACTAAGTTTTCACAAGGTGAGAGCATACTCGCCTACTATTTTGCAAACACATTCAAACATTATCAAATAGAGGTTCGGTTTAATTGCACCAAAATAAAATGTGTGTTACACTACTAAAAATGCAAGCACATTGTTTTGATGTTTTGTCTTTGACAGTCAAACCTACAAGACAATCCGTTAGTAGTTTTAGTGTTTGTCTTCAGCCCACGAAAAACTCCAATGCCACATGCTGCCAACAAAGATTAGTAATAAAAATAAAAAAGATAAGATTAAATGACAGTAGCAAATTAAAACAGCAGTAAGTTGCTCAAAACTTAACAAAAATTTAAAGCGTAGATATCTACGAAAAGCTAAATAATAGACCTTCAAAACCCAGAAAATGTTTTCCACGATTCTGCACAAAAAAGATGTTGTAGACAAAAGAAGATTTGGGTTTTAACAGTTAAAACTTAAAAATTGTGATTACTAAAATAGCCATAACTTTCTCAAATATTAATAAAATTTCAAACCATTTAAAGTTCTAGAAAGCTGAGACCGAGATCTACAAAACCCAGAAATTTTTTTAAATGATTCTACTCGCCCATTTTTCTGTGCTCAAAAGATGGTGACAGGATTTCATATGACTTGGCTGTAACCTACAAAACAGTGAAAACAAACAAGAAAACACAATTTTTTTTCTACAAAATGTCAAGTTCACAAATGTAATTGAGGGTAATCTCTAAAGATTTAAGATTAGATCAAATGAATGAAAATCATTAATGACAATAAACCCAAAGTTCTATCGAGTACAAAGGAAATTAAGCAATAAAATGGTTATACCTGTAAATCGCAATTCCCATGATTACCTCCATAGTACCCTTTTACTTGCTAGATGATGTTTCCCTCAGATTCGTTGTGCGAGCAATCTAGAAATGTCTAATTCCTACAACAAGCCTTGAAGGATTTGCATAAAAATGTCTAAATGCCTATGACTATGACAATGTCTAAGACTTTGATCAAATAATGACAATAATTGAAAATGAGAAGCCTTAAATGTGCAAGCTAATAAATGCCTATAATATGTACGTAAATCGAAAATGTAAGCGTGTGCGTGTGTGTAATCGAAAAATGAGAGGAAAATGGCATTTTATAGAAAATGTCATTTTGAGCGGACAGACGAGATTAATTGATGATGAGAACCTAAAATGAGAGGTCCAGATCAAACCTAAGAATCACTAATTAGGGTTAGGGAAAATTCTTTAATCGAACTATCAGGATAAAATCGGATCGAGGGTGGAGAATAAATGAGGAAATTAATTAAAGAAATAAATATTTTTGAAAAATCAAGAAGATAAGATTGCCTGATTTGCAAGATTCAAAAAATCAAGGAGATAAGATTTGGACTGAAGATCAGATTTGGAAAATCAAGAATCTACTCGATTGCTTAATTTTTGGAAGATTAGTTACTAATTTGAATTAAGATAATTCAAATTATGGATTTGAGAGATAATAAATAATCTTTTTTAGATTATTTATCAAAAATGACTGAGAGTTAAGATTAAAATGACATTTTAAATAATTTAATTTATTTAAAATGAGAGGAATATTAAATTGGTAATTAAATAATTAAATTTAATTATTTAATTTAGCAGATAAGACTAATTAATTAAATAAATTAATCAATTTATTTAATTAAGAGGATTAGTGACATATTAAATAAATAAATGTAATTCATTTATTTAATAATCAGGAAGAATTAAATGCAGAAAGGGAAATTAAATAAATTAAAAAATTTATTTAATTAAAGAAAGACTTAGACAATTAATGACATATTTAATAAATAAATAAAATTTATTTATTTAATAATCATGAAGAATTACTGACATGAATTAATTAAATAATTATGAGTTATTTAATCAATAGTCGAATGTGGACCAAGGACAATTAAATGTCACAATTATGCTAGGACAAAAATGGTAAAAAAGAAGCTTGCAGGCGTAGGTCATTTTTAGGTGTCTACATATACTGCTATTTTTCTGTCATGGATTTACATAACATTGCACCCCTTACTCCATTCAACTATTTTGGTTGGAAAAAACAAATAGAGATTCATTTGAAACACAAAGGGTTGTACAGGCTAACCATGGGTACAAAAATTGAACCTACAGCGGCTACTAAAAAGAGAAAATTGTTTAATAGGTGTGATGAAGCTTATGGTACATTATGTCTGTCTCTTTCATATGACCTTCTTTTTCACATTGAGTCTTGCACTACACCAAATGAGATATGGACTACTTTGGAGTATTTGTTTGGGAAGCAGGATACTATGAGAGGGTTTCAGTTAGAGAATGAGCTTATTGGCTTAAATCCTAGGGATTTTGACAACATCTAGGATTTTTTCACCAAACTCAAATCTCTTAGATTATAGTTGTCATAGTGTGGTGTTCAAAAAAAAGACTCAATTGATATTGTCCATTCTTTTTAAGCTTGGACCAGATTATTCAATTTTTGTATCTACCTTTTATGCCACTATGGATGCACTTGGTATGAGATTCACTATGCCATCTCTTGATGACTTTGCTTCATCTCTCACTCGAGAGAAAGCTAAGTTAGCTAGCATAGGCACAGTGAAAACTTCTTCCTTATCATAGGCACTTATTGCATCACAGGAGCCTAGAGATCAGAAGGCTTCTATAGGAAAAAGAAAGAAATAGAAATAAAAGGATTCCAAACCTCATGAGTAGCAAAAGGAGTCCTTAGATTCATCCTCCTCTTCTAAGGGGAAATCATTTAGGAAGGAGAGGACTACATGTGCATATTACAAGAGGGAAGGACATGCAAAACATAATTGTTATAAGAAGGACATTGATGAGTTGAAACATCTTCTTCAGAAACATCAGATTGATTTTCCTTATAGGATTTCTACATCATCTTCTTCTCCTCATTCTTCTTCTTCAGAGCATCATGACAGAGGCACAACTAGTTTACATACTTCATCAATTATGAAGGGACATGCTCTTTGTGCTTCTTCAGGTATTGGATCAGGGAGATGGCTTCTAGATTTGGGAGCATCTCATCATATGGCATCTTCACAGACTATCTTCACTTCCTTTAAGCCTTGCACCATGTCTCCCATTTTGATGGGAAACAACACTTACATGAGTGTTACAAGGAAGGGATCTATTATTTTTGGGGACCATTCCTTTCAGGATGTCTTGTGTGTCCCTCACTTGACAAACAACCTTCTTTCCATTTATTAGATAACACATGGAGGCACTGGGAGATCTATGGAGTTCACACTTGATTCGGTTATCATCAGAGACTTGGAGAGTAGAGCAGTTATTGCTACTGGGATAGTGGATCACTCATCTTGATTGTATTCCTTCACTGATTTTGCTACTAATGGTGCTTCTATTCCTACAGCTGTTCCTTACTCTTTTAGTATGCATCATCATTTAGAGGAGAGATATGGCTTCTTGAACATTGGTGTTTTCACTTCGGATCTTGTTCTTGATCCTTCCATTCCATCTCCTCCACATCTTGTTGCTATTGTTGTGGCTACCGATGTGGCTTCTTCTATTTCAGTGTAGCAGGATCTTGTTGATCATCCATCTCTGGAGGTTTCTATTGCATCTTCACCTACCTTGAATTCTTCAGTGGTTGAGGTCACACCCACTTTTGTGGATACATCTTGGGCTACACCTACTTTTCCTTCAGATATTTCTTTCATTTGGCCTCTTTCCTCTCACTTCTTTCAACAGGTGTAGTTTCTTCAATCTTATTGGAGCTACTTCATTCTGGGGGGGCTATGTGGCCTATTTCTTCCTCTCTTATGGGGGGTTCTTTCATGTATCTTTGTGATGGATGGTGTCCTTGGGGGGTCTTATGGAGTCCTCCATCTTTCATCACTTGGTTTATTGCATTCTATTTCGGGGAGGAGTTTTGTTCCCATGTGGTTTTCTCCTTTACCCCATTTGATTTAGTTTGCATTGCATTTGTAAATGAGTACCTGATCAGACCTTGTTTCTAGGACTCGTCTTTGCATAATAATTTTCTTCTCCCTAAGTTGCACTTATGGGGGGGGGTTGGTGTAATTAATTATTTAATTACACTTTAGCATAAGTTTACTTAGGCATATTTTATTTCCTAGGTTAATTCTTATCCTTATCTTATTGAGTTGTCTTTTTTCTCAAGATAAGATTAGGGTTGTGTTTTCTTGCTTTATTGCTTGATTTCCTTTTTCAAGGATTTTGTATTATTTGTAAAACAATTACTTTCAATAATCAATTATGCTATTTTTTTATTGCACAAACTTGCTCTGAGGGTTTACAAAACATCTTTCTTTTTTGTTCTAGATATCTGTTGCATGTGATAGGTGATTGCTTGCAGGTGGTTCTTGGGGACTGTGAAGTTGGTTTTTCAACTTCTACAAGTTTTAATACATTTTGGGGGGTGAAAGGAACAATTTAAGTGCCACATTGTCTCCTTTCTTTTGGTGTTCATGGTGGATCTAAGAAAAATTGAACCACTAACTCCACACAATTATCATACATGGAAGCTAAAAATGACTCAATTGTTACAATCTAAGGGTCTATGGCCAATGTTAGATGTAGAAGAACCTGAATTCACAAGGGATTATGAAAAATTTGTCCATAGATGTAAAATGGATGAAGAAAAAGGGCTCATTGGCTTACATGTATCTAATAACTTGTTTCATATTTCAGAGTGTAAAACACCTAAGAATGTTTGGGATAAACTTGAAGAATTATTGAGAAAAAAAATCATTTCAAAGCCTTGCAACTTCAAGCAGATCTACAATCACTCTCTCTAGATGCATTTCCTTCAATTCAGGACTTCCTTGCACAATTCAAGATGTTTTTGTCATAGTTGAAAGGATGTGGGCATGATATATCTAGTGATGAATGTATCTTCTTGATTCTGTCTAAGTTAAAGGGCCCTTATCAAGTGTTTTCTTCTACTTTCTATTCAACTATTGATGCAATGGGGAAAGATTACAAAATGCCTACATTTGATTTGTTTTGTGAGCATCTTACTAGGGAAGAGGCCAAGTTGATTTAGTTGGATGTCTTACCTAATTCTAAGAATCATGTTCTAATGGATCAATCATCTAAGGGTAAAGGAAAGAACAAGAAGAAGCCCAAAGTAGAATCATCTTTAGATAGTGAGAATCCCTCCAAACCAAATCCAATGAACAATCATAAGTCCACTCCATCTCCTTCTTCTACCTCTAGAGATTCTCCTTCCAAGTCCAAGAAAAAGAAAGTAGAACCTTTTGCATTCTGTGGAAAAATTGGGCATGATGCAAATTGTTGTTTTAAAAGATTAGAGGCCTTGGAAGAATCTATGAAGAAGAACAAAATCATAGTGGCTAATCCTTCTTCCATGGGCAAAGGGTAAGCTCTTTCAGTACTAGCCATTCATTCATCTTCAGATAGTTGGATTCTTGATTCTGGTGCTTCACATCACATGACCAATTCACGTGATCTTGATTCTATTGTTCATACTTCTACTTCTTAGATTGTAGTTGGGAACTCTTCATAGATTCCAGTTTTGGAGATGGGCTCTATTTAGATGCTAGATGGGTGCATTCAGGATGTTCTCCTTGTTCCTAATATTTCAGCGAATCTACTTTCCATACATCAGATTTGTCATTCTGGAGATGGGAAGTCAGTTGAGTTTACTCCACAGAATGTGACTATTAGATAGTTGCAGGATCCTTAGAAGGTTGTTGCTATAGGGATAGTTGATCATGAGAACCATTTGTATCGATTTGATGGCTTTGAGTCTTCATCAGGTTCATGTTTTGTAGCTCATGTTGATTCAATGAGAAAGTTTTGGCATGAGAGATTTGGGCACTTGAACTATAGATATCTTTAGCAGATGCAAGAACATAACTTAGTGGTTGGTCTTCCAAAGATCACTTGCATAGATGGTGTTTGTCAAGGTTGTGTTCTTGGCAAGCAACATCAAGATCCTTTTCCTAAGGGTCAAGCTACACGTGTAACCACACCCCTTGAGTTGGTCCATAGTGATCTCATGGCATTTGCAACTCCATATTTTTTAGGGGCTAAGTATGTGCTAACATTCATTGATGATTTTTCACACCAGACATGGGTCTATTTTCTGAAGCTCAAGAGTGAAGTCCTCACCAAATTCAAGACCTTCAAAATATTTGTGGACAAACAAACAGGTTTTTCTCTTTGACAGATATGCACAGATAATGGGGGGAGTATGTCAATCAAGCATTTAAGTATTTTTACAGTGAGCATGGTATTCTTCATCAGTAAACAATTCCTTACACTCCTGAATAGAATGGTGTGGTAGAGAGAAAGAATAGGACTCTCAGGGAAATGGAAAATTGTACGATTCAGTCTAGGTCCATGGCTCCAACATTTTGGGCCGAAGCTGTCAATTGTTCCAACTATATTCAGAATCGTATGCCCCAAAAGGTAATGAAAAATATGACCCCTGAGGAGGATTGGTCTCATCACAATCCTAATGTATCTTTCTTCAGAGTACTTGGTAGTGAGGCTTGGGCATTCATTCTGAATGGTTGGCAGAAATCCATGGAGAAGAAGAGTCAGTGGTACATATTTGTTGGCTATTGTGAGGATGAGAAGGAATACTGATTGTTTGATCTTGACACACGAGAGGTTCATTTTCAACATGATGTTTAGTTTGTTGAGACCACCTAGTCAGATCCTCCCTCGAATTCTTCTTCATCACAACCTACTCAGTCTTCTTCAGTTGATGATGTTTTGCTAGTTGAGGAATATTTTGATGATGGTCTTGATGCACCTGCTCCTCATTCACCTACAAGGCCATGATGGGCTTGATTTACTCTTAAGGAGGTTGGTCCTCTTGTTGGTGATCCCACATAAACTCACCGTACTCATTCTCAAACTTCAAGAATTACTCTTTTGAGTCGTACAATTTCAGATGATCCTCAAAAAATTTCAGATGCTTTGGGTATTCCAGAGTGGGATAGTGCTATGGATTATGAGTATTCTTCTTTGATGAAGAATCATACTTGGGATCTTGTGCCTCTTCCTAAGGGAAGAAAGTTGGTTTGGTGAAAGTGGGTGTATCGTACCAAGGATGCAACAGATGGTTCCATTGACAAGTACAAGGCTTGTCTTGTTGCAAAGGGTTTTTCTCAAGTTCAAGGAATTGACTACTCTAAGACCTTTGCTCCTATTGCCAAGATGGATTCTATTTGCATTTTCCTTGCTATAGCTGCATCATAGGGATGTTTAGTGTATCAGATGGATGTGAAGAGTGCTTTCTTTCATGGGGATCCTCATGAGGAGATCTATATGGAGTAGCCACCAGGTTTCGTGCAGGACCCTTCACTTGTTTGTAGGCTTTGACATTCATTGTATGGTCTCAAATAGGCCCCTCAGGGTTGGTATGAGAAAATGGATAGCTTCTTGCTTGCTTTTGGCTACACTCGTTGCCATTCTAATCCCACAGTTTATACTTAGAGACATGAAGAGGATCTACTCATACTTGTGCTCTACATGGATGATTTGATTCTCACATGGAGTTCTACTTCCATGATTCAAAGTACACAACGAGCATTGATGGAGCAATTTGATATGACCAACCTTGGTCTTTAGATTCATCAGACTTCTAAGGGGATCTTCATTTTCCAGTAGAAGTATGCTCTTGATTTGGTTCAGAGATTTGGCATGGCTGATTGCAAGCCTTCCCCTACTCCATTCCAGTTAGGTGTTGTATTGTCTACCTGTTGTACTACTCCTACAATTGATCCTACCTTGTATCAACAGTTGGTTGGCAATCTATTATACTTGACACATAGTCATCCTAATATTTCCTTTTTGGTTGGACTTGTCCCTCGCTTCTCACAGGAGCCTCGTGAGATTCATTGGAAGGCCACCAAGCATATCTTGAGATACCTTTAGGGAACTACACATTTTTGCATTCATTGTACTTTAGTTGCATCTGAAATAGTGGGCTTCACTAACTTAGATTGGGTTGGTGATGTCAATGATTGGAAGTCTACTTTTGGATTTGTTTCTTGCCTTGGTTCTAGTTCGATTGCATGTTCATGCAAGAAGTAGACTACTATTGCATTATCATCGATAGAGGTTGAGTATTGAGGTGCAGTGTTGTCTAGTCAAGAGGTTTTGTGGCTTCTTCAGTTGATGACTGAGTTTGGATTCCCATCCATTCAGCCCACTAATTTTTGGTGCAACAATTAGAGTTCCATTCATATCTCTTGCAACCCAGTGGAGCATTAGTGTACTAAGCATATTGAGATCCACATGCACTTCATCAAGTAGGTCATCCAGGATGGTGTTCTCAGCTTGGAGTATTTGCCTACATATCAGCAAGTTGCATACATCTTCATTAAACCTTTGGCATCACCTCATTATATTCAGTTGTGATTAATGCTTGGGGTGAAGGAAGTTGTCCTTTGGGGGTCTTGAGGAGTTCTTCATTAGTTTTTAGTTTTCTTTTAGCTTTTTCTCTCTTTTGGAGAGGATTTTTTCTCCTTTTCTCCGGTTATGAGAGTTTTTTGTTTTGTTTTGTACATGGGTACCTCATCAGGCCTTGTTTCCAGGACCCATCTTTTGCATTCTACATTGGTTTGTTCCTCCCTAAGTTGCACTTAAGGGGGTGTTTTGGTGTGAATAATTCTTGTACCTAGTTTATTCCTTTACTAGGGACTTAGGGGACTTAATTCACATGTTAAGTTTACTTAGGATATTAGTTGTATCTTCTAGAAGTCTTAGTTGTCTTATCTAGACTTTACGATTTCCTAGGTAGTTATGAGTTATTTGTCTCATGTGATAGGATTAAGACACTTGTCATCATCTTGTATTATCCTATCTCTCATCCTTTCCTTTATAAGCAAGGCATCTCTAGCATATTTTGTATTGTAGAATATTGCATTGATCATATTGTATCATATTGCAATCCTTGTTTGGTGGAATAACATCTTTCATTGTTGCTTCTCTCTATCTCTTGTGGAGGTTATTTGGTGTTGCAGATTGAAGATATTGGGTTGATCACTTCAACACAACCTAAGTACAATATTTTTTTTTTTGAAGTTGGTGGAACCCTTATAAAATGCTTTGTGTTCCCCCTTAAAATTTTTTAATGTCTAGCTAATTTTCATGTCTTTGGGTTTAGGGTTGTCTTGTGTTATCATGCCTTAGGGTTTATGTTTCTTAAACCTTTTTCAAATGACCTTAAGTTTGCATCCTTTTCCATGGTTCTAATTAGTTGTTGACCTCCTATTACCAGTTTCCATTCTTTTAAATTTCAACTTGTGCCTATTGGATCATTTATTTACCGACCCCTGAATCCTAGCAATCATGTTGTTACCCATCATTTTAATAATAATGTTTTCTTTATATTATTCTGGTGAAAAATTGTTGAAATATTTTTCACGTCCTAAGTTTTATCCTAAGGTTTTATGTCTTCACCCATCATCTGCCTAGTCGTGCCCCTGTTTACGAACTAACATTTGATATGTGCAAATTTCTTGTTTTATGAGGATTGTTCAATTGTTGAGAGCACATCTTGGTCATTCCTCACATACCCATTTGATCTTCTTCTACATTAAAATATTATCATGGGTTGGTGGGTGAGCACCACATATCTTCTGCATGGACAAGCTTGACATCATTGAAAAGTCAAAAGGAGATGAGATGGAGCACATCAATGGTGGTGATGGACTGACGTAGTTGCATATGGATCATTCCCCACTTCCTCATTTGAATTATTGTTTCCTTTAAATACTATCATGGGGTAGCAAGTAGAGGACATTTTTCTATGGGGACCAACAAGCTTTCAAGAAGGAAAGCTCTTTGATTCAATGAGATTGACGGTTGAGGAGGGGTGATGTGGATAAGTCCTGACCAATCCCCATCATCCCATGGGGGACCCATATTTTCCTCCCATCTCTCAATGAGGAATTGAGATAATGCCATGTGGCATCATTTGAGCTACAAAGTAAACATTACAAAATGGGAGAAAATTAATGAAATATTTTTTTACTAGAGGGAATTTTAAAGGCATGAGCTATAATAGTAGATGGATCTTTTTATCATGACCATCAATTAGGCCAGAGGGTTATGTGCATAGGAATGTGAGACCATGTTAACATACACGTGTGTTGAAGGTGGGAGATTTAATCTCATCCCTTCCCCATCTTCCCATTTGTAAAATTTGCAGATGGGTTAAGATTAATGGGGGAGCGAGTAGGATGACATGTGGCCTTATGCCTCAACAAAAAGGAAATGGTAGAGCCTACATAACACTAGCAAGTGGCTCCACATGGCTTGATTGGATTGGATAAAGGAAACGATAGTGCACAGTCAACTTTTTCAAACTAAGTTGGCTAAATTTGGACCAGTGGTTGTTTTATTTTGTTGCAAGATCAACAGGTAATATTCAATGTTGATATCAAGGGAAAGTGAGTCATTCTAGTTCACATGAGCAATCCATAATGGCGAAAAGGACACTAAGCTACCAAATTAATATTTGTAAGATCCTTAAAATTTGTTTTAAAGCACAATTAAGGATTGATAAAATCATTCTACATGCCAAGAGATGCTTGTGCTACAATTTTCAAGCCAATTCAACAACAAAGTTAGGGTTTTAAGCTTATGCCAAGCCATAAGTTGGTATATTATCTCGCCATTTAAATTATTAAAAACTTTCTCAAGTATACTTTCTATGTCGTTGGTTTTCTTCGTTTTACATTTCTTTTAAGGTTTGATGTTCATTTAAGAATATTTAGTTGGTCCTGCATTGCAATAATTTGTGTCAAACCCTTGTTTGAGCTGTAGGTTTTATTTTGTGAAAGTAGAAGCCCCAGTTTGCCAAAACCCTTGATTCAGGGCTCCCAAAATGAAAGTGTCTTCATGTAAGGAGGAGGCCTCTACATCCAAAATACTTTTGAGTAAGGACTTAGCTGACCAATTGCCACCCTCAACCAATGAAAAACCCAAGGTTCAATTGCTTTTTCAAGGTACACAAGTAGTTGAGGGCTTGGTTGACAAATATTGTACTACTAGGGATGCTAAATTACCCTACACTAGGTGGGAATTGTTATATGGCTAGTTTAGAAATAGGAATTGTGGTGTTCTGGTGGGTAACCCTTGGAATCTCGACTTGGGAAAACTGACTATGTAGAATCTCTACCTAGATATTGATTTGTTAAGATCAATAACTATCAATTATGATCTAGTCACTAGGACTATGAGGTCCTTTGATAGAATTGACATGGTTAAAGTCACTAAGGAGGAAATTACTTGTATCTTCAAACTCACTGAGTGTAGTGATGATGATGTATGGTAGCTCCAAGGTTTGTTTGCACTAACCAACTAGAAGACTTCACTCTACCTTCCACCAAGAACCTGACAACCTCTAGGCTCTGTCTTGACTTATTTCACCAACTGAACCTTGCTTCAACTCTGTTCCAAGAGTTTCAATCATTGTGCTTAACCTTGGAGGACAAACACCTCTTGAATCTACTCTCTTCTTCCAACACTTAGAAGGATCTAAGTGTCAACTTCATTATCTAACTTGAACTCTTTGCAGGGGAGCTAGAGACATTGTTTTCTTTCATTTCACATGTAATTGAATGCATCTTAAAGGTTCTTTAACTTTCAATTTACCGAATCTCAAGATCTTGCCTTGAGGAGGCCTATTCTCTACTATCCCTTCCCAGTTAGTTTTCTTCCTTTTTCTATTAAACTTGACAAACAACCTATCAACTAAAAGGAAATTTTAGATACCCTTTTCAGTCCTTTAAATCTTTCACAGGGTGTTAGGCCTTTGTTTCATTCGTACGGTGGATTCCTACAAACAAGGATTATTCAGGCTAATTGGGCTAATACTTAGGGTTTCACTACTTTTTGATTCACACCCACCTCTAATGGACTGTTTTATGCTTCAACCTTTATGGCATGTGTGGATCTTACCTAACCCTATCTAAAACTATACAGATTTCGTACAGTGGTCTCTTCCCCTGCCTAAGTTCCTCAACTTTCACTCTCAAACACCTAACCAGGCAGTCCTAGCTCGCCTAGGGTTTGATTTTAAAAATAATTTCTTGGCTCTCAAGGTTTCCTACTGCTAAATATTTACAATTTACTAGCTCCCCTATCATTTCAAACTAATTGTAGGGAGATCCCATGGTTAGTTCTTATGGGGGAGCCATTCTAAATCACACTGCTCAAAACAAAGAAAAATAACAATCTACAATCTAATTTTGGAATTCAAATCAATAAATCTACTCTAAGGAGCTTGAATGTAAGATGAAAGTTACTCTAAAATATGCTATGAACACAATTATAGTGTTGTTTCAGTATATACAAAGCGCTTGGTAACACTGTTTCTCAAAACACACGGGATTTTCAGAAAACACAAAATTCTGCCAAGTTGTCTTCTATTCCAAACAACAAAATTTGATTACAACTACTACTTCCTGCTTCTACGAGCCATCACTCCTATTAGGGATGACTTTACCATGTTTCAAGGGTAGTTTCTCGACTCCACATCCCTAATTTGAAGGGAATCTAATCCAACCAAGCTGAATGCAACCTAACAATTTGTTACCATGCAATTTTACAACTTTACAACTTCCATGATTGTGTCATGATCCTCAATCTTAGGACCTCTAACACCTTGATTTCGAGCCAACAACTCCTTAACTATCCCTTGGCATCTTCAAACAACAAGGATGTGTTTATGACACATTTAATGCTTTACATTCTAACCTAAGTTGTCCAACGCTTAATAAAGCAAAATTTAACAACATAACAACACAAGGATGATTTTATTCCTAATGACTAACTCATCACACAAAAACAAGAACTTCTAAGGTCCAAATTAAACACACTACAATCCTGACTTGGCTAAGGTTAGGTACAAGCCAAAATTGCAACATAATCAAACTGGAGTTAAGCCAAGGTGCTCCTGCACCATCCTCCCCAAAATAGAAAACTTCAATCCACCCTTGGATTGAGAAAGTTGATATCAATGCCCAACTTCTTGAACTCTGCCTCCTTAATCCATACTACATTAGCATCAGGTTGTCCATGTCTTTGGATCAGATGTTATTTGTGCTCCTTGGTTCTAGTTCTCTTATAGATCCTAGTATCCAATATTTTATTAGCTTGTTTGACTGTGATAGTAGGAAATTTAAGTTCTTCTACATCTTGACTGACTTCATGGAGGTTCTAATCCAAGTCTTGTGGTGGTCCTTTGTAATGTACTAGATCTGCAACATTAAAAATAGGGGATAGTCCACTGTCATCTGGTAGCTGCACCTTAAAAGCATTACTTCCATACTTCTCCAAGATAGGACAGAGACCTATCCTCTTCATTTGCAACTTATGAGGAACTCCTTTCTACAGTGTAGACTTGTTCAAATGCACCATCACCAAATCACCAACATTGAATTGAACTTCTTTTCTATGCTCATCCACCTTAGTCTTCTGTTTCATGGTATTTTCTGCCAATGTTTTTTTGACTGTCCCATGAATCTCCTACATTGCATAAGCAAAATCATCAGCATATCCACTTCCCTTGACTCCATCCTTCAACTCTCTTAGCTCATAAACACCTCTAGGATGTAGACCATAAACAATTTCAAAGGGACTCTTCCCTGTTGATCTGTTGACAGTATCATTATAGGCGTATTCAGATTGCCCAATTAATTGATCCCATTATTGACCATACTCCTTAGTCAAGAATCTTAAGAGATTCCCAAGAGTTATATTAACCACTCTAGTCTGACCATCAGTTTCGGGATGGTATGCAGATCCAAAGGATAAATTGGTGCCCATTCTTTGCCAAAGAGTCTTCCAAAAATGACTCATAAATTTGGTGTCTCTGTCTGATACAATGTTGATTGGTAAGCCATGAATCCTTACTATCTCTTTGAAGAAAAGAGAGGCTATTTGGCTAGCATCATTGGTTGTTTTGCATGGCACAAAGTGAGCCATTTTGCTGAATCTGTCTATAACCACATAAACACTATCCATACCTTGCCTTGTCTTGGGTAACCCAACTACAATATCCATACTCAAACATTCCCATGGCCTAGAAGGAATGGGTAGTGGCTGATATAGGCCTGCATTTGAAGAAGTACCCTTGGCCTTTTGACACACTACACAACTTTCCACATACCTTTTGACATCTAGGTTCATCCTTGGCCAATAGTAAAATCTTTGAACTAGTTCCTAAGTTTTGGTGATTCCAAAATGACCACTCAATGCACCATTATTCTTTTCTTGTATCAAGCTTTCCCTAATAGAACCTCTAGGAACACAAAGTTGATTTCCTTTAAACAAAAGCTCACTTTGCAAGGTATATTCAACATATTTGCTATGAAAATGATTCTTGTATTCAACACATACCTTATAAATGTCTACAAAATCTTCATCATCAGAATATAGATCTTTGAAATGATTTATCCCCATGCTCTTCAACTAAATTTCCTAAATTGTGAGGACTCTTCTGCTCAAGGCATCTACCACTTTGTTGAGAGATCCTTTCTTGTGCTTGATATTGAAGGTGTAAGCTTGCAAATACTCCACCCATTTCATGTGCATGTGACTCAACTTCTCTTGTGAATTCAGGAAGCTGAGTACTTGGTTGTCTGAATACATAATGAATTCCTTGGGAAGTAAGTAATGCCTCCATTTCCTTAGAGCTTGGACCAATGCATACATCTCAAGGTCATAAGAAGAATACTTCTTCTTGGCTTCACTTAACTTCTCTGAATGAAAAGCCACCAGTCTGCCCTCTTGACTGAGAATAGCTCCAATAGCTACATTGCTTGCATCACACTCAATGGTGAATAGTTTCTCAAAGCTTGGTAACACCAAAATAGGTTGGGTAGCTATCTTTTCCTTCAGCAACTCAAAACTCTTGTTAGCTTGCTCATTCCATACAAACTTGGTTTTCATTCCTCCTTTTATAGTATCCAACATAGGAGCACAAATAACACTAAACTGTCTTATGAATTTTCTATAGTATTGAGCAAGACCATGGAAGCTTCTTACCTCTATTGTTGTCTTTGGAGTAGGCCAATTGAGGATGGCTTCCACTTTGCTACTATCCATCTTCAAGTTGCCATGTGATAGCACAAATCCAAGGTACACCAGCTCTGTTTTGATCAATTCATACTTTTCCAAATTGATCATCAGCTTCTCCTCCTATAGCTTCTTGAAAATCAACTCTATATGTTGGAGGTGCTCTTCTCTTGTTCTGCTATAGATTAGTATATCATCAAGATACACTACTACAAATTTTCCAATGTAGTCTTTGAGGATTTCATTCATGAGTCTCATGAATGTGGAGGGGGCATTAGACAATCCAAATGGCATAACTAGCCACTCATAGAGACCCTCATTGGTTTTGAAGGTTTTTTTCCACTCATCTCCCTCATGTATCCTAATTTGGTGATAACCACTCTTTAAGTCTATCTTGGTATAGTACCTAGCTTCACCTAGACAATCCATGAGATCTTCAATCCTAGGGATAGGGAACCTATACCTAATGGTTATCTTGTTTATTGCCCTGGAATCAGTACAAAGCTTCCATTCCCCTCCCTTTTTAGGTGCTAAGATAGTGGGAACTGCACATGGACTGATGCTTTTCCTAATGAGACCTTGGTTGAGAAGTTCTTGAATTTGCCTGGCTATTTCCTCATTTTGTTGAGGTGTCATCTTGTAAGATGCTTTGTTTGGAAGGGTGGCTCCTGGTATCAAGTCTATCCTATGACTTATGGATCTTTTAGGAGGTAATGTTTCTGGTTGACCACTACTTACTATACCTTCATAGGTCTGCAACAATTTTTGTATCTCCTTAGGTAACTCTTTCTTTTCAACTGCTTTCTCTTTGTTCACCTCTCTTGGCTTGATCATCACTGCATATCCAACTCCTTCTCCTTCTTCTAAGGCTTCTAAGAACTCTTTTTCACTCACCATAAGCAGTTTAGAACCTACTGTTTGCACCTTTGTATCTTCTAGCAAAGATTGAATTTTGAAGGTTACATTATCTTTCTTGAAAGTGTAGGAATTCTTTGCTCCATCATGCACAGCTTGGCGGTCAAATTGCCATGGCATACCTAGGAGAAAGTGACATGCATCCATAGGTAACACATCACCCAAGACTTTGTCTTTATACTTACCAATTGAGAACTCCACCCATGCTTGTTCATTCACCAAGACATGCTGACCCTTATTGAGCCATGTGACCTTGTAAGGATTGTTGTGGGGTATCCTTGCCAACTTCAGCTTGCTGACTGCCTCCTCTGACACAATATTGTTAGTAGAACCTGAGTCAATGATTACCTTACACACTTTCCCCATCATCTTGCACTTTATCCTAAACAAGGACCTTCTTTGGCTTGGTTCTTCTTTAACCAGTTCCTTGATCAAAGTTCTCCTCATCATGAGGTTCTCACCTTCCTCTGAATTCAGTGGTACCTCCGGATGTTTATCTGATGCAGTTGTCTCATCTTGAATCAGATTAGTTCTCTTATCTCCTCCATGAGAAGTACTACCTTTCTCTGAACATCTATAGGCCAGGTGTCCCAATTGGTTGCAGTGGTAACATTTCATATTAGTGAAGTAGCTACCTCTTCCTTGTCCACCACTTCTTCCTCTAGAGCTGAAACCTCTTCCTCTACCACCTCTACTAGAGCTTCCTTCTTGCTGCTCAGAGTATTTGACTTCTCCTTGGGCTCTTAGTTCTGAACTTCTTCCACTATAACCTCCTCTTTGTCCTCTACTGTCTTTCCTTTTCCCTCTACTTTTGGGGTTTTGCTCTTGCTTCTTTTTTCCTTTCTCCTCTATCTTCAAAGCCATTTGATAGAATTGGCAGACTGTTTTGAAGTTTATTAAGCTCATATCTTCTTGGATAGACCACTTAAGCCCATTCAAGTACCTTTCTAGCTTGATGCTTTCATCTTCAACCACCCTTGATCTTAGGCACAATTTTTGAAACTCCTCAGTGTATGTTTGGACATCCATATCTTTCTGCCTAAGATTGTGTCTTCTCCTATGCAACTGGAATTCATAATCATCAGGGAGATAGGTCTGCCTTATCTTAGTTACCATTCCTCTCCATGAAACTATGGGTCCTTTGCCTTCTTTCTCTCTTTCAGATTGTACAAACTTCCACCATGTGAGAGCTGCTCCTCTCAACCTTGACTTAGCCACCTTTACCTTTTGGCCCTCTATTATACCATCACATTCAAAGTGATTTTCAATGCTCTCAATCCAGTATACAACTAAATCAGGGTCCATTTTTCCACTAAATAGTGGCACACCTTCCAATGCTTTACTGCTTAAGGCCTGCAATGCCTTTAGGAAGGGTTCTTCAGCAAGAACAGGGTCAGGCTTTGGAGCTTCCTCCTCCAAGTCCTCTTATTTTTCCTTGGCTTCCTGCTCTTCCTTTTGCTCTATCTTGTCCTTCACTTTATCTACTGTCTCATGGACTTCATCCAAGAGCTTCTCCACTTGAGATAACCTTTCTCTTAGCAACCGGTTATCTTCCTCTTGCTCTTCTACCCTTTTAGCCAACTCAGCATTAGTCACCATGGTTCTTTCCTCTGGTATGTTCTCTCCTACTGACTCAGTGGGCTGAAACATCAATCACAAGCCTTGAATCAAACCTGGCTCTGATACCAATATGATGTATGGTAGCTCCAAGGTTTGCTTGCACTAACCAACTAGAAGACTTCACTCTACCTTCCACCAAGAACCTAACAACCTCTAGGCTCTATCTTGACTTAGTTCACCAACTGAACCTTGCTTCAACTCTATTCCAAGAGTTTCAATCCTTGTGCTTAACCTTGGAGGACAAACACCTCTTGAATCTACTCTCTTCTTCCAACACTTAGAAGGATCTAAGTGTCAACTTCATTATCTGACTTGAACTCTTTGCAGGGGAGCTAGAGACATTGTTTTCTTGCATTTCACATGTACTTGAATGCATCTTAAAGATTCTT
Organism: Sequoia sempervirens; assembly: GCA_007258455.2. Lineage (NCBI taxonomy): Eukaryota > Viridiplantae > Streptophyta > Pinopsida > Cupressales > Cupressaceae > Sequoia > Sequoia sempervirens. The sequence continues at coordinate 572,119,333 of VDFB02271358.1, forward strand.
TAACTTTCAATTTACCCGATCTCAAGATCTTACCTTGCGGCCTATTCTCTAGTAGCCCTTACCAGTCAATTTTCTTCCTTTTGCTCTTAAACTTGACAAAAAACCTAGAAATTAAAAGGAACTTTCAGATACCCTTTTCAGTCCTTTAAATATTTCATAGGGTGTCAGGCCTTTGTTTCATCCATACGGTGGATTCCTACAAACAAGGACTATTAGGGCTAATTGGGCTAATACTTAGGGTTTCACTGCTTTTTGATTCACACCTACCTCTAATGGACTGTTTAATGCTTCAACCTTTATGGCATGTGTGGATCTTACCTAACCCTATCTGAAATTGTATGGATTTCGTATAGTGGTCTCTTCCCCTGCCTAAGTTCCTCAACTTTCACTCTCAAACACCTAACCAGGCAGTCCTAGCTCGCCTAGGGTTTGATTTTACAAATCATTGCTTGGCTTTTAAGGTTTCCTACTACTAAATATTTACAATTGACTGGCTCCCCTATCATTTCAAACTAATTGTAGGGAGATCCCATGGTTAGTTCTTGAGGGGGAGCCATTCTAAATCACACTGCTCAAAACAAAGAAAATTAACAATCTACAATCTAATTTTGGAATTCAAATCAGTAAATCTACTCTAAGGAGCTTGAATGTAAGATGAAAGTTACTCTAAAATATGCTATGAACACAATTATAGTGTTGTTTCAGTATATACAAATCCCTTGGTAACACTATTTCTCAAAACACACGGGATTTTCAGAAAACACAGAATTCTACCAAACTGTCTTCTATTCCACACAACAAAATTTAATTACAACTACTACTTCCTGCTTCTACGAGCCATCACTCCTATTAGGGATGCCTTTACCATGTTTCAAGGGCAGTTGCTTGTTTCCACATCCCTGATTTCAAGGGAATCTAATCCAACCAAGCTGCATGCAACCTAACAAAGTGTTACCATGCAATTTTACAACTTTACAACTTCCATGATTGTGTCATGATCCTCAATCTTAGGACCTCTAACATCTTGATCTCGAGCCAACAACTCCTTAAATATCCCTTGGCATCTTCAAACAATGAGGATGTGGTTATGACATACTTAATGCTTTACATTCTAACCTAAGCTGTCCAAAGATTAATAAAGCAAAATTTAACAACATAACAACACTAGGATGATTTTAGTCCTAATGACTAACTCATCACACACAAACAAGACCTTCTACGGTCCAAATTAAACACACTACAATCCTGACTTGGCAAAGGTAAGGTACAAGCCAAAATTGCAACATAATCAAACTAGAGTTAAGCCAAGGTGCTTCTGCACTAGATGATATGACTAAAATTGATGAAAATGCTCTTAGGGAAGAATATGATAAAACTAAACATGCATTTAGGGTCCATATATTACCATAGGAGAGATTAAAGGTCATAAGGTTACATTGGGACCATTGGATAAAGATCCCTATCCTGTTAATTATTTTGTCCCTTACTTCCAAAGAACTTACTACTCCATTTTTTAGATAATTGGGAATGACCTGGTCACTAGAATGCCCATGGCATGGATGTATATGGTGGTATACATACATCACCCACAGTATTGCACAATATATGATTATGCTAGGTTTCTTGTAGAGAAAATTCATGATGGTTTAATAAAGTTGAAGAAGGGTGAGATGGGGGTAAGATTCAATTGGTATTCACTCCTCATGCACATGCTTCTATTCAAAGGTGCACCTTACTTTGGGAAGAATATGACATTGGATAGGAAGGAGGGTAATTTGTAATTGCATGTCTAGTGTTGGACCACAGTCTTAGGTAGGGATGACAAAACATTTTACTATGTGATATTTGAAAATATGTTTTCCTATGAGTTGAGAAGAGACTTCATTATGAATGTGCCAAGAGTTCCCAAGGCCCTATATGACTTCTTGTGACCTAAAGATAGGAGGCCTAAATTGGGGGTTGGTCATAATTGGGGAGAGGTTATCCCTTATCCTACATATATGGTTTTGAGAGTGTATGGTGCCATTATCGCACCTCACTTTTTTCCTAAATGTGCACCAGAAAGAATTGGGTTTCTTGAGGTGATGTATTAGTTGGGAAGTATGGAGAATAAACACTTGAAGGATTAGGGAAAGGGAACATTCTTCCCTTCATACACATGCTTTCCTGATTTTGTAATGATGAAAGGAGGTTGGAATAAGATAAATGATATACTTAAAACATCTCACATGAAGAGAGCAACGACAAGAGAGTATCATGATCCTAAAGGTTTCATGGCCTAGTTAAAGAAGAGGAATAGGAGTTCCAAGTTTGTGCATATTTTCTAGTACCATGAAGATATAATAAGGAACATATTTGATCTTGTGGAGCAAGAGAATGGAAAAGAAAAGTGGATTGATTTTAACAAAATGAAAAGAAAGGAAAATGAAAAGGATCATAAATTCGCTAGTCTTGCAAAAATATCCAATATAATGCAAAGAATGGAACATGTGTTATAGAACTTTGAAACAATGGTTGGTCACCTTGGAGGTGAAGGGTATGTTCATGATCATCATGGAAAAAATAGGCCCTTAAGTGGCAAAAAAATCAAAAAAAATAGAGTTAGGCAACTTGACATAAAAATTTGAATAAGTTATCTATATTATTTTAAAAATATGTAAGAATAGAATCTATAACAAACTGAATGTATTTTCTAAACTACTAGGTTTTTTTTTTTAAAATCTATTTGGTGAAAATTTGAAATTTCAATGCAATAATACTTAAATTTTAGGGAAAAAATAACATGTAGGTGTCTATCTAACCAACCTAACCACAATAAAATGATAAAAATAATTTATAAGATTTTAGATATAAGTAGATGACTCATGTCCCGATGTGATGCGTATTTTTTTGTAATTTTTTTCCAAGTAAATAATTAATTATGAATTTTTTATTACAAATTTTAAAAAATATAAAAAATTGTATGTATGAACACCTTAACTTGGTCAAAACTTCATGAAATTCATTTAAAAAAAAAAAAAACCTATAGTATTTGAAGCATAGAATGTAACACATGTTTCAAATTCAAAAAATGTGATACTGTTTGAAATTTATAGATGTTTTTCAATCAGCCTATAATCAGGACTTTAGTCATAATTCAAATAGAAAATAAATAATAATTATTTATTAAATTCAAGTAAAGCATAATTTATATAGGTGGAAAGATGAGAATCTCTTTTAAAAACCCTTTTTCATTTCCTCAATTTTGGGTAAAAAAAAGTTGTTAGCCACATACCCATCATATCACCATTTTTTGGCCCATCATGATCCTACACATACCCTAAAAGAATGATTCGTGACAAGGGGAAATCCCCTATGGAAGAGGAACAAAGTTGGGGAGAAATACCTACTCTAGAGGAAAATCCTATAGATAAGCCTTGTAAGGAACAAAAAATAAAGTTTTTCATAAAGAGGAAGAACAAAGCAAAGAAGGATGATGCAATTGTTGCTCCCTCTTAATAAGAGGAGTAAAGACCTCCTTCTCTAGTGCCAAAAATGCCACCACCATCTCCTTTGAGGTAAACTAGGCCTAAAACTGTGGATGTTGATGCCTCATCACAGCATACCTCACCACCAAAAGAGCCACCATTAAAGAAGAAAAAGGTCAAACCGATAGGTTTGGTGGATTATGATGATAATGAACCTGATGAGGAAATTTTGGTATTTGAGCAATAAATGCAAGGAATACCTCCTACACCGGCAGTGATTGTGCCACAATAACTAGGTATGAGGCTAAGGCTAACCTCACTATGATAAAAAGTACTAATGTTGTCAAGGTGGAAGCATGCACAAGGTTCATGGATGATGACTCATTTATAAAATCCCAAGATTTCATGGAATTTTCCTGCAGGGCTAAGAAGGATGACTATGTTACTATTGTCGAAAAGCAAAGAAGTCTTCATCCAGAGTTGCCTAAGTCCACTATTCAAGTACTAGTCCTAAAGCAAATGAAGGAAATATTTCATAGAATAACTATAGTAGAAGGAAAAGTGTTGGTAAGGAATAGTGGTGTTTTGTTGCTATTAGAATGGGATCTAGACTCTATCATTATCTTTGATATAATAAAAAGGCATGATAGACCTTTCTATAATTCAAAGGAGGAAGCTATAATTGTACTGCAGGGATCTGCTTTCAGTGAGCAGTGGGATGCATTGGCTATATGGGCCTTAGCTCCAAGTATAAGAAATCTTGACATTGTAGAGCCTACTCCAAACTATAGGGGAAGCTTGATAATAAAGAGAGTGTTAGATACATCAGCTCTTGTGGCAGCAACAATGTTAGTACATGTTCAGTTTACAAAGGCCATAGTGGAATCAATAATTACAAAGGAGTTGTTTAGGAAGCAACACAATGACTTGCTGGTTGATTATGGGAAGACTAAACAATAAAAGATGCATATGCAAACAAAGATAGCATTGTTGAGGGAGAAGTTGCAAAACTTGAAATCAAGAGAGAAAAAATAGACTAATGCTACCTCCCCTACTACTTCAGATGAATCGGTACCTACTAATTATACCCCTACCACAAGCTCCTCATGGGAAATTATGCCATACAATATGGGAATTGTACCCATTTCAATGGTAGAGCTAGATTCATTAGAAGTAGCATAGACAAAGGAAGGTGCCAACAAGGAGGAGTTGCTTAAGCAACTAAGTGATTACAAGGAAAAATGTGACAATCACAATAGGGAAATATTTGTCAATAATATGAAGATTGTCACTATTTCCTTAGGGCACTTAAATAGAGGGGTTAATAACATATTAAACAACATTCATGATAGCTATTCCTCCATGAAGTCTGCTATAAATAATTTTGGCAATGATAAGGAGAAAGCTATTCCTCTTATGGAGACATAGATCCCTAGGTTGCAAGAGTTGAGAATGATTTCTATTGGAGCCAAATAGGATGTTAACCTCCCTAAAAATATTAAGCTCACCATTACTATTGTAAATGAGATTAAGGAATTTAGGAGAAACATAGAGCCTTTGGAGACCAAGATAAGGGAATTGGTCAAAAACTTTCATGAAACACATCATGGTCTCCTCCCATCTATTTTAAGATATGATGGTAACTTAAAGACCTTTTAGGAGTGGAGAAAGAAAACTAATGATGTTATTTCAAGTCAAGCTACTTCAAATTTTTCGAGGCCATGAAGAGATTGTCCTAGCAGAGTTTGATAAGGAAGCCAATCAGGTTGTTACCAAATACTCCCCTTATATACAAAAGGTTGATAGTGTCATGAAATTTAGGTGGCCCACTGAAGAGGAATTTTAGGCCTAGAAGGGAAAATACTTGGATGTACTAGAGGATTGAGCTGAAATGGCATGGTGGCGAGTATATTTCTGGTTTTGAATTCTACAACCATGGTGATTAATGGATAGGAGACAAAAAATGCATATCCTGGAAATAGTACATATCAGGATTTTATTGAAGTATTACAAAATATTTTTCTCTCCCTAACATGGAAATTGGTGGCACAAGTGTTAACTTGGATGGGTCAGCTTTTTATCTTTCTATTTTTTTTCATGCTTTTAAAGTTTTGTTGATGGGGCATGCACGTGGTTAATAATTTTTCGCTCGTTAAGAAGATATTTTGGAATTTGTTGCAACAAATAAAAGATGTCTTTTCGAAGGTGGGTGTATCTTCTTCAACAAATGAAAATTATTTTTGGGTAAGTGCACCAATCTGTGACACAATTTAGGTGCCAAATTGGAAAAATTCATTAAAAAAAGGTTGAAATTGGCCATTTGGCATGCACCAAATGGAAAAGTTGAATAAAATTAAAAAAAACACATTTGAAACCCTCATTTCACTTCATCCCACAACTTGGCTTGGAGGATTTGAGGTCTGCAACTCGCGCTCACCAAATATCATCCATTATTTGCATCCTTAGCTTGCTATTTTTCATGAGGATGTTTCCAACATGTTAGAGACGTTGAAGATTGTGAAGAGGTATGTATTTTTATTCTATTTATTTTGAATTTGATTTAGAATGCAGATTGAAATAGGTTTTTATAATAAAATTTTGTTCTAATTCTCAGGGAATGAATCTCCACCTCCAAACATTGTGAATTCACAATCGCCCCTTTAGGAAGAGCCTCCTATTCAAGAAAAACCTGAAACCCCTCCATCAATTCATAGGCATCCTCAAGGAACACAAGAAAGTATTCTAAATCAAATTGAAAAAACTAAAAGAGACATTGAACAATTAATTGGAAGATTAATCGAGCATGCTGAAACCCACTCTTATGGGAGATGGATTGTTGAATCATTGAAGTCTATTGTATCTCATGTAGGAGGAATGAGGGAGAAAATAATTTTCTAGTCAAATAAGAGGAATGGGATGAAACAATATTATGCTAGTGGTTTGTCATATGCAGATGTTAAAATACAAAAAATTAGCAAAGCCAACTTGTGTGCCCTATTTACAAACTTGAAAACCAACACACCTTTGTCTTATACATGTAGGAGGTTCCCCATCCATTGGTGCGACCATGAGTTAATTAAAAATAAATTTTGGGAGTGGTGGTGGATTGATGGGGAGACTTACCTTTCAAGAGCACTCTTGCTCTTCCCAAGACCTATTCTTTGGTCTTCCTAGGGTATTCCTCTCTACCCTATCCATGGATCTATCCTAAACCCCTCTCACCTCATAAGACTTTCCACCAATTTCAAATTCTTCTCCATTACTCTCAATTCGCCACTAGGCTTCCTTGGGATCCAAACTGACCCAAGTGTCCTAACCACTCCAAGGGCTAGGAAAGGCTATTCTACTGTCTCTTTGTTGATTTTACACCTCACTAATCCATCTCATTGGATTTTTTCACCATTCTCCCATCGCTTTCTTGAAAAACTCCATTTTAGGCCTTGTAGCCTTTTGCCCCAACTAGGCCTCCTAGAACCCGTTTTCTTGGCTTTTCTCAAAAATGGTCTTAACAACCCAAAAATATTTTTTGATATTATTTCTAGTGGTACCATAGGCTTCAATATTTACTAGGTGTAAGGTCTTCCAAGTTTTCAGTCATATGACTGTCCTCATACGTCCCTAATTTCAAGGGTTTCAAGGGTTTTAGCTCCTTTTTCCAACTTTGAGGGCTTCAATGACCTCCTCAACTCTCCTCCTTGCACAAAAATTTCTGGAATAAATGTTCCCACACTCTCATGCTATTTATTGTCACAAAACAATCCATTTAGCAGCTTTCTTTATTGTTGTACTCTCCAAGCCACTAGTCAGAATGCACTTGCACTCGCCTAGTGCTTGATAGTTTCTTCACTTCCCTTGCAAAAAAGAATCCTAAACCTCTATGTACATTATTTACACATTCCCAAGCTTGATTCCAAGTTTCCACAAGAGGAAAGGCACAGGAATTCAAGTGGGACTCTTTATTCACAAAACTGGCCCAAACCGGCAATGAGTCCAAAAACCCAAAAACTTGCAAAACCTTAACCAGTTGGTATAAATGACTAATATAATGCTAGGTACAGTAATTAAATGACATAAATGAAACAATAAAATCATTAGATTAGTCCTTTCAATCCATTCTTGACTAGATGAAGGCTCAAACACAAAAATGCACTCAAAAGTTATTGAAATCCAATCACACAAAAATGCTCTCCAAGTCTCAATTCATGAAAATGAACTTCCAACCTGGGTATTAGGGTTTGGATGACCTTATATACCTTTATCCCATGTTCTAGGACCCTTGGGTCGGACTTAGAACAACATTAATGCTATTTTTCAACTTTTAGGCCAAATTGCCAAGGCAACATTGCCAAAATGCTCAAATTGCGAAGATTTGTCTAGGAACTCATAAAGTTCATGAATCTAACCAAAACATACCCTAACACACTCTCAAAAACAACCTAGGTACTTTATATCATAGTCCTTATTCTCTTGGTGGTTGGCTAGAACCACCTACAAGCCAAAAATCACTAAGATCTTCCAAAAGACCTTAAGGTGCTCCTGCACCATTCTCCCCCTACAACAAAGAGGTTAAGGAACCTGTGATGTCAAGAGTTCCTCACTAATTCCATGCTTCTTAAAGTCACCTTCTTCTATCCAAGTAGCCTCTGACTTTGGTTGATGTCTCCACTTCACTAGGTGCTCCATGTATGTCTTGTGCCTAGTCTTCTTCTTCACCCTTGAGTCTAGAATCTTGTCCACTTCTGGGATGATCTGATCTGGTACCTTGAGTGCTTCCACATCCTTTTTTACCTTAGCATTGTACTGTTCTTCATCCATTTCTGGTCCTTTATACTTCACCAAGTCCTTCACATTGAAGATAGGAGAAATAAACATCTCCTTGGGTAACTCCACCTTGTATGCATTTGACCCATACCTAGTCAACACTTTACATGTCCCTATCCTTTTCATCTACAGCTTGCTTGGTATTCCTTTATGTAACCTTTCCTTGTTCAAGTATACCATCACCAAATCAGCTATCTCAAATTGTAATTCTCTTCTCCCTTTATCTCTCTTAGCCTTCAACTTTTGATTAGCCTCTATCAATGTCTTCTTTACCTGCTCATGAACCTCTCTCATTGATTGAGAAAAATCATCTACATGTCCAATGATCCCTTCATATCCTTGTATATCCCTAAGCTCAAGTACACCCCTTGGATGTAAGCCATATGCTATTTCAAATGGACTCTTACCCGTTGTTCTATTTGTGCTATCATTGTAAGCAAATTCAGCTTGTGGAATCACTTGTTCCCATCCTTGTCCATACTCCTCAGTTAAGCATCTCAACAAGTTTCCAAGTACCAAATTGATCACCTTTGTTTGTCCATCCGTTTGAGGATGATATGTTGAGCTATGAGACAAGTTGGTTCCTAGCCTCTTCCAAAGAGTTTTCCAAAAGTGTCCCATAAACTTCACATCTCTATCTGCAACTATGCACTTTGGCAACCCATGTATCCTCACTATCTCTTTGAAGAATAGGTGTGCAATGTGACTAGCATCATGTGTTGTTTTGCATGGTATGAAATGGCTCATCTTGCTGAATCTGTCCACTACAACAAACACACTATCCAAACCAGTTGGTGTCCTAGGTAAACCTATTATGAAGTCCATGCTTATGAATTCCCATGGTCTATTTGGGATGGGTAATGGCTGATAAAGACCTGCATTTGTTGATGTTCCCTTTGCCTTTTGACACACTCCACATTGCTCTACATACCTTCTTACATCTCTTTGCATCTTAGGACACCAATAGAACCTCTCCACTAAGTCTAGTGTCTTGTTCAAACCAAAGTGACCACTCAAACTGTCATTATGCTTTTCTTGGATTAGATTCTCCCTCATGGAACCTCTAGGAACACACAATTTCTTCCCCTTAAACAATAAACCATTCTGCAAAGTGTAATCAGCATATTCATTGTGAAAATGATTCTCAAAATTAGTACATACCTTGTATATTTCTGAGAAATCAGAATCTCATTCATATAGGTCTTTGAATCCTTCAACCCCTGTGCTTTGTAGTTGTATCTCTTGGATAGTAATCAACCTCCTACTAAGAGCATCAGCAACCTTGTTGTTAACCCCCTTCTTATGCTTGATGGTAAAAGTGTATGACTACAAAAACTCCATCCACTTGATATGCCTCAAACTGAGATTCTCTTGAGTGTTGATGTAACTTAAGGCCTGATTGTCGGTGTATACCACAAATTATTTTGGCAATAGGTAGTGCCTCCACTTCTTAAGAGCCTGCACTAAATCATACAACTCTAAGTCATAGGATGAGTATCTAGACTTTTCTTCATTCAACCATTCACTAAAGAATGCCATTGGCCTGCCTTCTTGGCTTAGAATAGCTCATACTGCTATGTTACTTGCATCACATTCTACTATGAATGGTTTATCAAAACTTGGGAAAACTAAGATAGGTTGGGTAGCTATCTCCCTCTTCAACCTTTCAAATTCTTCATTGGATTCTTTGGTCCACACAAAAAAAAATTTCAGTCCTCCTTTGATGGTGTCAAGAACCGGTGCACAAATTTCACTAAACCTTCTCACAAATTTCCTATAGAACTGAGCTAATCCATGGAAAATCCTAACTTTTGTCCCTATCTTTGGAGTAGGCTAGCTGAGAATGGCTTCAACCTTGCTTTTTTCCATCTTCAAGTTCCCTTAGGATACTACAAATCCTAGATAGACCAATTCTTACTTCATGAACTCACTCTTCTCAAGGTTTATGGTGAGGTTCTCCTCTTGAAGTTTTCTCAACACAAGTTGTAGGTGCTTCATATGTTCTTCTTTTGTTTTGCTAAAGATGAGGATATCATCTAGGTAGACAACCACAAAGACTCCTATGTAGTCCTTCAAGATCTCATTCATCACCCTCATAAAAGTGCTAGGTGCATTTGTAAGCCCGAATGGCATCACTAACCATTCATACAACCCTTTTGTGGTTTTAAATGCTGACTTCCATTCATCTCCTTCTTTCATCCTAATATGATAATAGCCACTTTTCAAATCAATTTTGGAATAAAACTTATCACCCCCTAAACAGTCCATTAGATCTTCTATCCTAGGAATAGGAAACCTATATCTAATGGCTATCCTATTTATGGCCCTAGAATCGGTACACATCCTCCACTTGTCTCCCTTCTTAGGTGCCAACACAACTGGAACAACACATGGACTTATGCTCTTTCTGATCAGCCCTTGGTCCAAAAGTTCTTGAACTTTCCATGCTATCTCCTTATCCTGCTCAGGTGTCATCTTGTATGTAGTCTTGTCAGGTAGTGTTTCTCCTAGTATAAAGTCTATTTGATGACTGATTGCTCTCTTGGGTGGTAGTGTAACTGGTGTACCTTCACAAATGATGTCCCTAAACTGATCCAACAGTCGCTTCACTTTTTCTATCATAGGTAGCTGATTAGATAACTCCTCTTCCTTTGGCTTCAACATGATTGCATATTCCTCTCCTTCTTCCTCCTTTATGTCCTTTAGGAATCCTTTTCCACTCATCAAAAGTGCACTATTTTATGCCTTTTCCACCGTGTTTTCTTCTATCAAAGACTGAATTCTATAAGTCACTCCATCCTTCTTGAATGAGTACTTATTCTCCTTGCCATGGTGTACTGCCTCCCTGTCATATTGCCATGGTCTACCAAGCAGCAAATGGCATGCATCCATTGGTAACACATCACATAGTATCTTGTCTTGATACTTTCCTATAGCAAACTCAACCCAAACTGGTTCATTGACCAATATATTTTGCCCTTTGTTCAACCAAGTAACCTTGTAAGGACACACATGGGGTCTCTTGATGAGTTTCAACTTTTGTACTGCCTCCTTTGAGATGACATTATCAGTTGATCCTAAGTCTATGATGACCTTGCAAACCTTACCTTGTATCTTGCACTTGACTCTAAAAAGAGCTCTCCTTTGTTTGTGTTCATCCTCGGTAGGTGCTTTGATCAAAATCCTTCTTAACATGAGTTGTTCTCCTTTCTCTGAATCCAAACTTACTTCTGAGTTTTTAGAGCAGTCCTCTTCTTGGACATATGTAATCTTCCTCTCACCTTGTGAAGATGCTAGCTTTTCTGGACACCTGTAAGCTATATGACCCAACTTTCCACAATTGTAACATTTCATGGAAGAAAAGTGTGAACTTCTCCCAAAGCTTCCTAATTTGCCTCTTCCACTATTGTTAGAGCTTCTACCTCTGTATCCCCCTCTATTATTTGCCTCATGGGATTGTTATCCAACCTTGGAATCCCCTTGACCTTTGTTCTCATGGCTTCTTCCGCCAAAACCTCCTCTATGTCCACCTCTAGAGTCTCTACCTCTTCCTTTACCTCTAGTATTGAAATCTTTTTTCTTTTTCAGTTTCTCTTCCACCTTAATAGCCATTTGATAGTAGCTATGGAGGGTAGTAAGTGTGAAAAGACTCAACTCCTCTTATATGTTCCATCTAAGACCGTTTAGATACCTAGCAACCTTGATGCTTTCAACTTCGTGTACTCTAGATCTAAGGCTTAGTTTTTGAAACTCCTCTGTATATGCAGCTACATCTAGGTCTCTTTGTCTGAGATTTTGTCTCTTCTTGTGCAATTGAATATCATAGTCTTTAGGTAGATAGTTCTCCTTCACTTTAGCCACCATAGTTTTCCAACTTCCTATGGGTTTCTTTCCTTCCTTCTCTCTTTCTTCTTGTAGAAACTTCCACCAAGTTAGTGCTTGTCCTCTTAGCCTTGATTTGGATATCTTCACCTTTTGTACCTCTGTAATCCCATCACATTCAAAGTGATTCTCCATTCCCTCAATCCATTCCATAACCAACTCTGCATCCATTCTTCCTGTGAACATAAGGATACCTTCAAGTGCCTTGCCACTCAAAGCCTTCAATGCTTTGAGGAAGGGTTCCTCTGCTAATGGAGGGTCAGGTTCTGATTCTATGCCTTCCTCTATTTGATTCTTACCCTTATCTTTATCCTCTTCTAATTGTACCTTCATCTTGCTTGCAGTCTCTGCCACCTATTCTAGTTTGTGCTTCATATCTTCCATAGCCTCTTCAAGATGCTTATTATTTCCTTGTTTCTCTATCAATTCTATAGCTAGCTCTTCATTGGTCACCATGGTTCTCTCTCCTATGGATTCACTTCTTTTTGGCATTCACTTCTCAATTCCCAAGCCTTGTATGGCTCTGATACCAATTTGATGGGGAGACTTACCTTTCAAGAGCACTCTTGATCTTCCCAAGATCCATTCTCTGGTCTTCATAGGGTATTCCTCTCTACCCTATTTAGGGATCTCTCCTAAACCCCTCTCACCTCATAAGACAATCCACCAATTTCAAATTCTTGTCCATTACTCTCAATTCGCCACTAGGCTTCCCTGGGCTCCAAATTGACCCAAAGTGTCCTAACCACTCCAGGGGCTAGGAAAGGATATTCTACTGTATCTTCATTGATTTTACACCTCACTGATTCATCTCATTGGATTCTTTAACCATTCTCCCATTGCTTTCTTGAAAAACTCCATTTTAGGCCTTGTAGCCTTTTGCCCCAACTAGGCCTCCTAGAACCCATTTTCTTGGATTTTCTCAAAAATGGTCTTAACAACCCCAAAATATTTTTTTATATTCTTTCTAGTGGTATCCTAGGCTTCAATATTTACCAAGTGTAAGGTATCCCAATTTTTTTTCATAGGATTGTCCTCATACCTCCCTAATTTCAAGGGTTTCAAGGGTTTTAGCTCCTTTTTCCAACTTTGAGGGCTTCAATGACCTCCTCAACTCTCCTCCTTGCACACACATGTCTAGAATACATGTTCCCACACTCCCATGCTCTTGATTTGAACAAACCAATCCATTTATCAGCTTTCTTTATTGTTGTCCTCTCCAAGCCACTAGCCGGAATGCACTTGCACTCGCCTAGTGCTTGATAGTTTCTTCACTTCCCCTGCAAACAAAGAATCCTAAACCTCTATGTAAATTATTTAAATAGTCCCTAGATTTTCAAAGTGGCCATGAGAGGAAATCCACAGGAATTCAAGTGGGACTCATTATTCACAAAACTGGCCCAAACCGGCAGTGAGTCCAAAAACCCAAAAACTTGCAAAACCTTAACCAGTTGGTCTAAATGACTAATCTAATGCTAGGTACAGTAAGTAAATGACACAAATGAAACAATCAAAGCATCATATTAGTCCTTTCAATCCATTCTTGACTGGATGAAGGCTCAAACACAAAAATGCACTCAAAAGTTGTTGAATTCCAATCACACAAAAATTCTCTCCAAGTCTCAATTCGTGAAAATGAACTTCCAACCTAAGTATTAGGGTTTGGATGACCTTATATACCTTTCTCCCACGTTCTAGGACCCTTGGGTCGGACTTAGAACAACATTATTGCTATTTTTCAACTTTTAGGCCAAATTGCCAAGGAACCATTGCCAAAATGCTCAAATTGCCAAGATTTGTCTAGGAACTCATAAAGTTCAAGACTCTAAGCCAAACCTACCATAACACACTCTCAGAAAAAACCTAGGGACTTTATATCATAGTCCTTATTCTCTTGGTGGTTGGCTAGAGCCACCTACAAGCCAAAAATCACTAAGATCTTCCAAAAGACCTTAAGGTGCTCCTGCACCATGGATGGTATTTGACCAACCTCCATGCAATAACCGTGAGGTACCAAAATAATTTTTGAGGAAAATCTATTATGAGTTTATCCTCAATAAGATGCCAAATTATTTTGACATCTTAGACTTTTAGGGTAGAGGTGGGGGCTCGACACATGATAGACCTGCTGCATGACGTAATCCATAGTTGGCACCGAAACCCTTGGCCAGACCCATGGTGGAGCATGTCACCATTCCTTCCATTGTTAAGGATAGTGTAGAGGTGGACATGCTGGAGTCGATTGGCTCACTCACCTAGACCATTTTACAGTGTGCGAGGCCTCTAGTATAGCCTGGTGTGGAGCAGACATGTAGGCCCTGAGCTCCACCCCACCATTGTGGCGCTTGTGGTGTAGTTTGCACTTATCATTATCAAATTTCTTAGGATGTAGCTACATAGCCTACATCAGTTGCAAAGGTGATGGATTTCATAGATTATTTGCTAAATGATACATTCGACATTGACACTCAGGTAAAATTCAACAAGTTCATTTAATGTTGTTTATTAAATTATATTTTGAAATTTAAGAATAAGTAAATTAGTAGAATTTTAATATGATGAAATTTTAGGGTCAGAATGTTCATGAGATGAGCCCCATTCCTACAAACCCTTATTCATTCTCGACGTTGAGTCCATAGGTATGCAACTAGTATTAAAGATATTATTATTGCATTTGAATAGTTGAATGTTATATTTGAATGTTTTTCTCATAACATGCTTTGGATTTAAAACAGTTTCCTAGTGGACCTTTGACCTCCACACCTCGCAATTCATTTCCTCAAACAACTTACATTCAAGTAGCCTTTATTCAATAATGGTGTTGTAAGACAATGTTAGCTAGTTTTCATAATTTTTCATATACAAATCTAAAAAATTGATGAGAAACACAAACATTGCATTTGTATTCCTTGATCATGTCACATTATCTTCTCCTAATTCACTTTTTGTTTCTTTATTCCTTCCTAATCCCATCCATTAACATTTAATAGTTCACCCTATTAGAGTAATAAGTTATTTCACTTAATTAATTTAATCATGTTGGTTAATGAATTAAATTACTTATCACTTTAGTTTTACTTAAGCTAAACTTAGGCACATTAATAATTAATTATTTATTAATTATTAAGTGTGCACACTAGGGTTTCCTTTTAGGGTTATGCATACATTGCTTTTATAAAGATATTCATCTCTTGTATTTACCCAATTCCTTAATACAATTCATTTGCACAACTTCATGTAAATTGTTTGGCTTTTTCTATTTTTCTCGTGGAATGTTTTTTCTAGTTTGCATGTTTGATCTTGGTTTCTAACATGGTATCAGAGCCTTGATTTACAACCCCTTCTTATTTTTTAGAGAAATTCATTGCATAGTACATTTGGGGTTCCTTGAGGGTTTCATGCCTTGAGCTTATTTATGGAGCATTTTGGATCAGATCAGGCATCTCCATTAGATTCTAAGCACTGGAAAAAGTCAGGATTGGCTTTTGTTTCATTGATTTTCATCATCATTTGTTAGATCTGCAAGGATTTGAAGTTTATGAGGGTTTCTAGATCCAGAGCATACCTACAATTTTTCAGCATTTTGAGCCCAAATGGACCTCACCATCACATTCAAAGTGCCCAAAAACCCCAAAATCGATTATCAAATCGTCGAAATCAGACATAGTGACTCCGGGAGGCAATTTTTTTCCAGTTTTGGTTCATACGACACAATCCAAGAAAATAATTTAAAAAACCAATGATGCAGGGTGCTTCCATTAGTTAACCGCTAGTGGTTAACAACTAGCGGTTAATGCTAGCGGTTAGCCTAACCGCCAGGCTTAACCCTAAACCCTTTTTGGAGGAGGTTTGGTATTTTGGCCATAACTTTTGCGTCCGAACTCAGATTTTTGAAAATGAAATATCGTCGAAAAGCTAGTTTCGAGCCCAATCTAGTGGTTTAGGTTTTTTCTATTTTCATTTTTTTTGTTTTATAGTTTTTCCAGTCAAAGTCAGATCATCATTTTCACGCTTCTGGCGGCATATCTTTTGCATATGGTCTTCATTTTTTCAAAAAGAATAGGAATTGGAAAGCTGGTTCAGTCCTCTACATAGATCTAAGGTCATTTTTAATCATGGAGGAATATGTGAACATTGGTTTGTGCATGCACTCTATTTTTTTTTCATGCACTAGGTTTACATTTTCTCTTTAATTTATGCATGTTTTGCATTCTCTCCTTTTACAATTGTGGGTTATTGTAATAAAAGAACTTATATAAAGTTCCATCAAAGCGGTTTCTTGCATAATAATCTTATTAGAGTGTAGTAGCACTTTGATCTCATCTTCATATTGATGACAACTCGTATGAGTTGTATCTGGATTATGTAGTTTCTTTAGGCCACATCTTGCTCATAGCTTGACACATTTTGGTTCACATTGGTTCACATCTCAGATTGAGAGCCTATGGTTAATGATCCTGAATCACATCAAATTCACATTAGGTCACATCTCAATTTGATGGCCATTCATTTTATGGTTAATGTTCCAAAATCTTCATGGTACTTGCTCCTATGGATCATTTTTAGTCACAGTTTGGCATCTACATCGAGATACACATAGCTTCCAGATTATTTCATCATATCATTCCTTCTTATGGGGGCATCATTTATTCATCTATTGTTACTTTATAGATTCTAGGGTTGTTCCAATTTGTGAGATTTCTAATGTTCCTTGGCATCAAGTCTGCTACTACATTATTATGATTTCTCTTGAGTCCTTCAGTGACTCTCATATGGTTTCTTATAAACAAAGGTATCTTTCCTTGCTTTCCAGATTCAAGATTCTAGTGTTTCTCCACCAGTGTTCTTCCAGTGCTTCTTTACAGCAGGTCATCTCATTGAGGGGGGGTTTTGTCCCACTGGGTTTTCTCCTCTTTCTCATTCATTGCATTTGTACGTGGGTACCTGATCAGGCCTTGTTGTCAAGAACCATCTTTTCTTTCATGCATATTTTCCTTAGTTTTTTAGCTACTTCCTAAGTTCATCTTAAGGGGGGGTGTTAGAGTAATAAGTTATTTCACTCAATTAATTTAATTATGTTGGTTAAATTAATTTACTTATCACTTTAGTTTTACTTAAGCTTTACTTAAGCTAGACTTAGGCACATTAATAATTAATTAATTATTAATTATTAAGTGTGCACTCTAGGGTTTCCTTTTAGGGTTATGCATACATTTATTTTATAAAGCAATTCATCTCTTGTATTTACCCAATTCCTAAATACAATTCATTTGCACATCTTCATGCAAATTGCTCTAGCTTTTTTTGTTTTTCTCTTGTGGAAGGTATTTTTTGGTTTGTATGTTTGATCTTGGTTTCTAACACACCCTACCATTTACTCTTTCATTTACCATTTGTAGATGTTGACATCAGACAACCCTGGTGATGTTGGTGGCATGATGGAGCACAAAGTTACTACAACAATAGCCAGTTTTGATTCATTGAGAGAGGTATGCAACAAATTAGTAGATTTGACATTATATTTTCTCTTTTATGGTCTATTATAGAAAATTTTCATGATACTTTTGTGTAGCTTAATTTTTATGTTGATGGTTGCTATAGGTGGTTGTCACTCCAGATCGTGGACATGGTAATGATGTAAATATGAATAATGACTATCTATATGCGGTAAGTGATTATATTTTGTTATATGTCATTCCACAATTCATTTCTATGTATTAAAATCTTTACATTTTATTGTATCAGTTGAAGGTCTAGAGTGAAGAGAGGAGGACTAGCGAGCATGTTCAAAAGACCAAAGAACCAACAACCACTTCATCCAGCTAAATTTTGAAGGCAGTGTGGGATCTATTTCCTTCCCCTAGAGGGAAATGACTGTATTAGGGTCATTTGTTGTATGCCTATGTGGCATTTTGGAACATAGTTTTGTACTATCAATATATACGTGACATTTTATGTTCATAATATGGCTACTTTGTACTAAGCCTGTATGGATTTTTTGGATATATTGTATATACTTTTATCAATATATATCATTGTATAGCCTTACGACTTTTTGATTAAAAAAATATTATTTTGCTACTACCATTCTTGAATGATATTATCATGCATATTGTGTAAATCATATGCTTGAATGTTGTGGGCATGTATTTTGTTTACATCTAATGCTTAATTAATTACTTTCAATTGCTCAATAAGATCCAATCCTAGTAGTTTGTATCCTTTGGAATGCTTCAATTACTTGTGCCTCACTTATTCACATGTATGCTTCACTTATTCACATGTATACCTCACATATATTGTGTGTATTCATGTGTATACCTCATGCTTCCAACTCATAGCAGCAAAAATATTTTGGGGAAAAAAATTACAAACCAAAAGTATAAGAGTTTTTTAAAAAGTCAAGAAAAAATCATATTTAAAAAAAACATAAAAAATTGTAGAACAAGAGATCAAATCTATTTATTTTGAAATTGAAAGGTATTTCCATAGCATATAGAGATGTAGAGAGAAAATAAAACAAATATTTTAACTAATGAATTGTAAAATATATATTTTTTGTAGTTTATATTCATATCGTTGATTACATTTTATTGCACATCTTTCGAAGTCAAAGCATTACTTCATACTACATAACTAATAACTAGATGCTGAAAGATGACAAAATTTCAATTATAATATGGTTTTTACAAAGTCAACCTAAGCAATTATGCAATTAATTCACATTGCATAACTAATAAGAAGGAGCAACTTCCAATTGCATTTTCTTATCATGGCATTCTATGAGGCCAGATTTCTTTGATGTATTTTATCAAATAGTTCACTGCCTTGTCTATGTTAGCACATTTTTCATACATGTCTACCAAAGTATTTTTTCAAACAGTTCACTGCCTTGTTGCCATGGCTAAAATCATAAAACAAGTGCTTTCAAACAAACTATGGATGCTTGGAAAAAATCTATCAAAAGCATAATAGCAAGAAATACTATAGACAAGGCAATGAACTGATTGAAAAAAATGTTTGCAAGAAATGTGGTCTCATGGTGATGGAATGCCATGACATGAAAATTACTATGGATTTTCATGTCATTCCATCACCATGAGACCACGTTTCTTTGAGGAATTTTTTCAAACAATTCATTGTCTTGTCTATGCTACCACATTTTTCGTACATGTTTACCAAAGCATTTTATCAAATAGTTCACTGCCTTGCTGCTATGGCTAAAAGCATAAAATAGGTGCTTCCAAAAAAGATATGGATGCTTGGAAAAAATCTATCAAAGCATAATAAGAAGCAATAGCATAGAAAAGGAAGTGAACTGGTTATGTGCAGGATCATCATGGAAAAAACAGGCCCTTAAGTGGCAAAAAATTTTGAAAAATTAGAGTTAGGAAACTTGACATAAAAATTTGAATAAGTTATCTATATTATTTCAAACATATGTAAAATAAAATCTGTAGAAAATTGAATGTAGTTTCTAAACTACTAGATTTATTTCTATTTTTTTAAATCTATTTGGTGAAAATTTGAAATTTCAATGCAATAGTACTTAAATTTCAGATAAAAATAAGAAGTAGGTGTCTATCTGACCACCCTAACCACAATAAAATGATAATATTTTTTTATAAGATTATAGACATAAGTAGAGGACTCATGTCTGGATGTGATGCATATTTTTTTGTAATTTTTTTCTAAGTAAATAATTAATTATGAATTTTTTATTACAACTTTTAAAAAATATAAAAACTCATATATCTGACCACCTTAACTTGGTCAAAAATTCATGAAATTCAATTTTTCTTTTTTTTTAATCCTATAGTATACGAAGCATAGAATGTGATGCAAGTTTTAGATTCCAAAAATGTGATACCGTTTGAAAGCTATAGATGTTTTTCAATCAGCCTATCAATTAGGACTTTAGTCATAATTTAAATAGAAAATGAATAATAATTATTTATTAAATTCAAATTAAAGAATAATTTATATTGGTAGAAAGCTGAGAATCTCCTTTAAAAACCCTTTTCATTTCATCAATTTTGGGTTTAAAAAAATTCGTCAACCGCATACCTTACAAATACCCATCATATCGCCACTTTTTGGCCCATCATGATCCTACACGTACCCAACTATTCAAAAAAATGCCTCAAAGAAATGTGGTCTCAATTTGCTTGTCATGGCATTCCATCACCAAGAGAACACATTTCTTTGAGGATTTTTTTTCAAACAGTTCACTACCTTCTCTATGCTACCACATTTTTCATACATGTCTACCAAAGCATTTTATCAATCAATTCACTGCCTTGCTGCTATGGCTAAAATTATAAAATAGGTGCTTTCAAACAAGCTATATGAATGCTTGGAAAAAATTCATCAAAGCGTAATAGTAAGCAATAGCATAGACAAGGTAGCGAACTATTTGAAAAAATGCATCAAAGAAATGTGGTCTCATGGTGATGGAATGCCATGATAAGAAAATTCCCTAGATTTCAATGGCATTCCATCACCATGAGACCAGATTTCTTTAAGGAATTTTTTCAAATAGTTTACTACCTTGTGTATGCTACCACATTTTTCATACATGTCTACCAAAGCATTTTATCAAGCAGTTCACTATCTTGCTACTATGGCTAAGAGCCTACAACAAGTGCTTTTGGACAAGTGATGGATGCTTGGAAAAAATATATCAAAGCATAATAGTAAGCGAAAGCATAAAAAAGGTAGTGAACTAGTAGCATGCGATGGATGCTCCCATGTTTTACAAATGAGGGGCGAGCTCAATTTATAGGCTCCTCAAATATAATTCAATGGCCAAGATTGATTTCGAATCAATGACTGAGATTACAAAATAAAACCCTAATTAGGGTTTGTCACAACTAACTACCTCTCTACCAATGAGAAAATTACATTTGGGGACACTTGTCCTTCTAAATATAAACCAACAATAAAAAGTTGTTGCATTATGGAGTGTTAGGTTCATTGAACCTAGACATGTTGGCTTGGAATGATTTGATTGGTTGGAAGATGATGATGCACTAGATCTTAGCATGTTGGATGTCCCCCTTGATTACTTTGTTCTTTTCCATGTTCTTCCATTAGAATATCTTTCTTTTCAAATGACTCTGTCCTTTGTGCTTGCATTTGAGGTTTGGAAGTCTCCCCTTGGAGCAGATATCTAAACTTAAAGTTATTAAACTTTTCTTTCCTGATTGCTTTGAAATTCCTTCTAGTACCTTGAATTTGGAGAACTCCCCTATGTTTTCGCCACAATGGAGGAAATTGTAACTTTCTCTATGAATTATTTCTCATACTTAGCCAAATTTTGGCTATTCAATTTCATTTTGTAACACCTTCATGTGGACCATTCAACACTTAGCCAAGATTTTGGCCATCTCTATGCTTGAATGAACTTTGCCCATGGATTTTCCTTTAATTCTGATTTTGGTTTGTGCTAATTAGGGTAGACTCCATCCTTGGAAAAGGATTTTGTTCATTTCATTTTTACTTTTCCTCTTTATTCCTCTTCATTGTTTCTATTTTCTTTCCAACACCTAGTCAAAATTTGATTTTTTTGTTGTAGGAAAACTCCACACTTGGCCATTTTTTTGTTTCCTCTTGGAAATTTTACCATGTTTGTTTCTAACCCTGACAAAATTTGGCACATTTCATGCCATTTTTCTATTATGCTTGAGTGGACTTCCTCATTGGAAAGCCACTTTCTTTGTTAACTAGGCAGACTTCATGATCAACAGGCCATTCTTGGGCAGACTTTGGACTTGGAAAGACATCTTCATTTTATCCTTGGAAACCTTCATGATTGGTTGGCCATGTTGGATAGAGTTGCTCATCGCTTAGGGAATTTCCTTGACACTTAACCAAATTTTGAAATTTTATTCTCCAAGGTATCAACACTTAGCCAATTTTTTGAGTTTTTCTCCCTAAGATATCAATACTTAGCCAATTTTTTAATTTTCTTTCCTCCTCTTGGCTAGAAGGACTCTACTTGTGTTTTTCCAAGGTTGGGAAAACTTTACTTGTGTCTTACCACTTCTTGGTGGACTTGGCTTCATTCTTGACATCCTCACTTTAAACCTCGGTAGACTTCTTCATGTGCATGCCATTATGCAAGGCAGACTTCATCAAGTGCTTGAAATTTTCTTTCTTGGCCTAAGACAAACTTCAAGATATGTTTTCCATCTATTTTTTTCAGCTTGGGGTAGACTTTAAGTTGTCTTTTCCATGTATGCTTTGAGTTGGGCCAACTTTATGTTGTCTCTACTATGTATTATTTGAGTTGGATGTACTTTACCTTTATCTTGGACAAGCATTATTCAAGCCAAGGATGAAATTGATAGCAGTTTGGACATAGCTTTTCTTTCCCAAGTGGACTTTGCATCATCTTGGACATTTTCCTTGACCATGGCCATGGTAGACTTTGCTTGTCCCTTGCCAAGATTGAGAGAGCTTTCTCTTGACTTAGACATGCTTATTTTCCTTCCAATAAAAAACTAAGAGAGGTTATTGTAGACAGACACAACACGATCCAATAGGCTCATACGAGAAGTTTCTAAGCATCATGGTGTCCGAGTAATGACATGCTAAAGTTTGTAGCCATTGTGCACTACAAACTCTTAAGGGATTCAGTTGATTGAACATAGCTCAGAGTGATTCAGTGCATTTGGGTGTGAAAGAGGACCATGCTTAGTGTAAACGTACCCACTTGGACATGTTGGAATATTTAGTTTGGTGACATGAGTTGTAGAATGAAAATTGCACCACTTTGTAACTTTGCACTACTTACATTTAACAACTTTTTCCCCAATCAAAATTTTTCCACCACAGGATAACGCCTCTAAGATAGAAAAAAAGAGAGAGTTTATTGTAGAGGGGAACAACATGATCCCATAGGCTCAGATGAGAATTTTCTAAGCATCATAGTATCTAAGTAATGACATTCTAAAATTTGTAGCCATTTTGCACTTCAGATTCTTAAGAGATTCAACTAGTTGAACATAGATCAGAGAGATCAACATGTTTGGGTGTGAAAGAGGACCATTCCTAGTATAAACGTACCCACTCAGACACGTTGGAATAGTTATTTTTGTCACACAAGTTAAAAAATGAAAGTTGCATTGGTCACTTTGCAAGTTTGCACTACTTGGATTTGACAACTTTTTCCCAAAGAGAAATCTTGCCACCACATGAAAATGCCTCCAAAATAGCGAAAACTAAGAGGCGTTATTGTAGAGGGGTACAACATGATCCCATAAGCTCAAGCAAGAATTTTTTCTAAGCATCACAGTGTCTAAGTAATGTCATGTTGAAGTTTGCAGCCATTTTGCACTTCAGACTCTTAAGGGATTCAGCTGGTTAAACATAGCTCAAAATGATTTGACACATTTGGGTGTGAAAGAGGACCATAACTAGCATAAACATACCCACTCAAATTTTTTGGAATAGTTAAATTTTTCACACAATTTTCAAAACAAAAGTCACGCCACTTTGCAAGTTTGCACTACTTGCATTTGACAACTTTTTCCCCAAGTGAAATCTCATCACCATAGAAAAATGCCTCCAAGATAGCAAAAACAGAGAGAGGCTATTGTAGAGGGGATCAACATGATCCCATAGGATCATATGAGAAGTTTCTAAGTGTCACGGTATCTCAGTAACAACATATTGAAGTTTTCTGCTATTTTGTACTTTAGACTCTTAAGGGATTCAACCAATTGAACATAGCTCGAAGTGATTCAATGAATTTGGGTGCAAAATAGGACCATGTATAGCATAAAAATACCCACTTAGATTCATTCAAATAATTATTTTAGTCACACGAGTTGTAGAACACAAGTTACACCACTTTGCAACTTTGCACTACTTGCATTTGACAACTTTTTCCCAAAGTGAAATCTCGCCACCACAAGAATATGACTCTGAGATAGAAAAAACTGAGAGAGGTTATTGTAGAGGGGAACAACATGATCTCATAGGATTGGATGAGAAATTTTAAGCATCACGGTGTTTAAGTAACATCATGCTGAAGTTTGCTGCCATTTTGCACTTCAAACTCATAAGGGATTCAACCAGTTAAATGTAGCTCAAAGCAATTTGGCATGTTTGAGTGTGAAAGAGAGCCATGAATAGTGTAAACATACCCAGTTGGATGCATTGAAATAGTTAGTTTGGTCACACAAGTTGCAGAATGAAAGTTGCACCACTTTGTAACTTTGCACAACTTGCATTTGACAACTTTTTTCCCAAGCAAAATCTCACCACCATAAGAAAATGCCTCTGAGATAGAAAAAAATGAGAGAGGTTATTGTAGAGGGTCACAACATGATCCTATAGGATTATATGATATTTTTCTAAGGATCACAGTGTCCAAGTAACGTCATGATGAAGTTTGTAGTCATTTTGCACTTTAGAATCTTAAGGGATTCAGTCGGTTGAATGTAGCTCAAAGCAATTCAACACATTTTGGTGTGAAAGAGGAATGTTCCTAACATAAAAATACCCACTCGGACATGTTGGAACAATTATTTTGGTCATACGAGTTTCAGAACGAAAGTTGCACCACTTTGCAACTTTGCACTACTTGCATTTGACAACTTTTTCCCCAAGAGAAATCTCACCACCATAGGAAATTCCTCTGAGATAGTAAAAACCTAGAGAGGTTATTGTAGAGAGACTCAACACGATCCCATAGGCTTAGATGAGAAGTTTCTAAGCATCATGGTGTTTGAGTAACATCATGCTAAAGTTTGTAGCCATTTTTCACTTTAGACTCTTAAGGGATTCAACTAGTTGAACATAGCTCAGAGTGATTCAGCGTGTTTGGGTGCAAAATAGGACCATGCCTAAACATGAATAAATAACTTCTAACTAATTTCCCCATGAACTATAACAAGATGACTCTTGAACTTCCACCATTTGACAATAAGTTTCAATTTTGATAATTTTTACACAATTTTACATTTTTTGCAATATTTTGCAACTTAGACCTTCCAACCACCTAAATGTTAGAATCCAAAATCACCTGCATGCAAGATGAATACCTGTCACATGCAAAAGATATGAAGAACCGAAAAATATGTTCTCTATAAACCTCTCTGTAAAAATGCATTTAGAGAATATATTATTACAAAGTGATCAATCCTTATGAAGGAGATCACGAAACCCTAAAAGGGAAACCCTAAATGAAACCCTAGTGTGCACACTTAATAATTAATAATTAATTATTAATGTGCCTAAGTTTAGCTTAATTAATAAATAGGAATAAGTGACTTAATTAATTAATCAACGTGATGTAATTAATTAAGCATAATAACTTATTACTCTAACACCCCCCCTTAAGATGAACTTAGGAAGAAGCTAAAACACTAGAATAGGATGCATGAAAGCAAAGATGGGTCCCGGCAATGAGGCCTGATCAGGTACCCATTTACAATGCAAGAATGGAGTAGAGAAGGAAAAACCCAGTGGGACAAAAACCCCCTACAATCCAAGATCACCTGCATGCAAGATGGATACCTGTCACATGCAAAAGATATGAAGAACCAAAACAATGTTCTATAAACCTCTTAGTAAAAATGCATGAAGAGAATCGATTATTACAAAGTGATCAATCCTTATGAAGGAGATCACAAAACCCTAAAAGGGAAACCCTAAATGAAACCCTAGTGTGCATACTTAATAATTAATAATTAATTATTGTGCCTAAGTTTAGCTTAAGTAATAAAGAGGAATAAGTGACTTAATTAATTAATCAATGTGATGTAATTAATTAAGCATAATAACTTATTACTCTAACACCCCCCCTTAAGATGAACTTAGGAAGAAACTAAAACACTAGAATAGGATGCATGAAAGCAAAGATGGGTCCCGGCAACGAGGCCTGATTAGGTACCCATTTACAATGCAAGAATGGAGTAGAGAAGGAAAAACCCAGTGGGACAAAACCCCCCTACAATGTGATAACATGCTGCAAAGAAGCACTGGAAGAACTCTGTAGAGTAACATTGGAACCGCAATCTGACAAGCAAGGAAAGATATCTATGTCTACAACTGAAACCAAAACCAGAATCAAAATAATGTGACAACAGACCCGATGCCATGGAACACTCAAAAACTCCAAATGGAAACAACCCTGGAATCTATGAAGCAGCAAGCAATTATTGAATGATGTATTACTGAAAATGAAGTGTAAAGATGCAAGATGCACTCTCCCAACACCCAAAATATCCAAGTAATCACCAAACAACCCATCGGGCCAAATCTGGACTAACTGATAAACTTGGGATAGATACAAGAAAAGTGCACGGACAGAAACATAGAGCTCCTCAATACCTTTCCAACGCCGCAAACGAGGTGAAAATCGGAGATCATGGCAAAAAGTTATGAGCTCAGAAGTCTAAGAATAACATCTAACTTCAAACAGCAATAAATGCAGTAAAACAGAAAAATACTGTAAAATAAACTACGCCAAATGAAAGTGCTCGGAACCAGCTTTCCGGTGATATCTTGTTTGCCCGATTTCGATACCGTATGCCCAAGTTATGGCCAAAAGAAAAAAAGTGCTTGTTTAGGGCAAACTAGGGTTAGGAGGGGGCATATGAGGGCCAGCCATATGCTGACGTCATGCTGACGTCAGCAGTTCACGAGAATAAATTTGAAGGCCGTCTGGCCATCAGGGAAAAAAATCGCCCCCCCCCCCCACAAAAAAAATTGACGGTCGTCGGTATATTCTTCGATAATTAGAATATTCTGTGCGAACGGAATATTCCCAGGCGGATTTGTCAGCCGAGGTTTGCACGCGGAGCTCTTGGTCATTCATCGGACCGCCGGCTGGCTGCATGGGCCCGGTGGGGGTTGAGTGAAGACTGGCAACGAGTGGGCGGTAGAAGTGGGCGATGGCGGTGTTTGGAGTGGCCACCCGGTGGCCGCCGGGCGGCGGATCTGCAATATAACTAGAGGCGTCGGCCCAAACAAAAATTTTGATTTTTTTTATTTTATTTTTGAAATTTTTGCCTCGGACTGTGTGCTGGGGAGGCCGTACGGCCCCTCAGAGAAATTTTTTTTGCCTCTCAACCAACTTGCACCAAAATGGACAAATTTTATATGAAAATGGGGGTTTTTGGGCACTGCGGACTCAATGGTGGGTCCGTTTTGTCCCAAAATTCCCAGAAATTTAGGCTACCCCCAGATCTTGTAGAAAAAATGCTTGTGGAAACCCTTGCACTTGAATCTCACTAAAAGGCCATATCTTCAGATCACGAACAAGCAGCTACAGATCTATAGCTCTGATACCATGTTAGAATCCAAGATCACCTGCATGCAAGATGAATACCTGTCACATGCAAAAGATATGAAGAACCGAAAAAGATGTTCTCTGTAAACCTCTCTGTAAAAATGCATTAAGAGAATCGATTATTACAAAGTGATCAATCCTTATGAAGGAGATCACGAAACCCTAAAAGGGAAACCCTAAATGAAACCCTAGTGTGCACACTTAATAATTAATAATTAATTATTAATGTGCCTAAGTTTAGCTTAAGTAATAAAGAGGAATAAGTGACTTAATTAATTAATCAATGTGATGTAATTAATTAAGCATAATAACTTATTACTCTAACACTAAAGACCTATAAAAGGACTCCTTACATAATAAAATTTTCTAAATGACCTTATTTTTTAAACAAAAAGACTCAAATACCCCTAAACAACCAGAAGACCTCAATTTTCAATATTTGTATAAAATGCTCTTGGTGCCCCTGCACTAGTTAGTGCTTACGGTGTCTTAATGCTTTTGGTCATGAATAAGGTCCTTTGTGATGAAATGAAATGGAGGTACACAACTATCCAAACTCAAATTCACTTGAATAAATCAAACTTCCAACCTTCAAACCCTAACAAGGGTGACTCTTCTCAACTTCACTATTCAGTCTTGTAGATGTGCAACCTAGGTTTTCCTCTCACAACTTTTAAGAGACCACTCAAAGCCACAAAAAAAATACCATTTTAGGAACCCATTATAGAAATTTTAAACATATCAAAAAATCACATATACTTACTTTGGAATGATACCATCAAACTGACCTTGAATGCTCGAAAAGGGGCTCCAATCAGCCCACTTTAACAAAGGAACTCTCCTTCAATCTTGTTTCCCACTCAAAATACTATTGGAAAATCCTCAAACTACCTCCAAAACCACAAATTATTGAACCAATGACTCAAAACTCACTTGCTAAGACTCTCTTTCATGAAACCCTCATTTTTCACCAAATAAGCAGGTGTTTATTGAAAAACCCATCTCCAGACCTCATTCAACCTCAAAATATTTTCAAACACTCTTATTTCACCCTGCACAAACTTAATTCACCTTCAAATTATGTTTCCCCCAAATTTCTCACACATTTCCTTCTTAAAACCTCTCAATTTCACCCATTTTCACTCTTTGTTCAACTAGGGCTTCAAGTCCAAACATCCAAATGACCTACCATGCCTTGGTAGACCTTCTCTCACATCAAAATCCACCTAATAACACTAAAACAACTAGGTTCTAACCTTCTTCCAAACTAATTCTTTAATCTACTACTTCAAACTATGCCTCCTAGGCCTAAATTCATGCTTTTTCCATAGGGGCAGGGTGGAAATTTCCACCCATTGTATTCTACTATAACTCGGTGGAATGGCATAATTAGCTGTATGGGGAATGTGTGCATTATTTTAGGAGTAGGGGTGTCCATTTGGGGGTTTGGGAATGATGCCTAGTTGTCAAGAATATGTGTTTTAAGTGAAATTTGGAGGTTGAGAGTAAGTAGTGATGGAAAACACTTAGGGTAGCACTTTGTAAGAGTTAATTAAGCAAGGGAAGAATTTTTTGAAGGTGTTGGAGGCACTGAAATAGTGAGGAGAGGTCTAGAGGTGATATTTTCAATAAACCCCCCTTGAAACTTGTCAAAAGTGAGGGTTTTGAGTTTTGAAGTGTTGGTGAGTGTTTCATTGGAAGATGATTGTTGATTTAGTCCTTATGTACCTTGGTCATGACTATCCAATGGTGTTTTGGGTCTAGATGGAAGATTAAAGGGTAGTTGGCTTGTCGAGAGTTCGCCACCTTGCTCTGTATCACTTTGGCATATTTATCAACATAAAACCATGATATTTTTTGAATTTCAATATGTAATGATAATGCAATATAAAATATGTAGTGTGAGACAATGACATTTGTGTATTTAAACTTTGAAGCTAAAATGTTAAACTTTACCATTGTTCTTGTCTTCAAAGTTGTTTAAACTATATAATTAAACCATAATATAACTGAGCAATATATGATATAATTTAATCATTATTCATTATTTTTGATTGTCAACTATATAATATAACCATTATTTTTTATACTATTATACATTGATATTTAACAATTGCTCAAGATTAAATTTTTGAACAATTTAAACATGCACATGACAAAAAAATTACTTTGATCTCAACTTCTATATATCAAATTATCCAATAATCAAGTGTATGTTCATATACAAAAATGGCATCAACGCCAACTCAAACAAAGTATTACAAAATGTGGCATATGCCATTTCGATATCTATTCAAAATATACATGTCAAAATGTCTCTCATCCTAAACTACTCGTGGACCATCAAAATGGAGCTTTTTTGAAGCACTCTTTGGCTCTAAAGGTAACTACACAAGAAAAATTTAAACCACAATTGAGATTAGTCATATTATATAATTTAAAATAAAATATAATTAACATCAAAATCAATATGCATTGAATTATAATTGAACTATAAAATTGAAATCTTGATTACCTCATATATACGTCTCTTCAAACTGTCATGAGTCCTAGAATATGCCCCTCTCATAGAATGAATCATACCAAATTTTGCAATGTCAATATATATATGTGAACAAAAACATCAAATTGATACAAGTTAGCATACAATTATCGGTAATAGGAACATATTTACCAAATACAAAATAAAATAAACACATACCTCTTTAGGCATCTCTTTTTCTTTATCTCCCTCAGGCATTTCAACACCTCCTCCCTGAGGTGTTTCAACACCTACTCCTTCAAGTGTTCCAAAACCTACTCCTACAAGAGGAAAATAAGATAAACATATAAGTTAATATATAATTTCATTAATGACAATTCAAATGACAAGCATGTATATAATGCATGAATTCAGGCCTAAAAGGCATGGGTTAAAGTAGCAGATTGAAGAATTTGTTTTGAAGAAGGCTACAACCAATTGGTTTTAGTGGGATCTAGTGGGGTTTGATGTGTTTGAAGGTTTTCAAGGATTGGGGGGGTCATTTGTATGTTTGGGCATGAAGCCCTCGTTGAGAGAAGTGCATTTTTTAATGCAAAATGGAGGTTTTAGAAACTAAAAGTGGGTGAAGTTTGGGGGAACCATAATATTAAGGATTATTAAGCATGTGCAGGCTTAAAAAAGGTTGTTTAAAGTGGTCATAAGGTCACAAGAGGCCTAGAGATGGGTTTTTCAATGTATTCTCTAAAATCCCATTGTACCATAGGGTCAACTAGGCCAATTAGGCCTCTTTTCAAAAGAGACGCCTTCCCAAACACCTGCAATCAAGTCAAACACCATGGAAAATCATTAAATAGGTTACCAACATTAATATTTCACAATTTTTAAAGCTCCAACCACTCACCAAGCTACCAATCCACTAAACCCTCGCTCTTAAGCCACCAAACATAGGTTTTCCAAGGAGCATTATTGAAAATAACTCTTCCCACAATTAACTCTCACATCCAACACCCCAAACATACCATATGATGTCTTTACTTGCTCAA
Organism: Sequoia sempervirens; assembly: GCA_007258455.2. NCBI lineage: Eukaryota > Viridiplantae > Streptophyta > Pinopsida > Cupressales > Cupressaceae > Sequoia > Sequoia sempervirens. The sequence continues at coordinate 572,150,332 of VDFB02271358.1, forward strand.
AAGACTCTCACAAATGATTTCCCCAAAGGATTTCATCCATTCACACTCTAAAACCACTCAAAATCACATATTTTCACACCCAAGGCTACATGTCATCACTCCAAAATGATCTCTCCTACTCCAAGAATCATATTATAACCTATTCCCCACCTAATGGGCTCATTCCACCAAGCTACATTATATACATTAGGTGGAATGAGCCATTAAATCACTTGATGACCTCAAAACCTAAAATTTAGACTTCTAGAGCCGCCTATAGTAAACTCCACCCTAAGAGCTCAAAATAAGATGGATTTCAATGTCACAAAAACCAAAGCATGGCTAACACATCCCTCTACCCAAATAAAAACACTTTTATTCAATTCTCTTTAGTACGGGCTCATGCAATTGACTACTACAACACTAAAAAGGAGAAAAATAAACTCGGATTTACAAAGAAAACAAAGCTTTATTGATCAATGCTTGTATAAAATCTTCCACTCTTCTCCACACACTCCTTCATTCAATATTCTCATACATATATTCAACTCCCTTAATCAAGAATTGATTGAAAACCAATGCCACAAGTGACCTTTGGCCTTCCTTGACTGTTCAGCTTCCCCACTATGCATTTCTTGCACTTCAAAATTTCTTTCATGGAGTGAATCTTGTGGCCAATAGGCCTAACACCATTTTATACTTGGTTTGGATTTATTTCAATTGTTTTTGTGCATTTTAGAGAAATTACAAAGAATTGGTCTGTATAACTTGTTTTAAGGGTTTTGAGTGTATGAAAATGACATTTTAAGCCATTCCACCCATTGTTTTGTTCATTAACTTGGTGGAATGGCTTAGTAGGGCATGATTTAGGTGTGTACATGGATTGTTGGAGTAGGGAAGATGTTTAAAGGATTTTTGTGTTGTTGTCTCAAAGGTTTTTGTGCAAATTTTGCTTGAAAATGGATGTTTTGAACCAGGGTTTGGTGAAATATTGATAATAGATGCTGGTGAATGAACTTATAAGCATATGTAGACATAATTAAGGGTGTTTGAAGTGGTGGTTGGGCTTGACAAGGCCTGCTATATATTTTTTCAATAAACCTCCATGTAAATTTCCTAAAATGAGGGTTTCTTGTTTAGATATCTTTAAAAGTGTGTCACTGCAAATAAATGGTGAAATTGGAGTTTTTATTGACTATTTTTTTCTTCCACATTGAGTTTTGGGATTGAGCAAGATTTTCCAATAGGGCCCTTTGTAAAAGTGACCTAATTTGTGGTCTACGACAGTGTAGGTGCTTTGTTTTGGAAAAGTTGTTCCAAAGAAACCTGATGGTGTTTTGAGGTCAACAAACCTCTGTTGAAAACCTAAAAGGAAGAATATGTGAGTTTGTGGAAGATAGGAAAGGAAAGGTTGTAAAAATGACATTAATGAAATTACAAAGGATCGGTCTGTATACCCTGTTTTAAGGGTTTTGAATGTATGAAAATGACATTTTAAGCCATTCCACCCACTGTTTTTTTCTATAACTTGGTGGAATTTCTCAGTAAGGCATGATTTAGGTGTGTACATGGTTCATTGGAGCAAGGAAGATGTTTGAACACTTTTTTTGTTGTTTTCCCAAAGGTTTTTGTGCAAATTTTGCTTGAAAATGGAGGTTTTGAACTAGGGTTTGGTGAAATATTGATGATAGATGCTAGTGAATGAACTTATAAGCATATGAAGACATAATTAATGGTTTTTGAAGTTGTGGATGGGCTAGAAAAGGTCTGGTATGTATTTTTTCAATAAACTCCCATGTAAATTGCCTAAAATGAAGGTTTCTTGTTTATATGTCTTCGAAAGTGTGTCACTACAAATAAATGGTGAAATTGGAGGTTTTGTTGACTGGTTGTTGCTAACCCATTGAGTTTTGGGATTGAGGAGGAGTTTCCAATAGGGTCCCTTTGTAAAGCTCTTAGGTTTTCCAAATTAAACTTGCATATTAACATTGATGAAAACTCTTAGGTTTTCCAAATTAGTTGAAAATAAAAGTTTTCCCACAACCATCAGTAATAATGAATTTAATGTTCAATTATATGTGTAACAATGAAGACTAATAAAATCATGAAATGAATGGTCTATAAATTTTCAAAACAAAACAAAAAAACTTGTGTTAAGTTGAATTCATTTATCTAAGAATGCTAGAAATGGACTACTGTAAGCAATGCAAAGAGAATTCATAAGAAAATTTTTGTTAAGTTGATGTCATTTATATAAGTTTAAACATGAATTCATCTAAATTATGTCATGGTCTTCATTTTTTTCTTCAAAGTCATAAAAATTAAACTTTTTTATGCAACTCCCATCTAATTCAATGTTGAATTCTATGTCCAATTGTTATGATTAATAAAATCCTTAAAGAAATTTAGATTATTGTAAAAAATAAACAAATGTACTAAATATAAACATGTCAATATTACCAAAATTAATATATTACCTGAGATAATGTAAAATGATGTAGAAACTTCAAAATGTCTTCATCTACATTGTTTGGCATGTAAATTGGTAGCAAAAAGGTTATGGATTAAGCATAGATTGGTACAACAGGGAGTCAACTACATTAAAAAAAGGCATTTCTTTGTTAGATAAAGCACTGAACTAGACAAAAGCATAAGCATGTGGGCCTAAATCACAGGGTCAACCCCTATTTTACTATTTCAAGGTAAAAAACATATTTGGGGCTCGCCAAATTCAGTGCTCACCAAATTTGGAGAGTGCCAAATTTGGCACTCGCCAAATTTGGAGAGCACTGGTGAGTGCTAAATTTGGAGAGTGCCAAATTTGGCACTCACCAAATGCTTTCACAATATCAATAGGAAGGGAGTGAGACTTGAGATAGAGGGAGAGGGGATATGAGTGAGAGAGATTAGTCCTAGTATCATGGTAGGGACTAAGACCTTAGAGTGATAGAGACTTGAGAGGGATAGAGAGTTATCTAGTTAGGGTAGGGGAAAATACCTAAAAATGGGAGAGGGGTTGGAGTGAAATATATTTGTCTACCCTCTACCCTTAAATTTTAAACCATAAAACCTTCAATCCTCAACCTTAAAACCCTCAAACCTCTACCTTATACCCTTAACCCTAAAACCCTTAAGCCCTAAACCTTAAACCCTCTTCCCTCAACCCTCAAATCATAAACCATAAACCCTAGAACCATCAACCACCCTATCTCTCTCTCTCTCAACCCTACATCCTCTACCCTTAAACCATAAACCGTAAACCCTAAAATCCTAAAACCCTCAACCCCCCCCTCTCTCTCTCAACCCTAAACCCTCTACCTTATACCATCTACCCTCAACCCTCAACCCTCCACCCTCAACCCTTAAAACCTTAACATTTAAATCATCTACCCTCCCTCTTCCCTCAACCCTCAAATCATAAACCATAAACCCTAGAACCATCAACCACCCTATCTCTCTCTCTCTCTCAACCCTACATCCTCTACCCTTAAACCGTAAACTGTAAACCCTAAAATCCTAAAACCCTCAACCCCCCTCTCTCTCTCAACCCTAAACCCTCTACCTTATACCATCTACCCTCAACCCTCAACCCTCCACCCTCAACCCTTAAAACCTTAACCTTTAAATCATCTACACTCTACCCTCAACCCTAAAACCCTCAACCCTCTCTCTATCTCTCTCTCTCTACCCTCTACCTTTGATCCTCAACCTTTAAACCCTAGAACCCTAAAACCCTAAAACCCTGAACCATGAACCCTCTACCCTAAACCCTAAAATGCTTAACCCTCTCACTCTCTCTCTCTAAACCATCAACCCCCCTCTCTCTCTATCTCTCTCTCGACCCTACACCCTCTAACCTTAAACCATAAACTGTAAACCCTAAAAATCTTAAACCCTCAATCCTTCATCTCTCTCTCTCTCAACCCTACACCCTCTACCCTATACCCTCTACCCTCAACCATCAACCTTTAAACCCTAAACCTTAAACCCTTTACCCTCAACCCTTAAACCCTCTACCCTCAACCTTAAAACGTAAACCGTAAACCATCAAACCCTAAAACCATCAATGCCCCCTCTCTCTCTCTCAAACCTATACCCTCTACCCTTAAAACACAAACCCTAAACACTAAAACCCTTAAATTGTAAACCCTCAACCCCCCTCTCTCTCTCAACCCTAAACCTTCTACCTTCAACCCTCAAACCTCTACCCTATACCATCTACACTCAACCCTCTACCCTCCACCCTCAACCCTTAAAACCTTAACCCTTAAACCCTAAACCCTTAAACTGTCTACCCTCTACCCTCAACCCTAAAATCCTCAAACCTCTCTATCTCTCTCTCTACCCTCTATGCTCTACCCTCAACCCTCAATCCTTAAACCCTAAAACCCTAAAACCCTCAACCCCATTCTCTCTCTCTACCCTACACCCTCTATCATTAAATCGTAAACCCTAAAACCCTTAAAATCTCAACCCCCCTACCCTCTCTCTCAACCCTACACCCTCTACTCTCAACCCTCAACCCTTTCCCCTCAACCCTCTACCCTCAACCCTCTACCCTAAAATCCTTAACCCTCTCACTCTCTCTGTCTCTCTCTCTAAACCCTCAACTCCCCTCTCTCTCCCGACCCTACAACCTCTGCCCTTAAATCATAAACCTTAAACCTTAAAATTCTTAAACCCTCAAACCCCACTCTCTCTCTCTCAACCCTACACCCTCTACCTTCTACCCTCTACACTCAACCCTCAACCCTCAACCCTAAACCCTCAATGCTTAAACCCTAAACCCTAAACCATTAAACCCTATACCCTAAACCCTTAAATTCTCTACCATATACCCTTAATCTTCAACCCTCAACCCTCAACCCTCAACCCTCAACCCTTAAAACCTAAACCCTCTACCCTCAACGCTCTACCCTTAAACCCTAAACCCTAAAACCCTGAACCATCTACCCTCAACCCTCAACCCTTAAGCCCTAAACCCTAAACACTCTACCCTCAACCCTCTACCCTTAAGTTACCCTTAAACCTTAAACCCTAAACCCCTAAAACTTCTACCCTTAACACTCTACCCTACCCTTAAACCGTAAACCCTAACCCCTAAGCCCTTAAACCATTAAACCCTAAACCAAGCTAAACCCTAAACCCCTAAACCCTCTACTCTCTACCCTTAACCCTCTACCCTCAAACCCCCCTCTCTCTAAACCCTACACCCTCTACCCTTAAACCGTTATAATCCCTAAACCCTAAACCCTCTACCCTTAACCCTTAATCCCTAAATCCTAAACCCTAAAAATTCTACACTCTACCCTTAGCCCTCAACCCTTAAACTCTAAAGCCCTCAACCCTCAATCCTCAACCCTACACCCTCTACCCTCAACCCTCAACCCTTAAACCCTAAAACCCTCAACCCTAAACCCTCAACCCTACACACT